>NW_027019299.1:515386-641858 GCF_013076305.1 Rhopilema esculentum
CACTACAGTGAACTGGATAAAGGGCATCCAGCAGAAAATTCACTAGAGAAAATAAACTCTCAAAAGATTTCGAAATTCCAAATAAAAAACAAAATTACCCCTCTGGTTGGCATGCAGCTTCCTTAAACAAAATTCAACGGTTACATAAATTTTACTGAACTATTAACGAAATTTCTAGGCGTTTCTTCAATCCAATTATTATTAAAACTTAGAAAATATCGGTGGAGAACAAAGTAAAGGATTCTAAGAACTTTAATCAAGCCTAAAATGAAGTCTAGAGGTACAATGCGTGCCAAAAGTAGTTGGAACAACTAGCAATTTTCATTGAATTATTACTTCCGCGCCCGAGAAACATGAAGCAACTGAAAAATTACTACTTCTGTCCCCTTCCTCTTAGAGCAATGTTGATAGTTTAAAACAAATATCATAAAAGAAATTAAAAAAAGGTAGTTTCTAATTCTCTTACCCGTTTTATAGTAAACTAACATTGTTCCGTGGGGGAGAAGGGGGATGGCTGAATTTTACCGTAGTGTAAACTAACTTCAGGGTTTCAAGTTTTTGGCAGGCATTGTACGTTTAATCTCCGAAAATTATTTTGAAGGATACAAGTCTTCCAACGAATAAAATAGGCCCTTTTAACGAATTTTGTTGATGTGTAATGGATCCGGTCTTCAAGTTCTTTGATTTCGATTTGACGTTGTAGTTGAAAATACCACTTTTTCATTGTTGACCTTTTTAAACTTTGTTCATATTGCCTAGTTGCGAATCCTGTAAATAAACATCAATACAAATAAAAAACATATATTCAAGCGATAATTATACTATAAACACGATGACACGCTTTAAAAACACATACGGAGTGTCGACTTATTTAATAGCAAACTTGTACCTTTAATAGAATTATTTTGCCTCCTATAAGATACATAAGACTTCAAAGCATCAAAGCTTCTCTTATTTATTTTGTTGCTGTTGTGTCTGCTAGCTATAGCCAGTTTCTCGTTCTCTGACACTTTTTCTAGCTTGCGGATTTTCCATTCTTCAAATATCTAGAGGAGAAAATTAAGCATTTCTTTGCATCACAGCAAACGTAAAAATTAATAATTATTAATATCATTTTAGCAGCGTTTTTGATCTGAGTATACTGCCGTTTGATGCACCTCAAAGCGGTAGCAGTATTTCTACATTAAAATGGAGTCAGGTTATTGAAATTGCTTTGCCAACTTCTTAACTCACAACTGACAAGTAATTTTTCAACTCTAAATAAAAGAAAATTTCACACCCTTAAATATTTTGACGTTAAAAGGGACCAAAATGGTTTTCACCTTCTTTTGATGTCAATATTTTTTTCAGTTAATTCATGTAAAATGTGACCTGTCATACTGTCAAAATACAAATTCTTGAGTACCTCAACATTTAACAAACCTTCATTAAATCACAGATGTGCCAATAATAGAAAAGCTGAAAAATGTTATGCGATAAGGAAGAAAGAAAAATTTTTGGTTTCCTTTTATCAGGCATAAAGAATAAACTCTATGAACAAATAAAATCGCTTTAAAAAAACTCCAAAAATTTTCTAAATTAGGGCAAGACTTCAATAGATAAAAACTGTGCACCTTAAATTTTAATCTGTAAGCCCAAAAGGACAATGCTTGCATCTCCATGGCCATGTTCTGCCTTGCCAGCTGAAGCCGTGCAAACCATTGAGTAAAAGCAAGCCTGGCGATAAATTGCAAGATATCCACATACAATTAACATCCTCATATTATAAAGAACAAAATACTTTTTGCAAGATTCTTGAGACTTTGAAAGGCATCAAGGATTTAAAATAGACTTGCAAATCTATAAAAAAGATAATTAAAAGGCACAGCTAAAACTAAAAAAAGAATATAAGCAATATAAATTCACTAGCTTTATTGACTTGTTTTACTTATGGACATAATGGCACAAATTATGAACTACTGAATGCAAATTATCCAACACAATATTTCATAATCTTTTTTTATTTACCAGACTAAATTAAAATGAAAATTCTGATAATTTACTACAAGATAATAAAAAATAACTTGCAAATAGCTTTTTCTGAAGACAATAAATCCTGCTGCAAGCATGAATTTCTGGCAGGATACAGAATGCAATATTTTCACTCTAATGTGACACAAAATTCACTGGTCAAAGCACAAATAAAATAGGTGGAATAGAAAGCAAATTTTCATTACATTTCTTTTTTGTTTTTAACTGATTATCAAAAAATTAATAGAAATGCACAGAAATGCCATAAGATTCTAAAACTACAGAGCAAAAACTCAGGTACCTTGTGACAGCATGATTATGAAAATGATCTGCTTTCTGTTGTTCCTTTTTGATGCTTTTTCTGTAAAGACAGTAGCTCTTGACAGCCTTAAAACATCGTCTTTGACTGTTCATTTCATCTATGATTGATATAAAAGATTTTAGCATATTCTTCATTTTATTAAATGTATACCATAAAGGCTTTTTTAAGCACCCAAGGGGCCAATTTATTTTTTTCAGACCTTAAGGGGGGGGCTTAAAAGAGAAAGGGCTTATTAGAAAGAGGGGGGTTATTAGAGAGGGGGGCTTATTAAAAATTTGAAGTAAAAAATGTTTTTTGAATGCTCTTGTCTATTTCTTCATTATTAAAATATCATACAAATGTTCTCAGAAAACTTCGCGAGCAGCTTCAAAAGTCTAATTAATCAATAATAATGTCCTTATCTTCATCAGAATCACCAGGATCAATTGATAACTCTAGGACGTCTTCTAAACAAACTTTGACAGACTTCTTAGGTGCACAAGGAAGTCTTTAGATGGGCCGTATTTAATGCACACTATCTTATTATCACACTAAATGTGCATGTTATCCTCGTTTGACAACAAAAGGAGGCTTCATAAAGCTTTTATGGTACTAATCAATATTCTAATTTAGAATTGACTGCAAACAAAGTCTCAGGTAATTTATTGGGAATATAGCATACATATTTAGTTTTGGTTGTAACAAAAAGCAATATTTATAGAATAGGAATCTCAAAAAGCTTTCTTTGATTACAGTCTTTTCAATAATTTCAATAAAAAAGTCAAGAAAAATGTATTCAGTGATAAAAGGAATACCAAATTTCTTGGCTAGCGCTACTTTAACTTTCTTCTCCTTTTGATTCAGAAGATACATTTTCCATGTTTTAAAATGAATTTTCCACAATCTATACCTAGGAAAAAATAAAAATTTGTGAAACAAAACATAAAAGAAAATTAAAAACTTACCACGTTATTCATGATAAACTTTAAATGATAAACAATTTGTCAAACCTTACTTATTTCAAATTTCATCTCCATTATCCTATCATGAGCCTCCTCAAACTTTGCTCATGATCATTCATTGCCTGCTTATATAAAAATGGACAGATCTGAAAATCTGTACAACAAATTTTAAAAAAATCAAGCTTTTGTGACTAAAGCACCTAAGTAGAAACGGATGGGCTAAAGAAGCAATTACAGTATACAAATGTGAAACTGAATAGAAGTATAGAAACGAATAGAAATAGAATAGAAACGCCAAACCTATCATGATATTCAGCTCTGATGTTAAGTTTCCAACCCTTTCTACTGTTCCACCATAAGTCTTCTAGACTTTCAAATGCTTTCTTTATCAACTTTTTCTCAAAGTGCATCCTGAAAAGAAAGACATTTTTGTCGTAACAGTTGGGAAAATATAGTAGGCAAGCCGGCTACCACATGTTTGAAGACATATAGGTGTGTGATAGCTTGTGAAATTTTCTTTGCAAGAATTTAGGGTAATTGTTGATGATCTAAGCAGAAATTCCTAGCACAACAAAGAGACCAGCAATAGACCCGGGGGACTGGGGCAACAGACACATCCCCCCCCCCAGTTCTCGGCAGGATCAATTTTGTATTTTGCCTAAATTCGAGCTCTTTTGAAATGCCTTTTTTCTTTCAGAGGCAGTTGCCGTAATTAAAAAACAAAAATTTGCTATTTTTCAAACAAAGGCCTCTTTTATAGTTTTTTTAATTAGAATTTCAAATTTGAAATATTCTTGTAGGGGTCAAAGTAACTGGTGAATCCAAAAAATAGAGAAATTTTATGACTATTTTGGGATTTGATTTTTATTCAGTAGTCTTGACAAAGCATCAAGTAATTTTGTAACGTTTAGAAAAAGTAAAAGTTGGATAAAGATTTAAACTCATCAGAAAAATCCGCAAAACTAGCCAGTAAAAATTTTGCTTTACAAAACGAGGGTGTGTGATATTTTGCACACTTGGAAAGCAGCAGGCATGTGCCAGGACAGGCACATTACAGACATAAGTAAAAAGTTAAGAAAAGCTGTTACATAATAAATAAGCTTGACATAAGCTATAACTCACTGATAATGTGAAATAGCTTTAGCATTATTTCTATGATAACACTTTGAAACAGAAATTACCTTGCTGCTGATGGTGCTATTCTCCCATACACTTTCTTCAACCAAATATGTAAATATTTCCTGGCAAGATATCTAGAATAGATATTTAAGATCAATATGAAAGAGCAAATTATAACAATTTTTAAAATGAATTGTTCTCACTGGAAACATCAGGTCACTTTGTGCATGGTTTTCCTAGATAGGTTAAAACGAAGAATTCATTTTGCCTAACTTAGGTTTTAAAGGTGAGGAGCTACTTTTTAACATTTCTAAAACCTGTTAAGTAGGGAAAAGGAGCTTCTACATCACAACAAACAAATCAAATCAATCAATAGCAACATTTTACATCAAAATTATTAAATGATCTGCATGAAGATATACATTTGGTTCACATTGTGGTTACTACCTGATATTTTGTACTACAGGGAGTACCTTACAAACTGACCTGATATGTTGTTGTTCATAGGAATCAGGCCTTGCTCTAAGAAAAATGAAGGTGCTCCATAAAAAGAGCCCCTTAGAAACTCTAGGCGCTCTATTTCGCACCTCTAAGTAAATGTCTTTGAGAGCATCCTTCGAGAGCTTTAGGAGATTGAGAGCTTCAAATCGAAAGCTTCGGAAGAATGTACCAGAAAGCAGTGATACCCAAAAAGCACCATAATATGATATAACAAAACATACAACAAACACTATGTTAATATAAATATAGAAATATAATAAAACAAAGTCACAAAATTGTTCAGATTTTTCTAGATATGTAAGTTGCCATCATTCGATGAGCTTTTATCAGTGTCAGTTTCACTACTGTTATGCTCAGCTTCACATATTGCTTCATCAAAACGCATGGCTTTAAATCAAACATTTAATTTTGTTTCCTTTTTTCATGTTATCCATTCTATAAGAAACGCTAAAACATCTACTACTCGCAAAAGCAAATGAAAAATGAAAAGCAACGCGATAATTTGGACGGAAACGTGATCGCTGATTTGCACAGGCGATTTTAAGTTATTAAAAAAACAGAAAATAATATATACTTCAATATAAATTTATGCTTTTTCGAAAATCAAATAAATCTGCCGGAGAATACGCTTAGGCTTGATGGCCTGTGTCCTTGATGGTTATTAGAGGGTTTTCAGATTAAAAATGATATCGAAAACCCAACGTCGAATTTGCTGAATTTTTTCCCAAGGGGTAATCTTACGCAAATCATAATATTGTGGTCTGTTGGGAAGATTGTTTATGCTTGATCAAGTTGATTTAACAAATTCCAAAAATTTATTTTGCTCCGCGTTAATATTGTTTTATTGTTTTGAGGGGCTCTACAAATCGCTCTCCAAGGCTTTTTTTGGGTGCGCTTTAGGCGCGCGCGCTCGATCGAGCGCCTTTCCGGGCAAGGCCTGAGGAATAATTACTAACAAAAATTATGAAAATTACTCTAATGACCTGTTCTTTAGTGCCCGATTATTTTGTCACATTAGCATAGCTGTATACAGCTTGTGGTACAGAACAGGCAGGTTTGAAGTTGATTCTAGCAATCTGTTTAGAGAAATTCTGCTTCCAAAATCAGCCATACTTGAAGAGAATTTACCTTGTCTTCAACTCAACAACTCTTCCTTTTTTATTCCAGTCATAATCTGGTATGTTTGTAGGGCTGGCATCTTTTTTTGCTCTTGACAATTTTTTATCTTTTTCATATTTCTCTAAAGTTCTTCCTATTGGTCTGCAAAAATGAATGAAATTTGAATAAAAAAATTACTTTTAATAAAATTTTGGTAATAAGGGAATCCCAATAGGGTATTGCAAGGGAAAGAATTTGAATATTTCCATGTCTAACATAACATAGACTGCTACTGCGTATGGCAAAAATATGTTTTAATACATACCTTGCAAAAATACCTATTTTTTGGCAGAAATATTAAGCTTGCAACATCTTTTAAATTCATTAATACAGAAAGCAATCAATGCTTTAAATTTTCAAAGGACACCAAGAGATATTTAGATTAATATTTATGAAGATTCATAATTCTTAAAACAATAAGCCTTGATAGCGCTCAACTGTATTGCATACAAAGCATTAGGCCTTTACTGTACCTGGGGATTTTTGATGCATTTGCCATCTCATTTGATGCTATTTCTCCATGCCTCTCTACAAAAGTTTTTGCATCTGCAAAATTATGAAAGAAAACTAGAAATTGATGGACAAAGTGATCCTTTCAACATTTTTTTCTCTGACACTTTGTTCTAGGTAAAATCACAGACTTTAATGACAGATTTCTGTAGAGCTTAACAGAAATGAAATCCTCACAGTACAGAATATTATATTGGTTTGGTTCTTCATAGGTACAAAATTAAATTATCACTATAAAACAATCATCACGATTCATGTCAGACAAAATAATCTGAAAATTCTAGGATCACATATTAAATAGAAAGCTTTGTGACTGCATGGCCCTAAATACCATGGCTAGATAATCTGGTAAGATGGTAATAATCCAATTTTTGGATAAAAAATTGTGGTAAGCAAAACTTGTAGCTTGAAAATATATAAATACATGAATACCCTTTTTCTTCACAAAGGCTGAATCTTCATGATACGGGTTGCGATCATCTGCAATCCTACCATGAATTTTTCCTCGTCCTTTTCCTGAGGCACGATGAATCTTTTCCGGCTTTATTGACAAGAAGTGCGAATTGAGCTCTTCAAGAATTGCCTTCTTAACCAAACTATTCGTTTCTTTGCTGCTCACATACTGGGCGGCCTTCCCCTTAGCTGCTGCGACCGATTTCAGGTCAGGCGGTTTAGTAATTTTTG
Source organism: Rhopilema esculentum (assembly GCF_013076305.1). The sequence goes on from NW_027019299.1 coordinate 522,632, forward strand.
ACATTATCTGGGATCAAATTAAACTTTCTGAATTTGTCATTCTGCTCATGCATTGCATTTGAAAATGCAAGTCATGTTCAATGTTTATGAGCTGGGAGCCATTTCTTCCCTTCCCGCCACTTTGATTTTTGAATGAAGTGAATCTGAATGCCTCGTTTCAGGTTACGGTTTCATTTTCAGAGACGAATACGAGCAATAAATTTTGCTTGCAGTGGAAGAATCTCTTTCTCTGAAGAAAATGTCTGAAATAAATGCTAAAGCTATTAGAAAGGAAATAAAGGGTGAGACACTTTCAAATGTCTATCGATTACTTAAAGTATTGACCTGCGGGAAAGGGTTTTTTCAACAGCAAAGAGTGTATGCCAGGCTTGGTTCCTAAACCACGTGTGTCTTCATAGCCTATTCTAAGGGAAATAAGCTGCGGGGACAAACTTTTGCTTATTTTAGGAGAAGGACAATAGCATATTGTTCAAAGCAATATAATGTCATTGGGACTGCAGGGGCTGCATTGCCCCCTAGTTAGTATGTTCAAAAAGGCCCTCTGTGTCTTCACTTTGATAGGAGTGATGTTATATGCATAGCAGACTACATTTCAAGCAGAACGTCTTGGTTCACTGCAGAATCTAGTTTAAGCATCAGTTCCTTGATTACTAGACCACTGCTCAGGTTAAAGCAAAGACAATTTGTTTGAAAACCTCAGGGTCCCAGATTGGAATCAGTGGCGTACCCAGGGCTGCAGCAGTCTGGGGCATAGCCCCCAGGAAATTTTTTGGACCAACACTCGCAAACACCCTTCAAACACTCGCAAATGCAGGGAATTGCCCTTTTGCAAATTTTCCTTCATTATTTGATTCATGTTAACTATGGTAGATAGCAAATCATTTTACAATTGTTATTGACAAAAGCATACAGTATACTACCCCTTCCCTAATGAGTTTTACATCGTTTTTGGACAAATCTCTAGGACCACTAGAAAAGTGGGGGGGTTCCTGACTCCCCCATTCCCCCCACTGGGTACGCCACTGATTGGAATTTTTGAAAGAGCAGGGGATCTGTTGCATGTCCATGAAAATTGTGCATTTGCAAATAACACAGATAAAATTTTTGTGCGGCTGAAAACAAGGATGAAAAATATTTTTAGCCAATCAGATTGTTTGTTTACATTTTCAACCAGCCAATGGTATAGCGTCAAAGACAATGATAATCTGAAGAGAAAATAGCATTGAATCAGATGCAACAGTAATGCTTGCATCTCCTATCCAAAGCTGTGGGGAAAAAACGGTGCCACAAAATGTTAACACTGAATGCAAAAATTGTCATTATTGAAGTGCTTCATACAATTATGCATAGCAAGAGAGTATATCTAAAACTCTGTCGTACCCATTTTCAAAATTCGGTTGAATTCGGTTTTCTTGGAGTACAACCAACATAAGCAGATTCAATCAGGGCAAAAATGAGTGAAACGTTTCATTGCTTATCTCTGGGACTAATTTTAAAACTGGTGACTAATCGCTATCAAATATAACCTCAGGCCCGTGCCCGCTATCGCACGCACCCCATTGAAAGCCCTGCACCATTCTCATTCCTGTCAAACTCAAAACATCCTCATTCCCTTTTCTTTGACCAGGCACTTCTTTAGCCAAAAGAATTAAGCAACTTTTCTGATTGTACATCTAGTAATACGGAGGAGAAGCAGCTCTGAACACAAAAGCTAATGCCAGTTCCCTAGCCATCTAATTCCCTCAATTTTTATTGGCTTTTTCGTCTTTACTGGCCTCTTTATAAAATGAAAACAATTGGCTGGATTTGAGCAGTGGTGAAAAAAATGGATGATTGGCTAGCTCTGTTCTTGAAGACTCTAATTTATTTACCCTGCTCAATTTTTTTTTCAAATGATGGGATTTTGCTAGTGGATGATTCTATTTTTTGCCATCTTACAGGTCATTTGTATTTTTTAGGTGAGCTGTGAATCCGTCCCCTAAATTCTAAGGCAAGCTAAGTCAGCTTTAAAGGCAATCAACAGATGGCTTAAGCCCCTTTAGTATCTATTGCTTGCCTTTAAATAGTCTTGAAGTCAAGGAGTATGCTGTTTTACTCTGATCAATTTATATAAGCTTAAACCATGGCTCAGGGATCCCCTTTGCACAAAGATTCAAAAGAACAGACTCTTTAGTTAGGAGGGCAATTCACAGCTTGTCACAGGTTGCAAAGGGAGTGTGGAGGCGAGAGAGGCTATTGCTTGCCTTAAACAGCCATGATCTTATGCCTGATCTTATTGCCTGATCTTATTGGTCAACACTTACATTCTGCCAGAATATTGTTTCAGTAAATATGCCACCATTGTCAACAATCTATTATGTGAGAGAAGAATGTCCTTGAGATGAATGGATATGTTTCATGCAAAATTGAAGAAAGTATGGATCAGTAAAAGTTCATTAGCTTTCTTTTACAGTATTTCAAGTGCACAGAACTTGGGTCAGAAACAGTAGACTTCTGTGAGCCAACAAACCTGGTTTGGGTGGGCAAAAGTTATCAGAAAATGCCACGTGTTTCAGAACTGTCAATTTTTCCATATAATTTGAATAAAGTTTGTTTTAAGATGTGCCCTCACTGATGTCATGTCTCGATCCTACACGTGACATCAACATGTCTCCTATGGAAGGTTTCACACCTGGACTTGGTCGGCCTACTTTGTATAAGTGTAGGATCACACAGACTCTTGCAACTGATGCTTAAAGCCATTTGGCTAGAAGCCCCCTCCACTTTTTTGCAATAATAAGTTAATTTTAAACATAGAATTTTTTTGTCTTGCTATAACCAATATTTGTCATTCAAACAATTCATTATATAATCATGATAACCATACATAGTTATTCATAGAAATCTTACATAGAGCAGACTATCATTTTATCCGTCATATAACAACATTACCCACTACCATATCTCGCTGTGCATAAGACGCACTTTTTTCAAATCATTATTGGCTTCATTTGAGACTGCAGCTTATATATGGTAAAATTGACTGTCCCATCATTTCTTTTTAAAGGCAAGTTATCTTTTTATAGACAAAATATTATGACACTTGGAGCAGCTGCTCTCCCAATTTGCATAATCACACTTTACCGGAAATTTAGTAAAAACTTCAAAATTCTCCAGCCATGTTAATAAGATAACTGAAATATACATGCTTTATAATAACTTATTCTTTCACTGAAATAATAGTTTATTATTTCAATTGAATAAAGATGCTTTATAATAACTAAGAAAAGGAGGTGCATCTTATACATGGTAAGACACAGTAAAAACTATTTCTTCAAAATTCAAACATGGAAGTAAGGGTGCGTCTTATGCAATGATGCATCTTATACATGGCAAAATATGGTAATCTTTTACTTTTACATTGTAACATATTCCATTGTAACTGGTTAATGGATGGTGATCTATAGATAAATGCTAACATTTTTAACATTATGCAAACATCATCAACCATGTAAACATATTGACATTTTTACGTAAAGCATATTTCAGCGTTATGCATTCCAATTCATCAACTTCATCTTCCGTTTATGAAGTTTGATTGGCAATCAGGTGCTCGGAAGAATATGAATGACTGTGTTGAATGTTCTTTCAACTTTAAAATTGGTTGGGACTTGCTACTTGCAAAAAGTTTGAAAATTCCTCAAAGCTGACAATCATGACTAACTTTGAAGTATCTTGAACAAAATTGCTTTTATTGACAAAATTTGCAAAGTATTTCCCGTCCTTTTCTGCCATCCAACCATTAAACAAATGTTGAATTGCTAAAACAGAAATTGAATTGATGTTTCAGCTTCTACACATGCCTATAAGATCAAATCATAATGGAAACTTGGGACAAGTTGGGCATTTGATGTTTTAAGGCAGTATTTTCAACCACCTTAGCCTTTTGAAGCAATGTCTTACGTTTTACAATTATTGAAACTGAATAATCTTCAGGCTCTGCCTCTGTCTTGTGCCGGTTTACTTCTCTTAACCTGGTCCAGGCAAGTGACTGCATGCTTCAGGGAGTGCTACTGTGCACATCCTGCTGAGAGACCTGATTTTATTTGCAAGTAAAGAGAAGACAGATGATTTTTTCACTGAACTATCTTAAAATATATCTATCAAGTTCCTTGTCCAAAATCTCTCGTCCAAAATTCTGTACTTAATGTATTCTGTTGTTTTTTACATTTCAGAAATTTTAGTTGGTGCTGATTTGACTCAGCTTACCTCAAAAAAAGTGAGAAAGCAACTTGAGCAGAAATTTAACATAGAATTGACAGACCGGTATTTTGTCTTTTTTACTACTTGATACCTTTGCTTTTGAAAAATTCAAGCTAATGAAATTGTTTCTCAAATCGTTTTCCATTTCCATTTTTTTGTCGTCTAACAGGAAATTTTTGTGATCTGTAATCATTTTTTAATGTTCTTCATTTTTGCTGCTGTTTTTTAAGAATAAAACGAGCTAGTTTGATAACCAGCAGATAAGAGGCTTTGTTTTTCTGAAGTTTGAACATGCACCAAATGCTGTTTTGATGGGTTAACTGCAATACTATGTTCCTTGTTGCTGTTTGGTTTGGACAACTTTAGCCCTTCCTAATTGGGATTGATATTCATGCACAATGGTTTTTCTATCTAGCTTGTTTGCCAATTTTTATAAAATTCAACAAAATTTTATGATTGGAATTTAACGCATTAAGTATTTGGAAAAAGATAAGAAAAAACTCGACAGAGATTTCAGATGACAGAAGTTATAGCAATGCTCTGACGTACAAAATTTAGAAATACAAAGAATTTAAAGAGTCAAAACACTAAGCAGTAACAGCAAAGAAAAATTATAATTACAGCATATTGCAGCTACGTATTGAGTGATTAAGACAAACAATGTATGATTGTTCAATGTTAAAGTGAAAGGCACTGGCTGAATGATGCATACCCTAACAGATGATAAATAGATTGTATTGGAGTGTTCGAATCCCACTTTTTGTTGTAGCCAGTTCGCAAAGATAAATAGCATTAATGCATTTTTGCAGTTTGGCTCCTATGAATAGCTGATTTGAGGAAGCATTCCAAAATTCTGCTCTATGTATCCGTTAACCCAATGGCCTAAGCAAAAGGACAAAACCAAAGCATAGAAAGCTCTCAAAAAGCAAAATCCTGACACTTCTGCTCTCTTGCAGGAAAAAAGAAATTGATGAAATTTTAATGAAGGAGATAGAAGATGCAAATCAGAATAAATCAGATGGTTCGGACGATTCCTCGGGAGAAGAACAAGATAACACAGAATCAGACGAATCAAGTTCCAGTTATGAAGAAATTAAGGTACCTGTTTGATGATATTTTTTATATTTAATAATAACGCTTGCAAAACCGTATTGAGAGAAGTTGCTTGATAAGCTTAATCCTTTTTTGGAATGTTCACTATTTTTAACCAAGAAACAGAGCAACGAAAAGTGAGAATCTGAAGTTGCAGATTTGACTGGGACACGAGCTCATCTTTAGTATTTGGAAACAAAAATAAGGCTTCAAAATACCTTCATTTTGCGCTATTTTGAATTTCTTGATCACAACCGAAAGGCCATTTAAAAAGATGTAGTGATCAAAGCTGAAATTAAAGAGCTAGTTAAGACCGGGGTGACTTTTACCTTCTCTGTTGCCAAAAATGCTATTGTAAGATCTGAATGCCCTCTCTTGTTGAAGTTTTTCTGTAGGAGTTTCTCTGTACGTTCCTCAGTTTATTTTTTCGTGCTTCCCTAAAAATGTCGTAACCATATTTGTATATTATATTTTTTTTCCTTTCAGAAGTCAAAGCCAAAAGCGAAAAATCCAGTGGCCCGGAAACGACATGCCTCACCAGTCAGGGTAAGAATATTTTATTGAATTATGATTATTTAAACTCAGTTGTATATCATGCAAAACAAAGTGCTTTTGAAGATGATGGTTTTGCTACAATCGATGTGGATTCATATCAGGATGTGAAATTTTACTTTCTTCTGTGAATTTTGTTACCAGGTATTGCCATAGGAGTAATTCTGTCAATAGTCTTGGTAATGTTGTCAAATGGAGAAAACATTGTCTATGTCAATGAGCCAACTCAAATGGCGACAAATATCTGATAAAATATCAGTCTGCTTTACGTCTGACCCCTTAAGCTGGCTAATATACTTATTCATTCGCATTCCTCGTTTGGGCAATCGGCGACCACTATTCCTCCGCGTAGATAAAGATTTCAAATGTCAAAAAATATTTTTCTAATGTTTGTATATTGACCGAATTAAAGACTCTAAAGAAAAAGACGACTTCTAAATTTTGATATTCTTTGGTTGAGGCTGAATATAGAACTAGCATAGGTTCGAAAAATATCTTCAATATTAAACACAGGATAAGGAGATGGCCGTATTAGCGTGTAAAGCCGAGTCTGAATTATCGTGTTGCTCAATAAAGCTAGTATTAAAATTGGAATATCGTGGTGTTCAAGAAAGTCAGTATTAGACTGGAATATCATGGTGCTCATTAAAGTCAGTATTGAAACTTGAATATCGTGGGTTTACAACAAAGTCAGTATTGAAACTTGAATATTGTGGTGTTCAACAATGTCAGTATTAGACTGGAATATCGTGGTGTTCAGCAAAGTCAGTATTTAAACTTGAATATTGTGGTGTTCAACAATGTCAGTATTATAGCTGGAATATCGTGGGTTTACAACAAAGTCAGTATTTAAACTTGAATATTGTGGTGTTCAACAATGTCAGTATTAGACTGGAATATCGTGGTGTTCAGCAAAGTCAGTATTTAAACTTGAATATTGTGGTGTTCAACAATGTCAGTATTATAGCTGGAATATCGTGGGTTTACAACAAAGTCAGTATTTAAACTTGAATATTGTGGTGTTCAACAATGTCAGTATTATAGCTGGAATATCGTGGTGTTCAGCAAAGTCAGTATTTAAACTTGAATATTGTGGTGTTCAACAATGTCAGTATTATAGCTGGAATATCGTGGGTTTACAACAAAGTCAGTATTTAAACTTGAATATTGTGGTGTTCAACAATGTCAGTATTAGACTGGAATATCGTGGTGTTCAGCAAAGTCAGTATTTAAACTTGAATATTGTGGTGTTCAACAATGTCAGTATTATAGCTGGAATATCGTTTTGTTGTAATGTTTTTAGGCAAGGATTGTAGTTGGTAGGAAACATTATGACGCTCATTCCAAATTTAGGACATGGAATTTCCGTATCAGTGGCATTGGCGTAGTCGAGGTAACCAGGCGATGTAAGCTAAACAATCCTCAATATGAGTATTCCTCTATCTTTTAAACGAGCTTGTCTGATCCTTAGCTAAAATATTAATCAATCTATAGGCCTTTTTGGGTAAAGATATTAAAACTTAATTCATAACGGGTAAAAGTTTAATATTTACAAGCCGGTCTCATCACTGCTTGTAAACTGTTCGACGGCGCTGATGAGCTGGTGACGTAAAAGCTTCATTCCAAATGCCGGGGCTATTTCCTCGGGATTTTGTAACAGCAAGCCGGGTGACATCTTCAAAAAGTATATGAAATTAAAAATAGCGATGAAATAGTTTTGAGAAAAATATCATAGTTGACAACTCGTGGATGTAATTTGTACTTCCATTTTCCAATCGTTTTTCTCAAATGCGAATGTGTTATAAAGATAATCCAGCTGCTGAATTCTGTAAGTCTTTTATTCGTGATAGAACTCAAAAGCAAAATCGAAGAAGTTGAAGTCGTCAGCGTCATCAGAGCAGACAGACAAACCAAAGAAAAAAACAGGTTTGAAACAATTTATAGACTGTTATGTCTAGTCCTAACAACGGAGATATTAATATTTTATAATACGAGTCTTATCGAAAATGATATACCACTCTGATAGGTCATGTTTGCTGTGACTAACCTGTCTCCTTCTCACTTGAGTCCCAAATTCTTGTTTGCCTGTTTTTAGCCCGCGAATCAGTACTGAACTCGTCCTTCGTCTTGTGAGATCTGACTTTTTCCTATTTCGACTGAAATGCACAACAATTCGTTTCCAAGGCCTGTTTTGTATACAAGGCTATTGGCTGCAACAATGGAAGACATTACATAGACGTATCTACCATGTTACTTGTATCTTGATAATGTTTAGGTTTCGTAGGCTAGATAATCTGCCTTTTATGAAGACCAGGCTATGCATTTGAAAAGTCCTAGGAACATCTTATGAATGTTTTTTCACTGTATAAAAAAATCAGCTTGGTGCAATTTGGTGAACTTTGGTTGTATATCGATTAAAACGCCAAAATGATACTCTAGCATACACTGCTAAGCCATTTTTCATTTTTGGTTTTTAATTCAGTTGCGTCATTTGAATTTCGTATCATTGCTAGGCCTAGACCTGTGAGAGTTGTCAGGCGATGACGTCACCAAAATACATTTGGCCATTTAGATTTGCTTGGCAAAATTAAATTATTTGACAGGAAAAGAGCCAATGGCTATTCGGCTATATCTCGTTGAATTGGGATAGATTCACCTGACTTTGCTCTGCTTAGCAATATGTTTTTAAGATGTCACACGCCCTATCTTCCTGGGTTTCACACCCAGTGCAATCATCAGACGATCGGGAAGATGTTATAAAACCTTTAAACATATAGTGTATCTTTATTAACGATTTTCTCCTAATTCATAACCTTATTTTTCAGGTTTTTCTCGAGATATGGCTTTATCACAAGAGCTCACAGATTTGTTTGGAACAGACAAGGTAACTAATGAGACATACATGTATTGTTGTGATTTCATCTAGAATTATGTGTTAAGGTTCTTTCGCTTAAGTTCCTTGTTCAAAATGTAAACCTTATTTGAGTTGCCTGGTTTGTCTCCAGAAACACGTTCGATTTTCTTAAAATCGGGAATGAACTGACATCATGCTGATACTTAAACAATAAGATACAGGTGCTTGCAGCTTTTTTTTGCAAAACCAAGTATCATAACATACTGGTTAGAATCCTGATATGTCTACAGATTCTCACAAACTTTTCATAAAATTTGGTTTTTTCTTATCGTGACTGTGGCTAGATATATCAGGGATCCCAATGACCACCCTGGAAATGCTTGATAAGACTACATTGATCAAAACAATGTCAGTACAGATAACCCTGGGTAGTTTTTTCTCGCTCAAAATTTTGAATTATTTACGTAAACGCCTTCTGTGTCTGCTTCTTCGGTGTGTCTGAGTGTGTCTGATATCCTGTGAAATTGAAAACTTAGGACCATTTGTGTTTTTGCAGTGCAAGCAAGCCTGCGTTGTGAATTTCTGCACTCCAAATGGCTTCAAGCAAGCCTGCGTTGTGAATTGCTGCACTCCAAATGGCCTCAAGCTACTAATACCATCCGCTAACAAAAAACTGATTTTGCCGCTTATTAACTGAAATTTGATGCAATATTAATGGTTAGGCACACAAGCTCCGCCTTGTATTATCAAAAGTTTGCTAAACTCTTTAGCTGAATTTGAGATCTACTATCGTTTTCCAAAAACCAGTGCTTTCGTTTCAATGTTTAGATATGAATTTGATATTTTTCTGTTATTCTTGGGTAAGACCGATGCATTAGGCCATTCTTGAATCCCCACAAAACAGCCCCACAATCCTTCGCGCGGTTATGGAGACTGTTTGGTGCGGACCTTTGATTCAATAAGAAAAGAAAGGTTATTTCTAATACGCTTTCTTAGGCATTTTTTATTGCATTTTAAAGGTGGTCCACTATTAGACCATTTAACGAGAGCAACCAACCAATAAACTTTCTTTAAAGCATCAAAAACTCAGGATCTTCTTGTTTCTAATAGAGTTTTGTTGTTTCACAATTTAAATCACGTTTTGAACCATGAATCGATTTTTGATCAGAAATCATTTTTGAACAATTTTAGCTTCCGAGATGTGATGTTGTAAAAAAGATGTACGCACTTTTCAAGGAAAGAGATCTTATGGTAAGTTCGAGCTGATATCTTTCAGTCATTCCTGTTTTGAACCGTGTCTTGTTCCCACATAGAATAGTTGAGAGAGCTTGCAACCGAGGCCTATCGGCATTAAGCTATAATGAATTTTCAGAGAAAAACCAACCTTTTATAAAAGCATTTATTAAAACTAGACTTTGGCCAGAGGTTCCTTTTACAAATGTTACGAACTCTCATTGATTCAGTCCTCCCACTGCCTTGGCGTTGCTCTTCGTATCCAGTCAGCAAGTTCGCCTGCAGAACTTTGCGAAATTTTTCAGAGTATTATATTACAAATATGAGCAAAACTTTAAGCTTGTATGAGGTAGCATTTCCTATCAAGTTAAAGCCCTGCAATATCCACCTGCACGTATCTTCAAACGATAAAAAACAGTTACTGGCCACATTTTGGCTAGAGATTAATCGACCTTGCGAGGATCAATTTGATTTCTCTGCGATTTAGTGACAATGGAAGCTTCCAGAAAAGACTTTGCACTTTGCGTCTTGTAATGATTGTGTTGTGAAAGCTACATGGGCAATTTAGTTTTTTAAAGGCTTTCACAGTTATTTGTTGCAAATGTCAGATTATATGTCCTGTGCAGTCCTTACATGTGTATATGTCCTTCTTTGTGTGTTTGAGGTACAGTGATATTTTTCATAGAGTCGTTTTCATATTTAAAGTTCCGCAAACTTTCAAAGGCCTTGAAAGTGAATCAGACTATTTTATTTAAAATAGGACGAAAACTTAAGGTTACGGTAAACGTTTTGAACACGAAAATTGGTTTTTCCTTCCTAAAGGCCAAACGGCTCAAGGAATCTGGATAAACTATATATCATTCGATGCACAAGATTATGGCGTATCTAGCCAGATAAAAATTATTGGCAAATAATGTTAACTGTTATTTTCCATGCGAATTTACTGGTCAAAAAGTGTACCACCTTCAAAAGCTATTATGTACCTTTGCGTTTGAGGTAACAAAATCTGACTTAGACCAGCAGGAAGTGCAGGTACTAAGCTACCAAAGTGTGTCTCAGATTTTTTAAATTCCTCCTCTTCTTGAAACTATACCCTGTCAAAAATTGGCAAATAATTTTTCCACACTCCCGCAGCTGTATTTGGGTATAAAAGACGGACCAGAGAAAATAAAAAAATTTTGAGACACACTTTGTTTGCCCAACGTCTGCCCTGGCCGTGTGCAAATTTTCGAGCCATTCGATCGGTTCCTTGGGTACATAATAGCTTTTTCGTACCTGCATGTAGAGGAATTTCGAGTCCGGAGAAAACGGGATTTTACTGATCGCACTTGCAAGATACACTCGTAAACCACAGTGTAATCCGGGTCAAGTCACTTGAAGATTTAAGATCAATAAGCCTGTTTAAATAAACACGGCCGTACATTGGATATATGGATGTGCCATGCTCTATTGTAAAAGAGACATGCGACCACAACCGCAAAGCAACAATAATCGGCTTAACAGGTCACGAGATTTTCAGGCCTCAACTAAAAGTTTTGATAAAGAAATTATGGAAACCTTCGTTTACATGGGATTTTTTCCACTTTCAAAATTTCTGTTTGTTTCAAACTTGGTATCATTGTGTGCCTTGAAAGTTCGGCTGGTTGAATGTGAAAAAATCGAAAAAATGATGTTTTCATCCAGAAAACGTTTACCGTAACCTTAACAACATTAACTCTTTCTAAATTCTGTTCAAACTTGCAAGAGTTAAGTTTCATTTCGTTTCTACATTATTATGGAGAGATTTAACCAAAGTGTTTTTAGGTAACTTGATTTCAAATATTTCATGCAGTCAAACATTCTATGCATGTCCGCATTGTTGCAATTAGCATAATTTGAGTGTCCACAATTCCGCTACGCATTTAGAACTCCGTTAAATTTAACCTCTTAATCCTATTCAACAACATAACGGGAATCTTGTTTCATACAGATTTTGTTTTTGGTTTCTCTTCTGCCTAAAACATTTCTTTGCAAAATGTCAGTGGTTTTACTTTCTCCCTATAGACTGCTCTTAAATTTTGATTTGCTTTGAAAAATAAAAAACTGCAATGAAATGCAGTTTCTTTACTTGCCCCTCAGACAGGCGCTTTTTGGAAACTCACAGTTTCGTCGAACGGAAGTCATAGTAGGGGGTGCGGGCGCTGCCCATTCAGTTGCTTCCCATTCAGGGCCATATTAAAAGCGAAGAGAGCACATTTTAGCAAAAAGAAGGGGCCGTAGCCCTCAAGGACCCCCTCCATCTCTGTTATGTCAGATACTGTTAGCTTTTGAAAATCGCAATGAGATCCTGTACCTCATACAGTAAGTCCCAGTTATAGTCTTTCGCTTAAAGTCATACTACTGGCTACAGTCAAATGAAATTGAGACCCAAATATGCAAAACTTTCGAATTAAGCTCTGTTTTAATATTTCAAATTATAATTGGTTCAACTTAGCTGCCTTTCTGGTCGTGTTTTATTGATTTTTTATGTCTACAACCTTTTGTTTTTAAATGAACTGAGATTTGATAACTAATATAGTCACATTTCTATTTCGACATTCCAAAACTATGACGAAAGTTTTTATTAATGGATTGGTAAATACCAGCTGCAGATGAATGAGAAGGATTGATTTCGCTGTTAACGTGGTGGCAAGGCATGACGTGAATTCGAAAAAACTGGTTTGCAATTTAGTCTCACAATGCTGTTGTAGACTTGTTTTTAGCTAGAAGTAATTTCCTTATAACTGCAAAAACCACATTTCATAAGTCTGATTTTTTTTAACCTTTGTGCTAACCTAGTGTTATTTTTTATCTCTCGCCTCCAATACAAAAGATGTCATTCATCATTCAAATATGCGAATTTCGCAAATATATTTTATTAATCGGAATATTCTGGGAGGTTTTTAAGTCACAAGACAGTTTTTCTCTGTTTTTTCTAATGTGAAACTTGAATAGTGATATCTTGCCAGTATCAACGTTTGGTTATTTAAGGTTAACCACAAGCATGCACCCTTGCTTTTGACTGTTCTCAGTATTCCTAATAGCAGACCAAACGCAAACTGAGAATTTTTATCATATTTATATTAAGGTCAATAACCTCATTCTAGTTTTTGTGCGCTGCCTCTTAGCCATTACTAACATAACTGGTACCATATCAGTCTTAAACCATAAGCTTGAAGTTCTTTGCCTCTTTCACTTCCCATGAGATCATCCCATTAATGCTATTTCCACTCTGTTAATCCGTTGTTGGCTGCAATGTCTCGCGGATTTTTTCCCAGCTCGTCTTGCTGTAGAATCATAACGCCTATCTACAATGTTGTTCTCAAAGCACAACGTCAAAACAATCGAGAGAAAATCATTTGCTCGACATAACTTTGTACCATTAAATATGGGAAGAGGAATGAAGGCTTGCGAAGTTCGATATTATCATACGTGTTTCAAGACTTGGCAGAACATCTGTAGATCCCTCTTCCCCGTTTGGCTAATCCATAGTCATGGCTAATCTTGGTAATGATTGCGACACCCGACAAAACTTCTTGGGAGATTGCCTATGTGTTTAGGGTTGGCTTGACACGATTGGCAGGCGAAAGTATTCGATTGGCAGACGAAAATATTCGATTGGCAGGCGAAAGAATTCGATTGGCAGGCGAAAGTATTCGATTGGCAGGCGAAAGTATTCGATTGGCAGACGAAAATATTCGATTGGCAGGCGAAAATATTCGATTGGCAGACGAAAATATTCGATTGGCAGGCGAAAATATTCGATTGACAGGCGAAAGTATTCGATTGGCAGGCGAAAGAATTCGATTGGCAGGCGAAAGAATTCGATTGACAGGCGAAAGAATTCGATTGGCAGGCGAAAGTATTCGATTGGCAGGCGAAAGAATTCGATTGACAGGCGAAAGTATTCCTTGTCACGCAATTTCCTTGGCCAGGCCATTTCGTTGCCAGGAAATCAAGATCTTCTCATCGGCGATCTATTATTAGAAATGACTAAATACACGTCTCCCTCCTTGTGCATCATGTTTCAAGATCATTTCACCAAACGCGCAGTTTTGGCACCAAGGGCATTCAATGTGGTTCATTAAATCCTATACGTTCTAGCCAAGGTTTCTTGGTGCGGTTTGACAAGCACAGTTGTCATCTAACAGTTATTGCTGGTGTTTTTCGAATCAACTACCAACAATTTCATTTCTTGTCATCCCTGCATATTTTCCTACTTGTTTAAATTCCGTTTCCTCGTTCTTCTCCGTCGCAACGTCTCTTTTAGTTTCATCTTCATTTCAACCATTGTATCAGCTTTTTCCCCTGCGTAAATATGCGAGATGCTACTATAATTGCAGTTCACCACCCCTAAAAGTGTCGATACTTGGCAGTTATGGTTTTTGTCTAGGCACTTTTGAACGTGGCCATGATATATAGTCGAGGGCGAGCAGGAACAAAGCAAAATGACGAAAAACAATACATTATATTAAGAATTGATTTCAGGGGTTATTCTAAGGAAAATTTACAACACCACAAAACAAACTTAAGTGCTGGAAATTTTTTTATAAAGTTTTATAATTCTACTCTTGACAAGAGCAACTGCAGCAACGGGGAACTGTAAACCACTGGTTTTAAAAAAATAAAAAACTTCTTTTGACTAAGGACATTATTTTTCGACCACTGTGCGGCAACACGCCAGTCTGCCGTGAGATTTTATCTTATGTGCCATGAGAAGTCTCCAATTTCACGTAAATGATATAAAAAACAGACCCAGTTTTAACACTGAGTGAATAAGAATATTTTCTTTTATTATAAAATGCTTTTTTTTTTTGATTGAGATAGCTGATCAAGACACTTCAATGGGATCGAACTTAGATTGTGTAAAGGCAATTAAATTTCATTTTTTAACATTTTTTCGATAAGAAATATGCTGTGGATCCAAAGGCTGAAAAATACTGGCACGAAAGACCGTAAATATTTAAGAAATACAGAGGAGGGAGGGGTGGTGTTTTATCCAATGCATATTTCCACACGGTAGGTGTACCGCGAGGTGTACAGACATGAGAGCGAAGAAAAGTTGTGGAAGACCAAAAGCCAGCAGTCAAGAGATACAAGAGATACAAAAGCCACAATTTTTTCAAGTGAGCTTTACAGAGTATCTTTATGAGCTTGTTGGTTCACATTTGACAACTTGGAACGCAACAGCCGTCTATTTCAAATTCATTCGAAAGCAAAAAAGATGAAGGCTATCTCAAGGCCTTGATGACGAGAACCAATGCCGTGAAGAACCAATGCCGTGAAGAACCAATGCCGTGAAGAACCAATGCCGTGAAGAACCAATGCCGTGAAGAATCAATGCCGTGAAGAACCAATGCCGTGAAGAACCAATGCCGTGAAGAACCAATGCCGTGAAGAACCAATGCCGTGAAGAACCAATGCCGTGAAGAACCAATGCCGTGAAGAACCAATGCCGTGAAGAACCAATGCCGTGAAGAACCAATGCCGTGAAGAACCAATGCCGTGAAGAACCAATGCCGTGAAGAACCAATGCCGTGAAGAACCAATGCCGTGAAGAACCAATGCCGTGAAGAACCAATGCCGTGAAGAACCAATGCCGTCTAACTAAAAGTCTTTTAGGCCTGATTGGTTGAGGGATTGGAAATGAAACTGACACGTATCAAGATTAACTAAAAGGAATCACAGTTCACGAGGATGCGAACAACGTGTTCCTCCCTACTATTTAGCAATAGCTTGTGATATTGCAAATAAAAATTGCAAGATCGCTTTTGCAACACAGAATTTGAGCCTAAGTGGGACCCTCGTCCGTGTGACATTAAATGACTTAAATCGAAAGAGAGAGGGCAAAAACCAAGCAAAGAAAGAGAAAAGATAGCGTTGGTTTTGAGGGGTGTACATAGATGCAGAAATTGTTACCTTAAATGAACTTGATAAAGACGACAAACAGCCGATATCAAAAGTAAAAAAAATTAAGATTAAGGCCTGACTGACTTCTTACTACAATTCTTCTTTTATTTTAGGTTTTTTACTTGATTTCGTTTTTGAAATTGAAATCTTTTTTGTTTTACCGAACGATTGCTACATTCTGCTAAAATATATCCCAGGTGGTTGATTTTTTTATAACACCACAATATTGGAATCACAACACCACAAAACAAATTGACAATACCACAAAATGGTAACAAAACCACGTTAGAATAACCCCTGACTGATTTTTTTATAAGATAATGTATGAGTAGAAGACTCCCTGTTTCAGGCATTGCTGCGTTTCATTTGCACGTCATGTCTAATGCATTGGTTTGCTTTTTGATTTGTGGGAGAAACAGGCAAAAACCTCAAATCACCCCGCTAAATTTGCACAATGAAAGAAATGTTGATAGAATGTCATTTGAAATGCGACGTGAGTAGACTTGCCCCGAGATGAGCAGAGGCAGTTGCGTTAAAATTGTGACTGGTTTCAGCTGTAATGATCTATTTCTGATCAAGGTTCCTCGAGATAATTCTCCTTTAAATCTTAGCAAGAGAATAATCTATTTCTGATCAAGGTTCCTCGAGATAATTCTCCTTTAAATCTTAGCAAGAGCGGATGATTTGCCATCGGCTTCAGTTAAACCTGTAGGATTATGGTATCATTTTACGTCTTGGAATAATTGCTGCGTCTTCCCTGGATGCGAATTTCATTTCATTTTATTTTATAGTATTTATACAGGTTAAAGGTTCATACATATATATGTTCTTCAACCTGACCTGTTTAAAATATTAAAATAAGCACTAATACAAAAGGAATTTATTAACCGAACCTAATTTACAATTTTATATAAAAGTAAGGCTATAGAAAGGGAACGTAGAGATGAAATAAAAGTTATCCCCGACTATAGCTGTTCTTTGAAGGTTTTCAGGGAGGGGGCCAATTTAGTAGCTTTTTCTAGACTGTTCCACAGTTTTGGACCGCGAAAAGAAAAAGCCTTTTGGCCATTTATCGTTTTTAGCAGCGGTATTATGAGATCAGTTTCTGATGAACGCAGAAACCGTTCTCTATCGTCCGAACATTTTTCGAATAATTTTCTCAAGTAGTCTGGTGCAAGCAAATTTAAAGATTTGTAAGTTAGTGTGGCTGATAGTTGGCCATTAACAACAATCCTGATAGTTGGCCAGCCAAAATTCTGAATTATCGGAGCAGCAGACGCATTGTATGGGCTGCTAGTTACAATTCTGGCAGCTCTATTTTGGATTTTTTGCAAGACGTCAAGCTTTGATTCATTACAGCAGCCCCAAACGGAACAACAGTAGCTCAAATGGGGCTCAACAATTCCTCTATACATTTTGTTGAGGATGTCAGATTGAAGATATTTCTTAGAATACTTAATAAGTCCAAGGGCTCGATTAGCCTTGGTCTTGATAGTATCGATATGCTTGTCCCAGTTGAGCTTACTGTCTATCTGAACACCTAAGTATCTTGTGTTGGTGATCATTTCAATGTCCTTTGAAATGATGTGGGGGGGGTCGCATTTTATGTTCAAAGTTATTTGGCGGGAGGGTTCCCATTACCGGGGCTCTAAATTATGAAGTTACATATGCTAAATTCTCAAAATGCACTTAAAATCAGTTTTTTATAGAAACCGTATCAACGGAACAAATGATTATGCAAAAAGTTTAGCAGCTAACATAATTGATATATCATACAAATTGATATATCCCCACACATCCTCAAACTTCAGCTGTGTTATTCGTTTTATATTCCAGTATAAATCGCAAAGTTTTGATTTTTTGAACTACAGTAATTAACACAAAAAACCAAAGTTAATTGGGTGGGGGGTTCTTATAAGAGCGGGAGGATTGGAAAAATTTTCAAAAATTAATTAGCGGGGGGAGGGGACGACAATTAGGCACCTAAACGTAGAATGCTTGATGTGGTCGCTATAACCTTTAAAATCTTATACCCTTCTGGTTTGTATTTCCTTTTTGAGAAAAAGTCCCAAAAATCATTTTGTCCGGAAATTTTCTTACTTTACAACTGATATGTGAAAATAAGATAGATGGTTGAATATTTTAATGTGCAATTCTGTACTGTAACAGTACAGTACAGTACAGTGCAGTACAGTGCAGTGCAGTACAGTGCAGTACAGTACAGTACAGTACAGTACAGTGCAGTGCAGTGCAGTACAGTACAGTGCAGTGCAGTACAGTACAGTACAGTGCAGTGCAGTGCAGTACAGTACAGTACAGTACAGTACAGTGCAGTGCAGTACAGTGCAGTACAGTGCAGTACAGTACAGTACAGTACAGTGCAGTGCAGTGCAGTGCAGTACAGTACAGTGCAGTACAGTGCAGTACAGTGCAGTGCAGTACAGTGCAGTACAGTACAGTACAGTACAGTACAGTGCAGTGCAGTACAGTACAGTACAGTGCAGTGCAGTGCAGTACAGTGCAGTACAGTACAGTGCAGTGCAGTACAGTACAGTACAGTACAGTGCAGTGCAGTACAGTACAGTGCAGTACAGTGCAGTACAGTGCAGTACAGTGCAGTGCAGTGCAGTGCAGTCCAGTGCAGTACAGTACAGTACAGTACAGTACAGTGCAGTACAGTACAGTACAGTACAGTACAGTACAGTACAGTACAGTACAGTGCAGTGCAGTGCAGTACAGTGCAGTGCAGTGCAGTGCAGTGCAGTGCAGTGCAGTACAGTACAGTACAGTACAGCGAAGGCCCAATGCAGTACAGTACAGTACAGCGAAGGCCCAATGCAGTACAGTACAGTACAGCGAAGGCCCAATGCAGTACAGTACAGTACAGCGAAGGCCCAATGCAGTACAGTACAGTACAGCGAAGGCCCAATGCAGTACAGTACAGTACAGCGAAGGCCCAATGCAGTACAGTACAGTACAGCGAAGGCCCAATGCAACTCAGATGGAGCCTTTTCTCCTTTTGTGGGAACACATTGACACATCTTGTAATATAATGATATGCCTTGATGTTAGGTACACAAAACATAAAACACAAAACACAAAACAAAACACACACAGTGTAAGTTTATAATGGATCGGTAACATGTCATGGCAATAGAATAAATCAGCATGTGCCTTCCAATGCATGAAGCAAGACCCTTCACTGGAGAGAACGGCCTCTTCTGAGTCTTGCAGATCTAACACATCAACCAAATCTTGTGATTCTGCCATTGGAAACCTCACTAGAAAAACCAGCTTGTGCTATAACTACCAAAGCGACATGTTTCGGAGAGCCCTGTCGTCTTTACATCTAGCAGTTTTAGAATCTATCTACATAAAAATGAAAATCCGCCATTGTGTAGACAGAAGAAGTTAGTTTTCATCCGTGGACTCCATTGGTAACACTTCTAGGCAAGCAGCAGAATGGGCAACCTAGACTGTCACGCCCGCGTATCTGATTGGCCTTTTTTGATGCACAACTGGGTATATATTTTCTTACTTTACACTTTCGACCATGATACTGATATTTGGTACTCTGAGAGTGTCCGACAAAAAGGCTTGGATATGCCTAAAAGGCATTTTGAAATTTCTTTTTGTTAAAAATTTGTCTCAGTTGTTTTGTTTGTATAAATAAATCAAAGAAACTATAATCAAATTTTGGCCTTCAAAGCTAGAGCTCTCCATGTTTTACGAAAAATGTCAACTCTATTTCCCATAAGCGTGGTTGTAGATTTGAGGATGTGACTGTAATCCAAATAAAAGATTAGCAAATCATATTCAACCTATTCATGCGATCTTCCCGTCTTCACTTGAATCATTTTTCAGTTGCATGTTTTTTCGACTGAGAGAATATTCTCGTGACACCAAAGGGACTTGTATCCCACATCCGAAAATATAAATACATTGCCTGTATTGACTCACTTTGTTTCAATATTGTGTAGGTTTTTTGCTCTGTCTTATATTTACAACAACCAGATTCAAAGGTAATATTTAGCAGAGCTTCATGTCAATCCATTCTGATGTAATTTGTCATATTTTTAGCCATGCACTGATATTATTTTGTTTTAATCGTCTTCCTCGGTTAGCCTTGAAATTGTCCCAGCCAAAAGTTTTCTAGGAAAGCCCTCTTGTTTGTTACTATAACGAACTTTTATTTCAAGCAGTGTTTCTGTTGTTCTGATCTAAGCATCGGAGGATGGTTGTATTATCTCTTTGGATCTCCTGCTCCCAAAAACACGGTGGCCTACGCTGATGGATTTTACCGGATCTACCCTGCGTTTTCTCTTTTCTCTCCCTCCAGCCTCCGCTTTGCCTTAAAATATTTGAGTCGTGATGAAAAGGAGGGTATCTCCATCCTAAAAAAATACGCTGTCGTGATATTTTGCTGCAATACTTTTGATGGACTTGATCTGATCGCATGAAGTTGCCTCGCTCTCATTTTGAAACCAGGTATCGCCAACGACCAGTTATAAATAATGGCTTGCTATAGTGACCTAAACCGAAAGCAAATGACTCCCTGCAGCCGGGGCTCCAAGTTGGAAAGAAGGGGCCTAAGGGCAATTTAAGGAAACATAACAACAGATTTTGCACAAAAGCTCTATTGCTTTGCAGATAGTGAGGGACCATGACCCCCCGTGGTTAGAGGCCCTGTGCAGAGGAAGGCAATGGCTAAATACCTTAAACGCAGATCCCGTTGCTTGCGAATGATCGCTTTCTGGACACAATCAATGAACATGTCTGACATTACACACTTTCCAATGTTAGCAACTGGCGTGGTCTTCAGTTGACTCTTTCGACTTTGGCGGCGGTTCCACTCAATTGTTGCCAAAGTCAAAAAAATTAATTTGCTTCAAAACATCATGGATCTTAATGTACTTGAAATGGACCTCAGCCATTACAAAATCGATTCAGAAATTATGCTTTTTATGTTTGGCAAGGGTAAAAGATTTTGGGAAAACGAAACTATTTATCTTTTGAAGGAGACATTCCAAATGAATTACGTTCTACAGGCTGCTTTCCAAGCTTTCCAGGGATATTGGAATTAGTCCTCTGATTTTAAAAGCAAATATAGTAAACCAAACTCGGCAATCTTTGAAATGTTGTAATATTGTTTTTGTTGCGTTGTCCTTCTCTAAGCGCGCACAATATCTTATCAAATTGAAAACTTGTATCTTTACAACCATGTAATTCGATAGAAACGAAAAGAAGCCGCTTGTAGAGAATAAGGAAATTAATTTCATTCGAAGCATTCATATTTCGTTCATTATCCTGCCCTCATCTGTAATAAAAACATTGAATGAATTCGGTGCAATTTTTGTCATTAAACAATGCTTGCTTTTATCCCTTTATCCTCGCAGGCTTGTGTTAGAATTGGTTATTGGTATCTTTTCAACAAAGGGGATTTGCCCATCTTCAGGCATATTTTTTAATAAGTTGGTGTGCCATAGATGTAAAGTAATGATTAGAATTTTCAATTAACGGTTGATCTAAGTACATCCGTCCACATTTGATACTGGTTTAGCATTTTTAGATTGATTAAAATTTCGACTGAGGAAGGGAATGCTGGTTGAGAATAAGAAGCGAGCCATCTATTGGTATCAGCATGTAATAAAGAATGCTAAAATGTCCCCTTTTCTCCCCCAAAAATAGTGCGCTTTAGAAACTGGCATTTTTGCTTTAACAGATGTTAACAAAGATAATTTTTTATATTTTGCTTTGTGTTTTCAACAGGACCCATCTAACAAGCAATTCGTTATTTGTGACGAGGAACTCTACAAGATATTCGGTACGTTCTATAAGACATTTTATCCTCTATTGACTTAATTTGTATCTGCTAATTGACAAATCTTGCTTTTTAAAACACGAAGTAAGTATCTTGATGGTAATATACAAGATTTTGGTTTACTTTGAAGAAAGAAGTAATAATGCGTTACTGGCAGCTATTTGTCAGCGAAAAAGTTACCACTCTATTATTTTGGGGTACAAATTTTAAAGATTGCTTTGAAAAAACCAACATTCAAACACTTTTTTCCGACACTCTTAGGAGTATAGAATGTTAGAATAATGGAATAAATTATATGAACCCATTTGTGGATCGAAATAGGCCATACAGGAACGTTGCCATATGCCTGTTGCCCAATCAGTGCCAATTGCCTATAGAGTTTTCCATCAGTATCCTACAGCTGGTCGTTTTATTTTCTGTTGAGTGTCGGATGAAAAGATAAAGTACGCCTCCGAATTAGTACTTTTTCAAAGCCATGTTTAACATTCCCCTTGCTACCATGCATTCATTGGGTTATTTAGTATAATACTGCCAAACGTACCCACCGTGCCTGTTTACCAGCCTTGTAAACGACATCCGCTTTTTGAATTCCTTTTTTGAAAGTCTTTGCCCATGTAAACCAATGTTTAATTAAAGAGGGAACATAATTAGGAATTTTAATGAAGCAAGATGGAGTGAAATTAGGCTTTTGTAGCCTGCACAACTTTCAGTGTAAACAGATGATGGAATAAAGATGTTAACACAAAACATTTTAGACCGCCCTTAATCTAAATTTGTGGACATCTCCTCAGCCTCTGTGCATTATTTCTAGCTTAGCGTTTTTCTTGTTTTTGCAGGTGTAAAGAGATTTCGTGCTTTTGGAATGATGAAATATCTCAAGCACCACGTGAAAGATCCCAAACTTATTCAAGAAAGCAGATGAGAGTTCTAACATGGTACTTGACTTCATTAAAAAGGTTCAGTGCATCTTATGTTGATAGCCTATTTAATAATAGAAAATATTTCTGAATGGAGTAGCCATGGCTTTTTCTAAGTAGAAGTTAATGCACGAAATGTTCGATCGCCTTTGTTGAGCCTTGCTTCATCATTGGCAGTTCCGTTTCGAAAGTTTGCTTCGGGCTTTCAGGAAGGGCGAGCCCAGTGACGTCAAATGATGTCATTTTCCTTTCACAGTTGCTTCATTCTACTTTTCAAGAATTTGACTTCTTACACAACAAACGAGAGCCTTTTTACCGTTCTCGTGTATGATAAGTGCCTTTTAAACCGTTATCTCATTTGAAGAATTAGAGCCAACATGAGATTAAGAACTATTTATCAATTTATATAGATGGTCAATATTTACGGAATATTGCTAAAAGATTTTTATTGTATTTAAGCTTTATAGAAAGCGAATTGATACCTATCATTCTGTAGTGCTGCTTTCTACTTTTGCGTTTTTAATAAATCGCTGAATTTTTCGAATGTCAAGTCTTTGTAACTTATCAAGAAATGAAAAACTTGCCGAATATTGAAAATTTTTATTTGCCTCTTGATATTAAACTGATATTAAAGAACTTTTGAAGAAATTTGAAAATAGCAAGGAAAAGCGGAAACATGTCATGAAGTACTTTTCGTCTTCGTCCGACGCCCATCAGAGTCGGAACATTGTTATTGATCAAAGAATATAAGTGCCTCTCGATGCCTAATGCCTGACGGCTGAATCGCAAATAATTAGCAAGCAATCATGCAGTCCTTCCTTGGCACATATTCACACAATCGACAGAAAGTTGTCAGTCAATGCTACCTAAGCTGCAGATCGATGTCAGCGTAAATCCTATCTCGGCAAACTAGTATACCTGTCTACCTGGTTAGTCTGCTTCTGTATAATCAGGCCCTAAAACTCTGGCTCGGGTTCATTTTTCCACTCATTCATAACAGCTGAAACACTAAGCCTGAAATTCCTAACTGCATATCATAAACCATATGAATGGGGACGGTTTCACTTCTCTCTTTTGCGTCACACTGTCAAATTATGGCCGAGCTGCGTAGGTTTCGGTATTCGACGTTTGTTTTTAACTTTTCCCTGTCGCTTTCTGTATACATTTCTCGCAACAAATATGTCACTGGTCAGGTAAACATGCAAGAGCTACCATCCAAAGTAGCTATGTTTTGCTTCGTGTTTCACAACAGTTCACAAAAATAAGCTTCAAATGACAAGATCTATGTTGCACCTTTTGACATATTTATCAAACATATCATATTTTGGTGTGACATTTACACAAGCACATATGGCTTGTGCATCGCTTTCTGTTGAGTATTTCGTCCTTTTATTTGACCTGGCCTAAGTCCAGTTATTGTTTGAAACAGGGTCCCTACCTTTTCACCCTATTTAGATGCAATCTCTTAATCTTTTCAGAAATTTAAACTGAATGAATCGTGTTTTTTACAACTGGAAAACTGTTCGGTCTCATTTGGGATGCACACTGCTATAAAAGAAGCTCTTTTGAATCATAAAAAAGGGTGTGAAATCACTTGAACTTTGCAACGCATGTTCTTCAAATGTTTAATTCAGTGTTGTGCCGTCAGTCTCGGAGAGCCTTTTCACCACTTGCTGTTTTTTCAAAACAAGCAAGTGGTGTTCGCTCTTTCAAAAAAATAAAGGTCAATTGTCATTTTTGCTACTAGGGTTTTCTATGAATTTTCGACTAAACATTGATCTTCGTAGCTGCGACATATCTCTCATGCCAAACGTGTTTGACCCGACTTCCATCACTGGTATGTCCGCGCGCAGAACGATATGACAACCGTTTTGACACCTCTCGACATTAGAACCAGATTTTTGACAGGTCATTCCGTCATAGCTTCTGTGTGTTTTATAGGAAAGAAGTCTGCGGAAAGCCGACATTTTCCATGTAACTGTTTTTCAGTAACCAAGCGAGGAAACGAACTATTTCTATGTACATAACTCAGATTTTTTTGTTTTATGCGTAAAGATTACAAAACGCTTAAATGAAGTATGTAAGGGGTTAGCGGTTGCCAATTGATCGAAACAGAGAACCAATCAAACTTGCCATTCTTCTTCTCACATTATTTTCGATTTTATGCGTTCTGTTTTCGCTTTCTGGAAAGGCTTAAAACTTCGTATTGACTTCCTAAATTAACTCTTGTAGCGTTGTACGCGTCACTGTCGCGTTCTTTTCCGTATCCACTCCACTAGTTTATTCCTTTATACATCGATTCATTCCATTTTGTATCTCATGTATGGATAGTTATTAGTGCATCCATATAGAAGCAGACTCAGAAACTTTGAATGAAAACAAAGCGATTTACATCACCATCACATATTTTATCGGCTGTCTTATTATAGTGACCGTTTGTTGATTTGTCTCATGCTGCCTAATGACCTTATTCACCTTGTTTTATTTTCAATGCATCAGCCCCGTATACTCTTGCCTGTGAGTTTTATTCGTGCAGAGTTAGATTTTTCAGCCTCGATACAGCAAATTAGTCCCGGAAAATAACAGTAATATGACATCATGTGACAGTACTACAATTTCCTAAACCGGGCTTCTACATTTGCAAAAAAGCACCCTATTTTCAGCGACTCTCTTCTAGAGGTTTGGCACTAGCCCCCACTTAAATTAGTTTGTCGTTTTGCTTTAAGTCGTCATTTTTTGTGATCGATGTAAATATAGGGGCAGAGGTATTTTTTCTTTCTTTCGACCTTAATGTAGAATTGGTTTTCTCTGTTTTTTTCCCTTTATCTATCCGGGCTTTTTGTCCAAGTGATGTTTTAACTCAGGGAAATTGTTATGAAAAACTAAGCTAGTGGCTAATACCAAATCTGACTTCAGAATGTGGTTGTACATCGGTAATTGATGAACTGACTGATTGGTTGATTTTATTTAGACACACTACTCTAGGCCCTCTAGCAAAAAGCTGGATGCCGGATCTCCTAACGGCATAAGATTGCATAACAGCGCCCAATACCATCAGGCTGGGGTTGGAATTGCACACTTTTTTCAGCTTTCTGACAAACTGTGCTTGTCTTTTTATGTCCCTCCCCTCAATTATCGCCAAATGCACACAGATCTCTAGTTTAAAATGAGATTACTGCCCTGCCACATTATGGTGCTTATATGAGACACAACCTCGCTTCCTTTGATTTCACACATTGTAAGAAAAAAAGGTATAATAGATTATATTCGTGTAATGATTTCAAGAAAATTTCTTCGTCTGTTATATTACTGATGATTCAATTACTGATAAAATTCGTTCGTATTTTGGCTAACAATTTACATGGATGCTCAGAAAGCAGCACTCGCTATTAGTCTATTTGGAGAGAAAAGTTGGCGATAGTTCTTTCCAAAAGTAAAAGACTTGCTTTACTAAAAACACAAGTTCCAATCAGTGGCGGGGTGGCTATGTTTTTCCTGGGGTGGCCAAGTCGATTTTTGCTCCCTTTCTATATAACGTGGTATATAACGTTGTTATATAAAAGCACTTGTTTCTAGAAGAAAAATCAATTTTTGCAACTTGAGTTCAAAATTCCATGAATGAAATTTGACTAAAATTTCGAGTATGAATGAAAAAATTGTGTAATCAGTACAAAAGTTAAGATGACCTTCTCGATTGTGGTTCGGTAAAATGTCCAGCAATTTCGAACTGGCTTATATTCGAGGGTCGGCCTATTTTCGAAGAAATACGGTAGGCAAAGCATAAAATACTAATCAAAAGACATTCTATTCCATTACATTGATGTTACATACAGGCTGCCGGGCCCTTGAACTCGTTTATTACAGTATATCCAGAATAACAGCTTCAGAGTGAAATAACGTAGAGCAAATTTCTGTTTGGGGCTCCTCAGATTTTTAACTAAAAGTAGCCATAGTCTTTTTACTATTTACGGCATTGCTTATGGGGGATTTTATCAAAATTGAATCTGGGGGCTAAGAATAAAGTTTTGTGAAAAAAAATGATCAAGCCTCCTAGAATGGCTAAAAATGCATCTCCCAGACAAAAATTCAACAAATTACTATACCGCTCAGAATAGACAATTTGACGATTCTCAGAAAAACATTGATTATTGATTTTTAGAAAAAATTTGGGAGGAGAGGATTCATTCGTTGCTTCAGAGTGCAGATCGATGTAAATAGCAAGAAGCTGTTGTATTGATGGTCAGGGTGCATTCCATTTACTTAAGCCCAAAAATCTTCGGCGTACACTCAGGTTTTGATGTCAGCTCAATTTATGAGCTGAAGAGTGTTGTGAACTCTTATTTAGAGGAGGTATTTTTCAATTTTTTTAGCCTATGGAGCAAAACTTATTGAAAGCATTTACATTTCGCAGTATTTTCGACTGCCTATCGCAAAGAGGTGATTAGAAATTCTGACCAACTTAGAGTTTAAAATCGAGGCGTTGAAACTGCTGGAACGTTAGAAAGAAAAAATTAAGAGAAATTATGAAAAGACCGAAGAAGCACCAGCTCAGCCAGTGAAGATAGTTAAGACGACCTGGGTAGAGCTCTATGTACTCTACTCGTGTACGAAGTTCCTAGCCAAATATTTCAAGCCAACAATTCTGGCGCCCCCTTATCTCCAATTGCGCCCATATTCAGGGGGACCATGGCCCCCCTGGCCCCTTGCCACCACGCCACTGGTAAACATGACTTTTCAGGGCCTCCGACGAAGGGGGGGGGGGCGGGGGGGCATGGTCCTCTCACTTTTTTGCAAAACAGTAGAGCTTTTTTCAAAAACGTTTGTTGTGATTGTTATATTTTTTCTTGGCCCCTCCACTTTCCAACCTGCGTCGGAGCCCATGCTTTTCAATCGCGTTTATTTCTTAATTCGAGCTTAGCTCCATTTTTGTTGTACTGTCCCCTTCGTCCGTGTTTTGCCAGAAGCTGGGATTGTTCGGCTTCTTGCGGCTATGCTTTGCGTTCTGACCATCTGACACTAGTCTTTTCTCTCTGTTCATTCTTAGCAAATAACAAGCAAATCATATTTCGCACCCTCAAACAACTTGGTTG
The DNA here is from genome assembly GCF_013076305.1 of Rhopilema esculentum. Next base: position 550,361 of record NW_027019299.1, read on the forward strand.
CGAAAATGCGGTGCAAAGCATACTCCTGTAGATTCGACAAACCATTATTTCATTTTGTGGGTTCGAATTCTTGCGAATGCTGTGATGATGTTGTGCCCAATAGTCTGAAATTGGCTTTTTAATTACATTTTATATTTTACAATCTTAAGTAAAGATATTAATTCCTCTTTTGGGGATATTTTCGGATATTTGCGTAAGTACATTATACAATTTCATTGTTGAACAGGAGCATGCGGTATATTCACAAGTAGTACCAAGTTTTGTTGGGGTTTTGTTGGCAGGCAATCAGCCATTTCTATGGACGACCGTGGGTGCGTAACCGTCCAAAATAATATGGTTCATTCTGTTCCCACTGCTGCCCTCTTTGATCAGGAAAAGTGCCCTAGAGAATACGGCAATCCCCAGCGGAACATCTGCTTTCGCTATTGAACGACCATCTTGGTTTTCGCCTTGCTGGGAAATTTATTACATTCTTTTGTATCTCTCAGTCTGATGAGGTAATTACAAATTTGGATATCTGCTAGGTGTGGACTCATTAACTTCTGGTGATAACTGGGTGCATATGTTCAAATTGCTTTTATAAAAGCGTTACTATAATTAGTCTTCGGACGACACACAAAAGAGGAATTTGCCACAGTAATCACAAAAAACAGTTTCACCTCGTGCTTGCTCCATTATTAGCTCTCTGAATATTATCGCGCTTTGTACGTGAGTTAAGGCTAAATTTGTATTCTTTTTCTTTCATTGCCCTCACGGGGTGGACCTATTTGTAATTTTAAAGATTGACTTTGTTAAACGTTTTTCTTTTGGATGTTTGTATTGTATGTGAAAACAAGAGGTTGTAGGTATAGCAAAAACACCTCAACTGCTTCACTACACTGCCTGTCTATTTTGGCATGTGATGCTTCATCTCTCTCTGTTTCTACTGCGTGTTGTATGAGGTACCAGCACCCAGGGTATAACACTGAGGGTGATAGACAGATTGACGCATTTATTTTCTGGTATGCTTTATAAAAACATTATACTGCATAACAATATTATATAACATTATATATCTGAAAATATTTCTAGAAGGCGCCTGACGCTGGTTTGAATTAAGGAAGCTGCGTAATACCTTACTTGCAAGAATCTTAAGTCAGATTGAAGCAAAGGTCGTAAAAGTGACTGAGGTCTTTGCAGAAAATTCCTGAAAACAAGTATTGGGCATAGAGTAGAGATCTATGCTTGTGCATCAGCCCAATGCCTTAACATCACCTTGCTTCTTTTGTTCTATAGAAAAGGTTCCAGGTTTGGTTCATATGCTGTAGAATGAGAAATTTTGAGAATTGCTACAAGAGCAGCTGATATTAAATGATATGCCAAGAGGATCTGTTAGTATTACAGTTTAAATGGACTTTTGTTCCCAATATTTTGATAATCTTCCATCGTATTTATCTATGAACCTTGTTTTTATCTAGGAATGTATAGCCAGTGCCCCAGTCTATAATTGTAGTTGTGGAAAACATTAAACAGATGCTGCAGACTTGAACATTTGAGTCAATGTAATAACTCACGGACCTGCTTGTTTTAAGCTTGTATTCAACATATCTTGTCGTTTATTTTGCAAATAATCCGATTAACATGTGAATGCCGATTCTAAAACTGCAAAAGAACGTGAAGATGGCAATCAAACACAGCGTCGTAAGAGCAAGGTGAATAGAAACTACAGGTTGCTGAGGATCTATTAAATGAAATTTATCAATGAAAATCGTCAATGGAATTGGAATAAAGTTTGATTCATAAACGCGCGAAGGGTCAATTCAATTTAATCAATGGCAGCTGGAAACATTCGCTGCAACCTGTTGTGAGTCATTCAATCTCGCAATCAATAATGCCCAGCACGTCAGTATCAATGCAACTCGCACTTACAAAGCCCAGAGTGTGCTTTTGTCTTGCTCTAGCACGCGGCCTAACCGCAGCCTGATGACATATGCGTAGTTTGGAGGCCCGGGCTTGTTTCAAATTGTTTCACTGCTTTTAAGTTTTTGCTTTTCTAATGTCATTTCTTGCCGCACCAAGTACTGCGAGAACTTGAAGCTGTTTGACATAAACGGGCATTAATCCTTTGCGCGCCGTCACCGTTACCATATCAATTTGCCTTTTTCTGCTGCAAACCAGGTTGCGTAATTTTCGCGCTGCCATTCATGAAATATTCATTGATATAGGTGCGTTGAATTGATTATTGGACTTGCTTTTTTCTACAATAATCACGTGGCCTGTGCTTTGGGCATGAAATCTTGCACATAAGTTGAAGAATGTTGATTTAAGGTGAAAACCCATCTGTTCTTGTGAACACAATGCACACAGGTGGAAGGCCTTGGATTCGAACCTGAAAAAAGTTCACGGTCTCTACGGTGGAATCAATACAGAAGGTGCGCTTATTCACCCACCTTTCAATGCAAGTTGTTTAACAATATGGAAAACAAAGTTGAAGCACATTTTCTCAAATTTCCGCCTTATTTCGAAAATCGAAAATTGTTTCGAGTTTTGTCGCAAAAATGTAGAGCACAGATTCTAACGATTCTCGATTCGAAATACGGATTATCTTATTTCTATGTTAACATTGCTAATTTTTCGAATTCGTAACAAGTTCACTATGATGTATACCTAGGCATAAAGTTTTATTCGAAAGTCTCTATCGGCTTACAGTTACAAATTAATGAATATTTCCAAATGTCACACTGTGCTTTCCAATTTGTGTCACTGAGAGCAAGGTAATTTTTGTATGGATTAAAATACTTTTGGTCAAGCCCCCTCACTCCTCTCCGCATTGGCAGTCCCTGGTAGGTCATAAACATTTCCAGTGGCTTTATCTCTCCTATCTCATTGTTACTTTATCCAGGGTTTCCTTGCAGGAGTTCAAGTCTAGCTTGACTTCGCAAAGGATTCTGGTATGGACCAATGTGCCAGGCCAAGATTTTGTTGGCTATCGTAGTCTATATATATACCGCGAATAAGTAAAGTGTTTTAAAAGCTATTAAAATTTGCATGAAAAGATTCCTCATATTGCTGGCCAAAGTAAAGATTTCTCATATTCAATAAACAGTAGCCTGTATCGTATAGTTCTGAACACATTTATGATAGGTTTAAGCAGGTGCTTTTCTTTTTAAAAAAAAATTTGGCTGTTTGTTTTATTTCTCTCTGGACACCGAACACAATCAACCCATTTGATGCCGTTATTACAAAGTTGATTCTCGGAACCGTTCTTGGAAATGTTTAAATTGTACTGTGTAGCTCTTTGTGAATTTTAAAACAATAAAAGCTTCTTTGAACCTTCACTTTGAAACCATTCATTTACACCTCTGTTTCTTCGTCTTTTCTGTTCAGCATCAGGGATTCATAAGCTTATATCATGCAAACTTTGTGGTGTGGCACGAATGCATATTAGTCGTGCTTGTTTTTGAAAGGGCATAAACATAAAAACAGGTTTTTCAGATGTTTTAAAATAGGATGAGTTTCAGATCAAAGCATCAGCGATAACATATTACGAAGCAAATGCCAGTTTTTACCGTAACTTTGTAATATTTTGTATTTTTCCCTTCAATAGAAAATATTTGGCACTCTTATGGCGCTAACCTAACCAAGGTTTTTGTTTCGATTTTGTGTATAATAATTTTTGGTAAGTTTGGTTTTCCTTTCAAAAACTGCCTCTGCGTTCTTATGCCTGCAGTGCTTCGTTTTCTTCGTGGGGAATCTTGAACTGTTTTCAACGAGGGCTACAAATTTCATAGCAAATATTTATAGAAAATGTAGCTTTTCAATGACCAGTTAATATAATTGTTTTTTTCAAACATTTTTTTAGTAATTTTTACGACTGTTATCATATCATTTCAGCTTCTCTCGTTAAAGAATCCTTTGATTTTGATTTATCAGAATTTGCTGATTTTGAAATGGGGGTAGATTGACAGTGGAGCAGGGACTTTTTCAAATACTAACTAGGCGATTGCCCCTCCAGCCCCAGTGACTTTCTTTTAAACAAAAGGCTATTATCCTTCTCTTTATATAAACAAAGGCTTGTCCCCACAGCTAATTTCCCATCGACAGTGGAGGTACACTGGTTCCTTGGAAGTATAACAATGCCTATTCGTTTTGAAGGTAGCATAGCTTTGGGAAGTTGGACTCCTGCTTTCAATACCCCATTACGAAAGCACCTTCGATTCTGACGCAGGTTTGGCAAGTTTATTCGTTCGGAAATAACTTTCAAGCGATCAAAGCTTTACTTGAAGTTTCTAAGAAACTTTCAAACTTCTTGGAAGTATCTAAGTTCGTTTGATGGTCTTTGAAATTCTTATTTGTCGATACATGCACAGGCAACACCTGGACTTTGATGTTAGGTTATCAGGGACTGGCCTAGTGGTACAATCAAATCACTTCCAAAAGCCTTGGAACACTAACGTAGGCTCTCAAAGGCAAATTCAGCCACCCTCTCTCCCCCTAGGAACAATGTTGCTTTACTAAAGATAAAAAAGAGGCTATGGAGTATACCTTTTCTTGTGGCCTGTTTGATATTTTTCTATACTTTCAACGTTGTTTTTTTGGGGGGAGGAGGGGGACGGAAGCAGAAGTATTCGGGAAAACAAATGAAAAATCGAAAAGCACAGCGCAAAGTGTTGGGTGTTCCAAGTACTTTTGGCAGTGATTGTAGGCTCACTTGAATCCTCATTGCATATTGGCTTTTAGCCGGAGTTTGTTGCTCAAGTCCTATCACATATTATTGCAATTAATGACATGTTTGAATATTGTTGTCCTAGGCCACCCTTCCGTTGATTTGGGTAAAGTTCAAGATCCATCCATAAAAGATGAACAATCTAAACTGAAACCATAAAGGAGTGGTTGGTTAGGCCTAACCTGCTCATATTTTGTCACTGTTTACCGCGGTTGCTATGAAAATAGCAAACAACTGCAGTTCTTGGTTTCGGCCTTTCTTTGAAGAAACCTGACAAATTTTGAAAGAACTGTTCAGTCATCGGCAAGTGAAAGCTAGGAGGCTAACAAGGGCTCAATCCCCTTTTTAATTCCCAGACGATATCAAGTCTTTAGTTCTTGTTATTCTGTTCATAGCACCCTATCCCTGGTCTCCGGGTGTGGTAGATACCGTTCTTTTGTATTTTGCCTCGATTCAATATAAACACCATTGTGATGATTGTAAAAGCTTATTTGTTTTACTTTGCATGTTGATGAAATGCTATTTCTCCTTGACGTTGCGCGTTATCCCTTGCGATTGCAGTTATTTGCTGGCCTTGATATGATAAATTTTATCTTCATCTCATAGCTAATTATCCAAAAAAAATTGTAAGTCTGAGACTGTGAGTTTCTCAATAGGCTTTGTCTTCGTGTAGCAAAGTTTAGAGAACATTTCTACATTTTGTTGGAGATTTGAGTACTGGGAATCTTTTTTAAAGTGTTTAAGGTTCCAAGCTGTTTTCAGAGAAATCTCAGGTAATCCAAAAAGGCTATTCCTTGCCAATGTGTTTTGCAGGTTTCCGTGTTTGTCGCGCAGTTTTCCTTATAAATAAACGTTTATTCGAAGATACTCTAAAATCCGCTGACTCTGCATTTCTTGCATACATGCATTCGCTAAGTGGAAAGATACGGGCATTTCGAGGGCAGGTTTAGGGTGTCAATTCATCTGAGGCCATGTACAGTATAAAACAAAGATTTTTTATCTAAGATGATGAAACTTCAAAGCTAAACACATTTTACCATGATGATCAACGGTCTGCCAGATCGAAAGAGGAACATGAAGTTCTGTGAAAGCCGTCGTCATGGGCATAACAAGAGGGAAAACATTGAGTGAGACACTCCTGGCTAATCCTAATTTGCCGTTACGCTACTTTCCAACATTAATTTTCTTTCGCGTAATTATACTTTGCCGTTATTTGTATGTTACAGAACATTTAAAGAATCAAAGTGAAAATTTTTGTTGATGTGACGTTAAGGTCGCATGTACTGGCAGGACATAGCTCCCAAGAAACGAAACAAGCCCTTTTAATGTCATGACGTAACTACTGTGCACGCAAGATGTCGTAAATTTCGCCCAACATGGCAGGTTCAGATTTGCCCGTTTGCGGAGAATTTTCCAACAATAGGACAATAGGCTTTTGGTGATGCGCCCTTACATGTTTCGAATAAAAACAAATAATGCACTTTGAATTGAGGTCTCGAGGGCAACATGACTCACTTAGATCCAGGGGAATTACTTATCGCAAAATCCTACCTTTCTTAGAATTTGCCAAGATCTGCTTCAAATAGCGAATTCGTTTCGTTTGCGTTGCGTTATTCCTTTCGATTTAATGTCAAAAAGCGCCGTTTAAGTGCTTGCTTGCTGCATTGTTGAGACAAATTATTTTGCTTTTTAGAGATTCCACAGGAAGAACAATTTCAATCAAGGTTAGATTTTTTACTTGCTTCCTTCTGATTGTGGGGGCTTCGATTACTTGGGATATTTGATGATTGGCATAGTCAGACTTGTTCGATAAATGCATTTTCCTCATCTCCCCCCTGCAGTGACCTCTCCTTAATTCCGTTCTGTCTAAATCCTGATTTAAATCTCTTTGTTACTCGTCGTGTTTATGTTTTTCTTCCAACTATAAAATGAACTCGTTTATTGAAAACCTATCTACCTCTCTGATGTTATAATACGAAAGGGGTAAAGGGCTGTTATTTGACGCTAACCCGCTAGCTTTTCAACATCGTTTAACTCCAAACGTGGCAAACCTACCGTCGTCAAACGTGACTCAAGCAGGACCCGGCCTACCTTTCTCCACCCACCTGGAAACCATTCTTTGGAATTTAATGCATAATCATGACGACATAAAATTGCAATTATAATCACAGTCCTCGTTCCTCGTAACTTCCTTTATGTATAACATTAATGGGGTACACGGTATCCTGAACCATCACGGAAAAGGATTCACCCACGTGGTCAATTTTGGCGCCCATGTGAGCATCCTTTCAGGCTCTACACTCGCCTTCTGATTGGTTTATTCAAATTCTAAACCAATGAGCTTCCATATTCAGATCACATGATGTCATATGCGCGTGACTCCTTGTTTTGTTGTTTTTCAGCTCAGTTACAAAAATTTGCGTCGAAAGTTAGAGACGATCGAGTGCAATAGACTTGGTTTGTAAAGCTAAAATGAGCCTAGAAGCTTTGCTCGAAGCTGCCAAAATACTTCAAGACCAGGATAGAGGTACTGAAGAAAATTTATCGATATTTTACTAGGTGCAAACCGGTTGTCGTATTTGCAGCCACGAGTCTTGCACATCAAGTCGGTAACGGAAAGGAACGTCTCTCAAAAGAGAAGAACGTCGACGTTTTCGTTTGTGTTCTGCTTTGGAAAGACAAACTCTTTACATTGTGACCCTGATAAACAGCTCAAATCTATTTGATATTTTTCTCAGATTATCATACATTTCAACGGAGCCCTCTGAATATTTGAGTTCAGCCATTTTATTGCATTGTCGTATCTGCTTACCTTGTAGGTAGTCTGTATCCACCACCTCACAAATTCAGAGAAAGAAAAGGTACAAGAAGGTCACAAACTTATCGGTAAGTGATTTATCGGATATAGCAAGCTTTTTGCTTCAATTTATGTCACATTTATACCATACCGGCTTTATTATATCTCAACGCTTTGTTGAAAGAGCCTCCGTGTAGGCCGCTTCCCTGCTGCCACCGGTTGTATAAAACTTTATGATGATAAGCTGTTTGTGCCATGTTGTTGCCAGTTATTGTATAGAAGGAATGCCTTCTTCAATGCAAAGTTTTTGAAAGGCAATTTCTATATTTTCAATTTTGTTGCACGTGGAAGCTCAACCGGGTAATTCACCAATGCAAACGATTTGTGTGTTTAACAATACGCCCTTCGTTTGACCAAAAAAAATTTAAACAGAATTGAGATTATTGTATTTGTAATTTTTTTCTTTAATTATTTTAATTTCTTACATATCTCAAAAGTCTTGAAAAATTGAAAATTTGCATATGATTTCAAATTTTTGACACAAAATTTTTTCTCAGGTGCTTATAATTCCCTTGCTGTGATTTTATTTTCAGCTGTAGTTCCTTTTTCCTATCCGTTAATTCAAAGTCTTTGTTTTTGTCCAGAACCAGCCCTTGTAATATTGTTTTCACCAGAATTTCTTTGAAATAAAAAGATATCGTAATAAGTATTGAGTAGAAATCGTGATGTGTTTTTGTTATTTACAGGGCAACACACAACCAGCTTGAAAAAAACAGGTATTTATTTGCTTTTGTTGTAATCTCCCCTAGTTTTGTTGCAGATTTTCTCGTCTTTTCGTGCCAGTGGTTTTTTATCCTTCTGATTTTTATTAGGAACGGTCTGCGCCTACAACAAACAAAGCATCCCAACAATTCCGCCACGTGCATTGCTAGTTAGTTGGTCGCCCAGCACGTGGAATTTCAAGCTTTTAGCGACTAGCTTTTTTATAAACCGAGTGCACATTGAATGAAAGCTGCATAGATGCAGATGTTTTTAATTGAGATTTTTCTCTTATTTCTTTGCGTATAACTTGTCTTTTCTTGATGCCAAGACCGAAACATGAAAAAAAATTCCCGGCATCACAAGCAGCTTTCTCGTCCAACGAAAAATAACAATGAATGTAAAAAGCAGCCTGTGTTTTTATGTATGATGAAGTCAAGGACTTAACAGTTTCTTTTTTTTATCGTGACCTTTCTGTTTATGAAGGTCAGTCTTAAAACCGTGACTTTTTTCTAGACGTGCACACTTGAGAGACTGTTTGACATCGCTAAGAGATCTTGTTCCAACATCGCCTGATCAAACTAAAGCGACTACTTTGAGTCTTCTTCAAAGTGCAAAGCAATATATTAAAGTAAGTGACAACGAAAGCCGATATTATTTATTGATTTTTGCATATTTTGAGCAGTGATGTTCTCCAGGAAACGTTTGAATATACAAGATATATTTCCTTGGTCTTTCCTGGGCATAAACAACTTGGGCCTTGACACGTGATAAGCCATGAGTAAAAGGAAGCTGGAAGAATGAAAAACAACTGTATGCTTGAGTAAGCATTGTAAAATTTTGCGGAAAGATAATTTGAATGAGAAGGGTTTCTAAAAACCACTATTATTAAATGATGCTTTGTGCAGTTTCACAAAGACTGTTGCGCGAAATAACTGTAGCTTTCTTGAGAGCGAGAGGACAAACTATATGATTCAAAATGCGCGTGACTTTAATATTTTCTTTTTCTGTGGCATTTATGTCTTCTAAAGTGGAGTATCAGAAGGCCATTTCCGAACTAAAGCCAGGTGTCCATTTAAGTCAGGTCGCCATGTGCATGATTTCGACTCGGTGAGATCACTTGAGTTCACTTGACAGGTTGCTATGCAACCTTTTCCACCAATCAAGAATCGTTACAACCTGTTCTATTGTGCAAGGGAAATCCCTCAATTCAAAGTTGCATGTGGGTGTTGTGGTCTGTTGCTATAATAACTGATTCATTGCAAAATGAAACAGTTTTTGTCATACATGGCTTCCCCAGGCATGGATATTTTCATTTTATTTTGTTTTTCATTTTATTTTGTATTTTATAATTTATACAAGTTACAATGAAATTATTATTACAGCTGAAATGATTTTAGATTTAAGTTTTAATTTCCTTGAATTTCCTCTGGTTTTTCTTGGGGCATTGATGGCGTGTCCAATGATCTTTACTTATGCTTTTTCATGTGGTGACAAATAATATGTCTTTATATCTTTGTATTTGTTGTTTCAGAAATTTGTCTTGGAATTAGGGTCTTGTTTTGCCTTTTCTATTTCTTGTGTTCCCATATAGAAAATTTTTGCTGAAATGTTGCCAGCAAATTTCTGTCTGCACAGCCATTTCATACATATCTTCTTCACGCAAACCTCCTTTTAATCAGTTCCTTTGCATACAAACATAGTTATTATTTTTTTATAACATTGTAGATTTGGTGTGCACTACCAAATTTTGGAATACAGTCCCACATCATCTTTCCCTTTGAGACTTTCCCTTGCAAATTTTCAGATACAAAATACATTCAACTTAGTACAATTCTTCAAGTTCAAAATAATTTTAAAAATACATATTGTCAATAATTTTAGAGATGGTTGTCTTGCAAAATAGCTTTGGCATTAAAAGACAAATTAATGAAGTCAAAGAATGTGTATGAATTAGGCATGTTTTGTCAAGTTAGTACTTTTATGAGTGTGTTTGATTTTTTATTCAGGTTCTTGAAGTACATGATAAAGAAGCCCAAATAATTAAGAAAAGACTATATGGAGAACAGCAAAAACTGAGACGAAAATTAAGTACTTTATTATCTGGGTCATCCCCTGAGGAGACCCCATCTAAGGTGCGGAAATTGGACACTGATGAAATAGATGTGGAAAATGATGATGAAACAGGCTACGGATCTGGTGATGACCGAAGCAGCACAGATAGCTCTGGAAGTCATTAGCAATGTTGTCCTGGGTAACCTCTTTTTAAATGGCAAGATTTAAAATTCCCAAAGCTACTTATAATTGTACATATGATGCACAAAATAACAGACAATGTATCAGTCTCAAAGTCAACTGTAGGAATTTTAATTATTAGATTGGTACCAAGACTTGTTGCAAAATTGTAGGATTATACAGTCATTAGTTTAGTAATAATTTTGAACCAAGTTTAAGAGGGTTTATATTTGAAGGTCACAGAAGCTTAAAAATAATTTTTATCTTTTGCAAGTATGAATACAGGCAAGAAATCAATGTTTATTTACAAATTTCAAAAATTTTCTGAAACTTTTGTTGTTTTCAAGTGCATGCACACTGCTGCAAGTGACCTTCAAATTGCTCCTCTCCTCGTATTTGACAGAAAAATTGCAATTATTTTAAGTTTCATTATTCTGGTTGCTAAGAATGTTGCTCACAATATTTCTAACCACACAGAAGTATTTACAGTTGAAAAGAAAGCTGCAATTTTCAATCAATTTCTTCTGGTACCAGTTTAGCTGCATGGTGCTTTATTGTATTCCACATCTGATGATATAGTTCATTAAGCCTCTAAGCTGCCAGAATTTGCATTTGTTTTCCATTTGGGCTTTGACTAGATCTGTCAATTAATCATTTTTGGCTTTTGTTTATTCTGAGCTTCTTGATATCTCTGATATTTTGCTGGTTATTTCTCACATTCCTTGGGGTACCATAGCGATAAGAAATACTTTGAGTCATGATCCAATGTCCTGCACAAAGTTTAGATTCCCACTGTTTATAACATTTTTAAAATTATCCTTCCATATTTGTATAATATTGTGTACATTAATGCCTGTGGATGGATATATTGGTTAGTTTAATTTTGCCTGCTAGAGTTTCAGGGGGAAGTTCAAACTGCAATTTTTTGTATTTAGAACTGTATTTTTGTTAATAGGAAATTAGATGAAAATAACAGACTATCTCGTAAATACAAACTGTTTTAAAACTGCACTACAAAGTCTCTCAGATGGAGCTGGACCTCATCATTAAGATTTCCATTAATGCTATACATAGTCAACTCAAGTTGTGTTCTAACAAGCACATAATTTGTAAAGTTCCTTATTCCCCCTCATTTAGTAATATGGCCAGTCTTTCCTATTGTCGTTTCGATATGTTCGTTTCATGAGAGCATTACTAATTTGTATCTTTGATCAAGCACGATAGTATAATGATGAATTTGTGTTCAGTAACTTATATGAATATAGTAGCATAACACCGTTATTTCAGTCTTGTAACGATTTTGCGAATTCCAAAAATGGAGTTTAATGTTCTGGCAAAGAACGTTGTAGCTTTAGATGGACATTTTTGTTGTCACTTAATGGGTCTTGATGTATTAATATCACAAACTTAATTTATGCGAATCTGATGTTAAATAGCCCACACTTGTAGAAAGGCCGTTCGAAAAGGGCTTTGTCATTGTGAATAGTAAGTAAATCGTATGTGTATTGAAGCAGATTGCATTTGGTATGTTCAATTTCATTTTGCCATTTTGTGTTTCTTTGTTCTACTCTTGACAGAGATCTCTAATAGAGGATAATGCTTTTCTGCAGACTTTCTTTATTCAGAACATTACTGTGTCATTAATGGTTACCTCTTTGGCCTAATTGAAGTTGAAAAATTGTCTTTAGAATCGACCCTAGACAATTTGCAAAGTGCATTACGTGTATTAGAAAGCTGGTATACATAGGCTATGCAGATGTTGTTTCGAGGTTGATGTTTTGTCTCAGATGCCATTTGGCCTCTCTCTATTAAAAAGTTCTCGTTGCTTCTATAGTGCAGCAAATGATGGTAAACCTATTAGTGCTTTGCTGTATGTTGTCACAGTGCCATCCCGGTTTGTTTAAGTATATCACTGATTTAAGCCTAAACGGCCTGACGGAGATGTTTCCATCCACTTGATGATCGTGCTTGGGCATTTCTGCTCCTGTTGACTGCCTCTTGTTGCGATTTGAAGGGCACAGTTGGTTAAACCCGGTAATCATTCGCTCAGCGCTGTTCCCTGCTTTTGCAATGAAGTACCCATTTCCTTAAGTGAATTGGTTTCCTAGCTACCTGGTGATTATTTTGTCAAGGCGAAACAAACTTATAATCGCAAAGGTATAATTTGCATATCAGATAATCTCTATTCATTTTTCGACTTGAATGTATGTTCTTCGGCTTGCAGTATCGTGTCCTGGCATGTTGCCTGCATGTCGGATGAAAAATGGAAAAAAGGCTATTTTTCTAAGAAATCAACCATTTTTTGGCAGTCAGTGACAGATCACGCGCCTAGAGCTTTAGGGCTCTGGTTAGCAAGAAGCAGTATTTGATTGACTGTTGCTAGAGAATTTGCAAACACCTTGACAGAATAGCGATGGGGAATGCTGAACAAGCTCATCTGCTAGGAACAATAGCACCATGTGGCATCGTAGAAACATTTGCAAGGCAACAACCAACCAGGGCTTCTTGTTATCAAACCAAACATAATTCTGGATAACGGATATTAAAATCACAGCGGCTGATTGTTTTCTTGCAGCTGGAAATTTCTTTACAAATTTCTAGTTTCACTAATTAGGCGCTCTGAATTCTCTACTTCCATATATGGACTTGAGTTAAGAACTACAATTGAGTTGGTTTTTGTTGACTGTAAACCTTGTTCAAGGGTCCTTTGAGTGTTGGAGGTTGTTGGAGAGGATGTCCGAGAGGAGGAATACCTGTGAATCGAAGGCTTTGATAAATTGATTGCGGAAATCCCCCTACCTAATGCATTTGGCCAAGGGGAAAACTTTCCAACCAATGAATGTTTATGATGATGAAAACCTCATGCAGCAAAGATGAGATTTTTAAAGTTTAGAAATTCATGTTCAAGCCGATGGCCAATCTCACTTCTTAATTTTGAACAGTTGTACAAAACAGAGGTCATAATACAGAGGTGCAAATGCAGAGAAACCTTCAGACTTTCTTGTAACTTCAAGCTTTTTATAAGAAAAATTTTATGGCTTTAACGAACCTGAGCTTAACTTCATAGCTCGAGGGCCTAGCCTGACAAACTATGTATCTGCGTCTAAGTGCATTGTAATCTTTCAAGTAAATAGTGTAGTGCATGCCAAGATTTCAAAAGGTGTTCGCTGTTGAAGCCGAGAAAACACCCAGAACCTTCAACAGTAGCTTTTATATTGGATAATGGATAATGGATAATGCATCGACCGTCTAGTTTAATATACAAAGTCTCTGTGTGTTTGAGTGATCAAGAGAAATAAAGAAAATAGACGAATAATTAAAAAATCATGATTAATTATATTTCACAAAAAAAAGAGACACGTTCTACATGTAAGAAGGGGTTTTTACCAAATTTGTCCTTGGGCTGTTACCCCACTAAAAAGGCCCACACATCCTAGAAACTCAGACATTCCCAGGCTCCGGGGAAGACCTGATTAATTTGTATTTAAATACTGGTTCGATTCGTTTTCAGTGCCATGTGAATTCTCAAAACAGTTTTTGTTTCGCTGATGCACTTGTTTCTAACAAAAACCTTTGATAGCAGCAGCTTTTTTTAATGATAATGCCGAATGGTGTATACAAAGAGTGACTCTTTACGTAATCTGAAAACAGGAATCCGTATTTACATTTTGAGGCAAACCTACAGCAATTGGTTTGTTTAGAAGTTTTAGAAACATGAACAAAGGTCTTTGCTTCTTTTGAGTGGAAGCGACCTTATTATCAATAACCTGGGATAAATATTGTCACATTGGATCTGTATGAAACTTTACTTCGAAGTGCGCATGCCCGCTGAGAATGAAAGACTGCCCGTCTACGTTTGCTTTTATTTTGTTAATAAGAATCTGATAAGATCTCTGATAAGAATCTGAATTTTATTCCTCTTACAGTCCCAATGTTGTGATTTTTCGTCATTTCAGTCCAATATTGCATTAAATTGTTCCCTTTACATTGTTTTCTTCAGTTAGAAAGGTGTTTTTTTGTTGGCAGTTGGCAAACACGGAGATGAATTCAGGCAAGCTCTCATAGAGAAATAATTAAACACTCACTTTTGTTAAAGACTCTATTTCTTTTTTCTGGGTGCAGTTATTATAAGAAAATCTGTTTTGAAACTGAATTCACTACCATCATCAAAAACCAAATAATAGCTTCAACAGTAGATTTTTGAGCCATAGAATCAAAAAGAAAGGCGAAATCATTAAGAATTGTGAACGTTTCCTTTATCAACAATATTTAATTTTATAGTTGCTTTATTAAAGAGGATGATAAAATTTGGAATATTTTCTTGTGAAAATTGGCTTTACCTGCCCCTCCCACAATATCGTCACATGGCCTCTAGCATAATTCACGCGAATGTAAAGGAAGTTTTTCGATTACACGAGGAAAAGGCGAAGCAGGCAACCCCTCTTGTTTCCTTCTTGTGGTTCTTCTCTGAAGTGACCAAGGTAGACCCTTTCTGGTTTATATGCAAGACATCATGACAGACATTTTTAAAGTTGATTTTTGCAACAGAGATGAGTAGCAATTTGGTGGCTGATCAGATCTGCACTTCTCCGTGTAGTGGTCAGGTCTGCTAAATGAAAGTTGATTCATTTGGTAATCTTGTACCACCATTTAAAACGTTTCAAGGAGCATCTTTACCTCTTTGTGCCACTGATCCAGTCTCTCAAAGCATGACCTGCCTAATTAGTTACCTCCAACCCCCTTTCTTCATCTTTGAATCCGTTTACCCGTTTGTAAGTCTTTTGAGATGCCGAGATACTGATCCCCTCGTTCTGTCGGTCTTGAAAAGCATTTAATCATCGTCCTGGGCATATAGAGCCCTCTTATTTCAGAATTTTCAGATTTGTTGATAATCCAAACACAAAATGAGATTAACCCCTTATTCATTTGAAGTTGGTACTCTGCACCTTGATTAAAAAAACTGACCCTCATTCCAATCGTTTCTCTTGAGCCATAGTGTGGAACTGAAAAAGTGATAAGAATTGCTAGTCTATTTCCGATACTTTGATGTAGAAAATGCTACGAATTCTTCACAGGCTACCTGTAGAGATAGAACAGCAGCTAAATTTACATGAGGGTAACGATTTGTTGGTTTGTAAGGTCAGCTAAGATGCCAAACGTGAAAGACTACCCCACTCTGGTCAGGCTCTTGACGACTAAAGCTTCTTGCCTGTTCAATTCTCTACCTCAAAGCTATGCGCAAATTGTCTTAGCAGGCAAATCTCAAACGGCAGCTACTGATGCAATTAGCGTAGCCAAGATCATGCCATCTAGGCTCTATGGAACAAATGTAAATCGCAAGAGGTGACTCGCAATAAGCAGTTTAAAATACTTCGTATGGGTTTTTCATTATTAAATCGACGCAAGAACCACAGTCAAACGGAAAATAAAGCACACAATTGCGCTTGGAGCATATAGGCTGAAATCTAAGCTTCTGCGATGTAAAGTTCAAATTGTGTCACATCAAGATCATATTTTGTTGCTTGTGCTTGATCCATGCCTTTTTGATATCTCAAAGGCAAAACACGAGATTAGTGTTGAAATATGCATGCTACAATGTACATTAAATAAAAATCAAGCCTTTGAACTTTTTCCAGGATAGGCTTTCTCTTCTCTCCGAGTTTCAATCAAAATTTTGAACTTTTCCTTCTGAATTTCAATTTAAGTTTCACAGTCTTTTACCTTCATGATAATGTTAAAAAACATGGTGTGTACATAAGTAATACGTACCTATTCATCCGTTTAGATATCAAGAAGTAAAACATTTAGACGCCAAGACGAGCTCAACTTTGCTTTTATGGTTCAACTATCTTCTAAGCATTATTTTCATTTCCATTTTCCATCAACAGCCTACTAACAATACATGTTGTTTAGTTCAACAGTTGATGATAAAAATTGTGATAGCATATCTAGGCATTGCTATGTCAGTGGCTTTTCTGAATTTCAAAAATCCTTTTCTCTAAAATTCTTTGTCTTAGATTTGGTAAAATCAGTGGTCGATGACCATAGAGTTCTTCCATAAAATCTGTTGCTAGAATTTTTAAATTTAGACCACATAATCTAAAAAACAACGAATTACATGTAAATACGCAAAATCAGTTAAACTTGTTGAAAACTGGGCGCGATATGGCCCACGAAAGATTTCAAGTTTGCTAACGGGTTGCTGTAACTCTGGCTTAGTTCCTAGAGTTCTGAACAGAGGCCAAATGACAGGGGTTTGACGGAGAGCGAGCCTATGCTTCATTGGCCATATTTCAGCCAATTTGTAACTTATTTAACTGATTTTGCACATCCAGTGGTAATTTATGATGCCTTTTCAGGTTAAGGGATCCAAATTCAAAATTCTAAGAACATATTTCTGTGACATAATCACATAAGAACGCAGTCCTCTCTTCACTGATGTAACATTTAGAACCAGTTTGTCATTAACATTGCTTTCAGGAATGCAGTCTTTTGATTCATAAATTCCTCTTAAAAGTAAAGTCTGCATTGTTTTGATGATGTTTGAAGTAAAATTGACATTCTACCAAAGAGTGCTCAACAATTCTCAACACAAATTTCATAGCTGGTGTTAACTGACTTGTTTGGTGCACAGAACACAGGCCAACAATGCTGGTCCTTATTAATTTCACGTTAAGGATCCTAGACTGTTAGTTTTGCCTGTGAATAAAAAAGCTTCAAAAATGAATAACCTTTGGTAGTGTAAAGTTATGGTTATCAAAATGTGCGCTTTCAAGTAGCAAAGCACGTGTACAATTCAAGAATCAATAAATTGAAGTCCAGGCTGGCTGCTTATAAATTTCTCAAAAGCTATGAGTCTTGATTTTCTTGAATTATTCTTAATTGTTTAGGATCCATGTTATCCATATCATCTGCAAGAGATGATGATTTTCTGCAAAATGGCATTGTATGTGTGTTTGCATTCTTTCATTACACAGTCCTTAAGTCATTCTTAATTTGTCTTTAATTATTGACAAATTCTGAAGCTCGTGTTTCTATCAAAATGTGCTCTTATGAAAAATGAATTAACATGTCTGCGTCATGAAACTCCTAAAGAACAGAAAAGTTTGAAAAATAAGTAGAAAAGACGATTGAAATGCTTCAAGTCGAGTAAGGCAAGATGCACTTGGTTAGGGTGACGGTCCTTTGGGAATGTTGAAAACAACAATTGGTAAACTTGTAGAAGCGCTTGCAGCATTTTCTGGGCTAGAAGCAAATAGAACTGACGTTTACACCTGCTCGCACATCGCGTTCACTTAACATAGGTTGAACACGATTTTTCTCTAAGAAAAAGAAGCAAACAAAATTGACGAGTTTTGTTAATTTTTCACCTGTGCAAGCAAAACATTTCCACGCCAAAATACCACATAGTGGCCACTCAACCAATCGCCTATCGAATCAATTGGATTTATAAGCATGCCGCCATTCATAAAGGTACTTCGTTCTCAGCGCGCAAATGCTGATCTCAATAGAAAAAACTTTGAGAATTAAGAAGAAGATTTAAATCGAAAAGGTTTTTAAATGACGAAATTTTAAATCTTCACTGTTATACTAGACAAGAATGCAGCTATCAGCCCGATAGAATTATGAATGTTTCATCAGGGGGTGTATGAAATCACAGGCTTAAATAAACAGAAGAGATGGCCTAAAAGAGTACAACTAATGAACAGCTAAACATGAGTTCATTTTTTGTTAATTTTGATGTTGAGCAGGTCAGACCAAGCAGTCAAGTGAAGTCTCAAAGAGCACCGACAAATTGGTTGTTATAAATGCAACAGTGCCATTTGCAATGAATTTGTCTTAAATGTTTTCAGTTCGAGAGCACATGACCTTTCGAGCCCTCACGCTAAATTGCGTGAGTAGAAATAAACATGCCGACGACTATAGTCAACCAAATGATGGAGATAATTAGCCTATGCAAAGAAAATTGGTTGAGACCATCTCATTGATTGAGACTGATCAGCTCAAACGGACCATGTGTAGAAGGTAATACGATTGAGATGGTGTTAGCATTTTGGCATATTGCAAGTTTTAATGCAAAACCTCCAAGCTTTGGCAATATTGATGTCCTGCTGGCATTCAAAATCAGGCTTGGCAATATTGCAAGGCTGAACACCATAAGAGTAAAAAATCAAAGTTTGCGCATAGTTCGAGTTCAGTCCTCACAGGTTCAATAACTCGTTGATAACAAAGCTATAGTTTCAAATTTAACACAACGAAACTGCATGTAGTTATGCTCATCTATCACTTTTAGTTTCTCTTTGATGTTGCAAATTCTTTATGATTACCTTACAGCTAATTCACCACTGCATTGCATGAGACTTTGATATCATTTTCCTTTTCTCGCAAAATATGAGAGCAATTCGTAGCAAAATGCAGCATGTTTTTTGAAAAATAAGATAAATTCTAAAAATAGCCCAAGTTCTTAGAAGCAATGTTGACTAAAAATTATTTTTGAAATTAGGAGAAAAGAGGGATGTCTTGCTAAAGGATGAAAAGGGGGGGAGCTCTAACACATATTACTTCCAAAATAATGCCAGAAAAGGTAGCTGGTTACTTTTTGGTACCAAGAGGGGGCCTGTCCCACCTCCCTTAGCCCCCACAGCAGTACACACCTTAAGAAACAATCTCCTCTAAGATACCTCATGAAGTTTTGGAGGGAGGCGAGGCACATCAGCAAGTCACGTGCAGGAATCATCCTATTTCCTGCTTAGAAAAACAGATTATGGCTGCAAGAAGCAAATACGTCGCCTGACCTGATAACTCCTTGACCCTGTGGCTAACAAGATTTTCAAGTTTATATTTGTGATCACGTTAAGAAACTGATAATGTAGGCAAGGCCACAGTGTCGTGTTGATTTTCATGTGTTTATCATATGGGTTATAAGTCGCTTACCCAACCAGCATCATAAGCACTGTTCGACCGCAATAACGTGACTACCGAGTCAATCAGATGGCGAGAAGCACGCAAGAAGGATTAAGCCCGTAGTCGGTTTAAATACTTTCCTTTTGTGATGAGATGCTTTGCTTAATTAAACAATGATATTGCTGTAAGCATTTAATATTTATCTCTTTAGTCTCAACACCGATTCAATTTTATTCACCTGTTTCTTGAAATATTTCTTTTTTGGCAAATAGCAGCTAACGAAAATTTATATAAAACAAAATTCACGTTTTAATGAAGGAATCCGCAAAGTATCTACGTTTAAAAGCGTCAACACCAAGCAATAAAATAGGTGTTTGCACAGAATATACTTAGCATGAACAAGCTCAGGAAAATCGATTTATATTTGCAATGGCATCGAGCCCCAGCCATCGAGCTCAAAATTGTCAGTGTCAGCAAAATCGCAATTTTCAGAATTTCACTGCAATCTACCGCTGTATCTTAGAACCAAATTTATATTTAGTGCTTCAATAACCCCAAAGAGCCTAGCCTTACAACTTGAATTATCGGATGATCTTTATCATAAAGAAATCTTATATTTACTTTGTATTTTGTTGGATGCTTGCTGATGCCGAATTCTCATAGCACCAATTCTCATGTCGTCACCACACAAGTTAGAACGCCTCTAAAAACATGAACAATTAGCATTATTCAAAAATTGGTAGCAATTTTTATATTATCAGCACGTTAAAATAGCAAGGATGCAAGAAATAATGAATTTTTAGGCACGTTCTATAATGACGTGTAAACACAATATTTTGAAATACGTTACATGAAAACTAAATAATACATCTTTCCAATTTTTCTTTGATTTTTTCAGCGTTCCACTTTTATTTCTGTCAAATACCTGTTGGTGGAAATGAGACGACTACATTTGATAAACCTTGGTCTGTCCGTATGAAGTACTTAAAATGTTGCAATTGTATGAATGAAGGCTATAAACAATGATTAAGGGAAAAATGAGGCAAAATCCAGGGATTTTCAAAATTTTCACGATCCCCCAGAGAGTTCGAACTACACATAGCTATTTGACTGTGTGATCCTGTTCAATATGACGCTGCAGAATCCTGCAGAGTTTGAAACATATGAATATATTATGTATAAATTAGAAATATTCCTGCATATGTGGCCCATTTCAACAATATAAGTATAACAATGAAGTTCAAATGACGCGGTGTTAAGAGATGTAAGGGGGATATCAATTTGTACCAAAGCAGCCTGTAGAACTGTAGAAGTTTCTACTTAGAGGATAACTAGTCTCTTCACTGTTAGAGGATAACTAGTCTCTTCATTTGTGCTGTAACTGTTCTTCAATCTAAGCAAATTGTGTAACCATTTCCCTGCGCGTTGGTGCGCACTCTCTCCCAAATCTTCCTCTTCAAATATCGCTGCCTTCCACACACTAGCAATTATGCGATGATGGTTTGTAAAAAAAAGGAGATTTGATGCTATTTTCTAAATGCAGGTACAAGCGCTGCATCCCTGGGTAGGCCCTTGGTGGAGGGTAATTGATTCAGGGCAGAGCCGCTTGATTGAATTTCCCTTTTGTAAAGTTTCTTTCGAAGTGCGAAATCGCGCAGGACCTGGAATGAATTGTGTTAAATCACCAATCGATGCCAAAATCAATGTTGCGTTGTTAACTCATAACCACAACTTCAGTTGCAAAGTAGGTGACAGTCTTTCAAAACTAGTTCACAATTTCAAAAAATTGTTTTGGATGAAATAGATACTTTTTTCTGGGCTAATGTACGAATTAGTTCTATCTCCCCTTATATAATGCAGAGATTGGTAGGGGCGTAGCGTGCGGGGGGTGTCATATCCCCAACTTTCAGAGAACTCGTCGGTAGATTTACATTTCTAACAAAAGAGTTTAATATTATTAAAACTCTAATAATATCATTATTATTATTAGAGATTTATGCCAAATGTAACAAAAGAATTTCTGTTGGTAAGATATGGTTTTGCATCTCACGCACCTGCAGCGAGAAAGGTCACGCTACGCCACGAAAGATTGGGCAAACTATTCGTGGTTTGAGGTTAAGGCACAAGGTGAGTTTCTGTATTTTCGAAATACTCAAAAAACTTACACTATGAGTAGCTATCACAAAAATGATTGAAGACTGTGTTCTTTCATTAGTAACTTTTGAAAATCATAAAAAAGCAATCAGGGGCAAGTTTTAACGTATAAAATGCAAGCAAATATATCTGCATTGCATTATCTGTTGCATACTGTTGTAGGCAACAAAAAGATTTTACATTATAATTTATAAAGCGAAATTTTTGTCTTTACCTTCACCTGTTATTCTGTCAAAAAGGCTTTTTCTTCTAGAACTCATTGCCAGCTTCACTTAATTCTGATTAAGTGATTAAGAGCTGATTCTGAACTCAGAGAAATTGGGGTTCCACAGATGTCATGTTTAGGGCCAGTGTTATTTCTTCTCTATCTTAATGACCTATCACAAGCTGTCCAAATCTCAACGGTCAAAATATACCTTGTATTGCCAGTCAATTTTATAGATCTGAAAATAAATATTGCGCAGCAGATTGAGATGAAGAGCTAAACCATAAGTGTGTTTTTGGTTGGCTACAGGGCAACAAAATTTCCCTAAATGCTGCAAAAATGAAAGCAATGGTGAAAATCAACAAACAAGTGCAAAATTATAGTTGAAAATAAGGAAAATCTTTTTGAATATACAAGATGAACTTAAATTGTTTGCTCGTTGATGTCAATAGCAACTTTAGCTTTAAGGTTCCAACCACTACTCTTTTTGCAAAAATTAATAAAGCCACTGGTTTGGAAAGATGTCAAAAATCGTTTGCCTCCAAAAAACTTTTTACTGATATTGTCAAGCCCCACTTAAAATACTGTTGCTTTATTCAGGAAAACTATGGTTAAACCGAAAGGAATAATTTGCAAAAGATTCAGAATCGAGCAGGAGTTTAACTTTACTAATAACTTATCTGATGCTCCTACTGAACCAGTCGTAGATATTTTTGGCTTGAAGACTATTCAGGGACCAGGAATCGATCGATTTTGACCAGAGTTTAAAAGACCCTTAATGGTCCATAACCTTAATATCTATCGGGAATATTTAGAAGACCGTCAGAAATAAGTATAACTGCTAATAAAAAAATCTAAGAATGTGCAGAATTTCTGCTGCAAGAAATACTTTTCTTTCCGAGATGCACTGTCTTTGAATCCTACCAGCTGATGCTAAGCAGGCATGTTCCCTGCAGACATTATAAAATAATATGAACTTCGAAATTTCAACATGTAATTAAATTTGTACTATTGACCAACTCGTGATTTTATTTATTTAATCTTGTTTAGCTAGTAAGTTTTACAAAAAATGAACAAGAGGACCCTTGTAAATCGGCCTTTGCTGAAGGGCAATCCTCATCAAACAACCACCAATCAAAACTTCAATCTATTTAGAGCATTTGTTTAAAAGATAACATTGGCAAATGTCTTTTAACAGTTTCAAATTTCAATGATTTGACGAGTAGCCGCAAACTTTCGAAATCGCAAAAAACCTCCTTGAAATGGATCCATATATTTGGCCAACGTATTCTTATGGAATTTCGTATTAGGCCTGGAAACCTTTTACAATTAATGATTCTCTGGTTTTTGGACCACCATTTGGATCACTGTTCATTTGAAGTCAAACTTTTTAAGTGATGTTAAAAATTGGACTCTGACTATGTCAAAGCTTTAATTTCTTTTCTTTGGAAATAATTCCTTGTAAAAATGGTTTCCGTTTAATCAGGTAAATTTTTCTTTTGTATTTGTTCAAAACTTTCATTATATTTTCTGTGGACGGATTGTGAGGTGCAAATCCTTGCCCAGCATCGAGTTTCATTTCTTTTACTGCCCCTAGGTGCAATTCGTTCCTCTCTAACAATTTATTTCTGGTTGCCCATTTATCGGTTTCTTTACTACTGTAACACTCTCGAGTCTCGAGAAAACTTTTTTAATTTCCCGCAGCTGTTGTGTAGCTGCATTTACCTTGGTCAACATTTTTTTGAAAATTGAAGACAACTTCCCCGTAAATATTTTATAGTGACTCGACTCTCATTTGACAATTTTGCTTCCTTAGGCATGGTCTACATTTTTACAAACAAAAATTTCTTTGCGTATCTAAACATTTCTAACTTAATTTTTCTATGGCGTCAGCAAAGTCCGTCAAAAATTATGCACAATTGCATTAAAAATTTTCGAACCGGTCTTTGCTAGAAATTTATGTATGGTGGACTTAGCTTGAAAACTATGGATAATTCTTAACATCCTATCTTCAAAGTCTTTCAGTAACTAAAGTTACAACCTGTCTATGTTTTGCTATAGCATATTGCTAAATGGAACTATTTCAGTTTGAATAATTAGTTTAGGCTGAGGGTCTTTCCTGCAAACTATTTTACAGCTACAACAGAATGACAGAATTCAGCTACCTCGTTTTCATTTTTGGACCGCAACACCACAATGGCGGGCGAAGTTCCAACGTTCTCTCTGGATGGCGACCAGTTTGACCAGGTAAAAATGACTTAAAACAATGATCTTGATATGAATTTATTCAGCTTCCTATCCCTTGAACTCTGTTTGTTGCAGTGAAAAAATGTCTAGTTGTTCGCCCGTCATTTTTGGTAAACATTCCTCTAGGCCGGTCTGCAGAGAGTGTGGCACTTTTCGACGAGATCTCCGGTGTGCACGAGCAAAAAGCCTGGTGTGCCGGTGTGCACCACCAAAAATGTCTGGTGTACTGGTGTGCACCGACTATTTTCCTCTGTTGTGGCTAAAATTTGTGAATTTGCATTTCACCGTAAAAATGCGCGTGAAGTATACTGTTGAAGATAGCGCAAGTTTTTATTTGTATATTTGTCAAGTAAGATTCATGATATCTCAAATTGTTCATACACGACTGTGCTTGTTTTTATCAGCTGACATTTTCTATGGGACCACACCAAGCCACACCAATCTTATTTGCCACATCCAAAAATACCCGGTGTGCAACAGGTTTTGCACAAAAATATCTCCGGTGTGCACATGCCAAACTCTGCAGACTGGCCTCTAGGGTAAACTGGGGTAATTGGGGATAATTTCTAGCTTAGGTTTTTCTACCTACCCTACCCATGATTTTTTTTGTTTGGAAGGTATGTTTGCACCCCCCAACCACTAATAAAT
Source organism: Rhopilema esculentum (assembly GCF_013076305.1). The sequence continues at coordinate 575,015 of NW_027019299.1, forward strand.
TTTTATTTCTTAATGCCAAAGCAAAGATAGTTCTACCATTATGCTTGCAACGTTGGCTCCAGGGCTTGAGCTCCTCCTGACGAAAACTTTGGGGGCTCAAGCCCGCTCGGAAATAAGGAAGTTGGCTATCGACCTTTGTTCTCATGGGTAAATATTGTTTCAAGAGATTAAATCTAGATCAAATAACAACGATAATTAAAAATGTAAAAGAAAATTGCCTTAGAACCGCTAGCTAGGTCTTTTTCTACCCTGTGGTGTTGGGAGACACCATTAGCAATTGCAATTAATTTTAGAGCCCTCCCTGGAAAAAATTCAAGTCTGCGCCTATGGCTTGACATACTCATACCTAAGCTACTACATTGATCATGCACATAGCTCCATCCAGAGCCAGGGACACCGGAACAAACAAAGGGCAAGGTAAAAATAATTCCCAGCCACCAACAATATTTTCTTGTTTCAAACTTCTGCTGGTCCCATGAAAATAAGCTAACTTTTGACATAGGAAATTTCTTCACAAGTTCTGAGAAATGTCGCGTTGTGAATAAGGCAGTACAGTCAGTGGATTTCCAATTCATGGTAAGGACGGAAAACCGAAAATGGTAAAAGGTAAACAGTTTGGAAAGTTTCTGCCAATAAATTTCCACTTTGTTTGACTTCCTTTTCCCTCTCATTTTTGTGCTAAAAAGTATGAATTTTTATACCAGAAAATGTTTGATGGTTTCAAATTTGATAATAAGATTACAATGTTAAAGAAAAATAGATACAAGAAGAGAATTATGGAAAGACAGAAAGCAAAAGGAGAGCCACCCAGGGCTATGCTGCTACTAAAAGTAGGGCCTTGGGGAAAACATTTCTCTAGAAACAATGGCAAGAAGCAGATTAGGCCTTCTTCCGGCATTTACAAGGGGGTTCAGGAGGAGGGGGGGGGGCTCTACACCTCTGCTTCCACTTTCTTTCACAAGATATACAGTTCAAGATATGAGACATTTCAACAGGGAATACTATTTCCAGTATTTTGCAATGACTTTGACTCAGTATTGGGGAATTTTTGAAACTTCACAACAAGATTGTGACACAATATCTTGAGTGCGATTGTTTGAGATGTCAAATGGCACGAATTCTGTGGAAAAAAGTTGTTTTTATGTCAGGTTCGAAAAATAGAAAACAGTTCGGCAAGTGTACTGTTTTTGATTATCAAAATATCTTAAGCACATGCTTGTACAGCATACCATTTTCTGTTTTCCATCCGTACTGTGAAGTGGAAAAGCACACACCATATAAGGTTGTTAACAGAACAGTTAGATCTAGTCAATCTTATGATAAATTTCCTTGGTTTTTTCGAATCAGTTAGATTCCTTAAATCTAGCTGCACTGTAATCTAGTTTGCAGTGTGGCTGATTTTGATGACAGGATCTTGGGTACACCAACAGCCCCACACCTAAGGGGCGGGTGCACAAATTTCACTGTTTCCATGCTATGCACACTGTATGTTTTTAAGATGTTTGACCTTCTTTGATAGAGAACATATCTTGGAAGATTATACAGATGCTTCAATTTAGTTGATCCAAGGACACTTTTCACAAGTAAGGTACAAACAACATTGATTTAATTTCGAGCATCTTTTGCACGATTTTCTTTCAAGCATCTTTTGCAAAATTTTCCTAGAGGTGATAATAAAGATGTTATCTAACCCTACCTTAAAGATTGGTATCCAATTTTTGAAGAATTATGTCGACCATATTTTGTCATAGTTCACCCCCATACTTCCCTACATGCTGTCATTGACAACAATACTTAAGAATTTGTCTTTAAGGTGTGATTTGTGGACTTGATAACAACACGATGCTTGAATTGTTTATCCTTGTTAATAGATATATATTTTGATCAAATTTTTAACATGAAAGTTTCCTTAGGCCCAGCTTCAAGATGCTTTGTCTCTTCTTGAATCATTCAGGCTTGGTACCTTGCCAAAAGATGTTAGTGACAAACAAGTAAGCACACTTACACAATGAGGGCTGCTGAGAGGAGCAGGGGCAAATTGCCCCTGTCTGTCAAGGTCTAGGGGCCTCATTAAGTAATGAATACTTTTTTAAGAATATAATTTAGTCAAGCATAACATAGCATGCCTGAAAATAGTAAAACGTTTTGAACACGAATGGATTGAGGAAATGGCTGCAAGAAATATTCTACAATATTTTTTAAGTTAATCCCACAGGCAAGGCTGTAAAACATTTTTGCTTGCTCTGCTTGCAAAGGACCTTGTCTTCAGTTCTGCCATAGGGCCTCCTTATCCTCTTAGCGGCCCTGCATACATTGTCCATCATTGTTTTTTTTGTCAGATCAATTGTTTACCTATGGGTATTTAGTTTATCTGAATGTGCTGTCCATATAAATTTCTCATTTTTATTATGAACAACAAGTATTAATTTTCTAAATCAAACGAAAAGTAGCTTTTATTTTTCCAAATTTAGATTTCACAGAGATTATTTTATGATTTAAAATTTTCCTTGTAGTTGTGGCATGCAAGAAAGATCAAAGAGGTAGTTTTAAAATTTATGAACTGAATTTTCTATATTGGATGACTTGGAAATCTCGTGGTGCACAATTTAGCTCATTTCATATGAAATTTTTCATTTGAATGTTACCTATTTATTGAAACTAGAGAGTTCTCTATCAGGGGAAATTTTGAATATTTTGTAGCATGTGAAAACAAATAGAGGCCAGTAGGTGATTCCTAGACATTGACTTTGAATCAGTTTGTTGGTTTTCTAGAGAACTATTTGATGTTACATCAATGAAGCAATGAAGCTTTGTTTTTGTTAGAAACTCTACCTTTCATTCAGGAATACTGCAATTTTTAGTAACTAACTTTTCCATGATGCTTCTTGTCCTTTTTAGGCAATTATTCACCCAGACACAGGAGAAAAAATACTTCTGCCTTTCAGAATGTCAGGTAATATTTATTTTGATGTCTCCTCTAATAGGTATACTAGTTTCCTCTAAAACCCTTTTCTTCGAAGCAACTTTTATTTGGAATTATCAAAAACACTGGAGCTTTTGTTGCAGCAAATCAGAATATAATCTTAGCAAAAAATTGAGTATTTTGTTTTGGAGGAGGCCTTTGACTTGGTTGCTAATCTTCATAGTGACAACTTTGTATTCTCTTGTATGGTCTTGTTTTGATATGAAAGAAATAGCCTTCTTAACGGTTTATCGTTAGAGAAGTTTCTCCTTTATGTATCAGTTAATGTTGTAAGCTATTACTCGTGAGGAAATTGTCTTCCTTTTGTATTTGATTGTTGTCACAAGTAGAAATTGATGGCATAAAGCGATTCATATCTAGAAAATTTTGTGAATTATTTCACTAAAAACGTTTTTTCAACAACCTGCTAAGACCTCTCCACTCTCATTCCCTAAAGTCAACCTAATTTGAAATTAGAGCCATGTCCAGCCTCTTGGCAACTACCTTTGATGATTATCGTAAATTGCAATTTAACAGGAAAATGCAAAGCAAAGCCTGTTGTGATGTTTATTGTTGAGCCATGAAATATCAAAGCCAGCTTATGCTGCTTTGAGACATGTGTTACTGTAACTAATTTCAATTTTAAATGCATTATCATCATCGTTACTTTCATGTGATCCTGTTGCTTTCGTAGGCTTTGTCCCATTTGGCACCATAACAGTTAGTGTCACTTATTCAATCTTTGCTAAAGTTTTTTCCTAGTTTCAGTATTCAAGTAATAGTGAATTATTTTGCTTCTCAATCCGAACTTTAATTTACCATTTTCCCTCTTCCCTTCTTTCCCTTTTCCTCCTTCTTTTTCTTTTCTTTCCCCTTCTTTCCTTTCTTTTCTCTTTTTTCCCTTCTTTTCCCTCCTTTTCCCTTCTTTTCCCTTCTTTTCTCTTCTTTTCCCTTCTTTTCCCTTCTTTTCCCTTCTTTTCCCTTCTTTTCCCTTCTTTTCCCTTCTTTTCCCTTCTTTTCCCTTCTTTTCCCTTCTTTTCCCTTCTTTTCCTTTCTTTTCCCTTCTTTTCCCTTCTTTTTCCTTCTTTTCCCTTCTTTTTCCGTCTTCCCCCATTTTTCTTCGTGCCCTTTCCGCCATAACGGATTGAAAAATACTGTTATCTGACTCTCTTGACATGGAAACTGTGATCCCCTTCTCTTGCTAATGCATAACGACATGTTTAGCCAATTTCATCACATAAAAGAAATTGAAAAATATGCTGTAATCATTTTATCACGAGGTTAATTTATTGATATTGATACCGACACCAAATATCTTTTTGTCTGTTTTTGTAGCAGCCTATGGTTGAAAAGCTAGATTTTTACCGTTTCCGAGGAAGAATCTATTCATCGATCATAAACATGTCCTATGCAAATTTAAAGTGAAATCTAATGTAAGGGGCTTATCAATGGGACCAATCAATGGAGTAACATAATTGCCAAAAATATCAACTTAAACCTGTTTTTATTCTGTAAACTACATAGTGCAATCAATGTTATAGATCCATGTTTCGAGACTCTTTATGTGGAGAAAGTAAATTGGGTGTAATTTTCGATTTAAAAAAGTCATCAGAAATGATTTTTATTAGAGGCGTCATTATAAGTTGGAAGAAGTGGGAAAATTATCATTCCCGAGATCACAAGAGGTAGCTTTTAAAAGGACAAAAGCGTAAAGTTGTTTAATGTTAGATTTCTCTTGTAGTATTCTAGATTTTAAATTTTTTGCCCGCTTATAGATTTTCATACAGCCACCTTTTGATTTGTAATAGCAAATAAATTTTCTTTTTTTGATGTTGTTAAAAGAAGGAATGTACAAGACCTTTGACCTTGACTACAAAATAACTGCCGTAGTTATCATGAAATGAAGTTATATTTGATTTATACTTTAAGTTGCTGTTATATCTGTCATTTTCACTTTCAGGTTGTTGGTATGTTGCTGCCAAGCCCTTCTCTAAAGCAAATCATATTCTGGCAGGTATGTCTGTCAAATCCATTCAACTGTTGAAATATGCCTTTTGCATCCAAATCCATTTGAGTTGTTCATCAAAATTCATTTAATACTCATGTGTATCGAAGTTCTTCTCAAACTATGTTGAATGTTTCTCCAATGCTTTTGCTTATTGCTGTTCAGACTTGATAATTCTGTTAAATCAATGATTTTTGGGTCGGAAATTGTATCCGCCAATCAAAACATACTATAGTATTGCAAAAGAAGTGTTAGAATGACTAGCAAGAAGATACATGAAATATAAAACCTAAATAAAAAGCTGATGTCGCTGTTAAGAAAAAACCAAGTAATACATTGCAGACATTTTTGTGTATCTCTAACACAGAAAATGGTCAGTTTTTAAAGTAAGCCGCAGGAAGCGTTTTCCCTCTACAGAGCTCGTAAGCTTTGGAATGCTCTACCCTGTTTGTGCTGCCCAGGCCTTAATAGCCTGTCTGTTTTTTCAAACCAAAATTAACAGACTTCATCCCTCCCCTCTCTTCTCCGCTCTTTCCCTTGCTAGGTCTTTGCTATAGCCCCCCAAAAACCAACTAAGAAACAGCTTATCCTTTTATTAGCATTTCCAATTAAGAAACAGCTTATCCTTTTCTTAACTTTGCCAATCAAGAACCAATTTCTTTATCAAAATATCACCGTATCGTCTTTTATGTCTGCTTCTTAGTAATTCTTTCCATGATATCCCAGCTGGCATCAACTCTGTTTATTCCTTTTCGTACTCTTTTGATCAGACCCTTTGTGATTGTATTATGTAAAAGAAATTTTTTTGTTAAATGTTGTGCCAAACAACCCTTGGTCCGGTGAATAAGATAATAAAATGTATGTTGAACTTTGAATCCGCAGCGGTCAAATGTTTATTCATCGAATTGAGAAAGTGAAAGCTTGATATATTGCATAATATCTGTATCGTAAAGCATTTAATATTTAATTTTGTATATCACGATGAGCTTATTTTGTTGATATCTTCCGTCTTCTAGTGGATGAATCAAAGTCATAATGCTTTTGTCAACTATGCAAACCGCAATGCGACCAAGGTATGAATATTCAGTTAATACAACATTATTGCTAAAAGTAATGAAATGTTTTTTTGATATCAACCATAATTTTAGAGACATAGCTGTTTGTCAAAATCTGGGAGAAATACACAGACTTAAAAGATTTCCAAAATTAATTTCACGAAAAGTCGAATTTAAGTTAAGAAATTATATTCGACACGTTGTCAACAACTTTGGAAGCAAACGTTTTTAGGCATGGTCTTCCTAGCGTCGTCCCTGTTTTTACGAAGTGACTCTTCCAGGCATTGTCTGTTCACTTGCATATGTAAAAAGGTTTCCTGAGAAGTAACGATGATTTGGAAATAGTTGAAACGAAATGGGATTATTCTTGCAAGCACAAGGAAAATGGTTAGGGAAAATAATTAAGTACACTCTCCTGTGAGCCGCAGTGAGGGTAAAGCGTTGAGAGACGCTTATAGAATACTCAAGAAAAATAAGGAAGATTTTGAGTAGGAATTCAATCTAAGATTAAGAATTCAATTAAAGACTTGAATCTAAAAATTTACATAGAAGCAGGGTCTAAGGTAGGGTTTCATAAGTGAACATTGAGGCCTATAAATGCGATTAAATGCAAATGCGTATATAGAAACTATTTGAGAATGGGAACCTGCCTAATGGGCCGTTTTTCGAAATGAAAGAATATGATTGATAATGCATTTGACAATGGCCTGTTATAATATTAGTGAAAAAAGAAATGGGAGGCTTATCCTAAATATATAGGAATAAGAAGTGAAAATGAATATCAGCATAAACAATATGACCTTGGTATTATAAGTGGAAATTATAAATAAGGAAAATTAAGCAGCAAAGCAATGGCTCCTGCAAATTCTTTGATAAGTGCAATTATCCTTAGCTGAGCAACTTTTGCAAAATTCCAGAATGGAAGCCACAAGCCGATGTTGCCATGCATTATAAAGTGTTTAATATGGTAGGCACTTTTGCTCTAAAGCGATGTGATATTTTTGCTGTATTCAATTTTATAGTTGTGACATCTGCTATTGAAGATTTAGCTTCAATATGCAATGCTAATAGGCCTTGGCCGAATCCTCCACTCAGTTGATTTTCGAATTACTATTATTAAATGTGCATGCTATTTTTCAGGAAACGCCAACGTCACGATTTATACAAAGTTATGCTGGTGCAGTTACAAGTGCTGTCGGAATAGCAGTAAGAATGTTTTTCCGAATGCCAAGAATTCTTCCTTATCTTCTAACTCATTTTTTTCAAAGTTCACTTTTACATTTTGTTCAAAATTATCATCTGCCTTATTAGTATTAGTAATGTTTACAAACCAGGTTGCTTTGAAACCCCTTGACTTTTTTTCATTGGCAGCTTTTAGAATGACAAGAGGGTCACACTCAAAAAAGATTATGCCAAAATTTGGAAGAGTTGATGCTGTTAAATTTTCATTCTTCTTTTCGATCATACCCATTTGGAATAGCTTGCCTGATAACATAGTTAATCAGTGTAACTCAGAATCCTTTCACAGTCTATGTAGAAACCATTTCAGCAAACGATAGATGCGTAGACATTTGTATCGACCCACAATGGGTCGTTAAATGTAATCTTGATGACGATGATGATGATGATGTCTCTGTGAAGAAGACAGGCAATCTTTGCGGAATCATCTCTTGTAAAATCTGACAAAACTTCTACTCGCGATAAAAAAGGAGTTTTGTGAATCAGGAAAGTCAGAAAAAATAAAAGACAGCCTCGTTTCTAAGCCATCTTCATGAACAAGTCGTCCTCATTCATATGTTACCCTGATCACCGGCGTCTGTTACAAGTATCGCCTCTTAACTTTGATGATCAAATTCCGAGAAACTTTTTAAGCAACTATTTTAATCTTGTTATTGATATTTCTTACTGCAAGAGGATTTTAAAACAACATTTCTATGTATCAAGCACCTTCATATTGAGCCTCGAGCCTTAAATTGCTCTTTAAGCCTCGCTTTGTGCTGCTTATAAACGAGGGTGACACATAGATAGAAACAAGAAATAACAATAATCTTTGTTTTTGGATGCAATATTATCATCATCATTATCATCATCATCATCATCGATTCTGAGAAGCATTTTCCCTTTGTTCAGGTTGGTCTGAGTTTGTTCATCAAAAGATCGACTTTGTCTACAAATTCAAAGGCTCTGGTTCAGAGATTTGTCGCCTATCCAGCAACCTGTATGTTTTTATTGCATTAGTTCTCCATAACTCTTAGGTACCATTGTTTCTCTTTCATGTTATACTCCTGATTGCGTCAGGCTTCTACCACTGGCTGGGTAAGGGTATCTGGCTTTTTTATGATTATCTGGAGCTTTTAGCAAAATTATTATTTTCTTGTGTTCTGATAAATTTTTCACCGGCCTATTTTGTTTTGCAAAGGTTTTTGATGTGTTCTTGCTTCGGTTCTTTCTTCAGGCATGGCCAATCTTTGTAATATATTTCTTATGCGGCAAAATGAGTTGAGGGAAGGCATAGAAGTGGAGGACGAAAATGGGAATGTGGTAGGCACCTCAAAAATAGCAGCCTGGAAAGTAAGTTCTCCTTTTTAAATTCTTTGGTACAAACCACAACTGAGTCACGTTTTGCAAATATGCATAACATACTAAGGGCTGATGATTTCTGCAAGTAATTTTGACTAAAAATGTCTTACCGATCTAGATATTCTAATTTTGCTCAACTTTAAACAGTCTGCAAAGTTAACGCATTTGTAAACAATTCTGTACAGTAATGTAGACGGGTTTAATTAAGGTACGGTATTTGCAGAAAATTGTTTTGGATTTTGACATTTCCTCTTTGTTTAGCTTTATTGATCTTTTCGCTTTCTCTCTTATTTCTTTTTAGGTTCTTGTTAGTATAGAATGCTTTGGTTTTATCAATTTTATCAATTTTATCAATTGACAATTAAGAAATATTTTAGGCCGTGCAAGATACAGCGTTAACAAGAATCGCTTTACCGGCGCCCATCCTCATCGTGCCTCCGATCATCATGGCATTTCTGGAAAGGTTAGGAGGTTTCTCAATTTTATCAAAGTATTCTTATCATGATCTACTGAAAGCGTTTCAATTAGATAACTCAATACAAATCCCAAGTTGGGCACCAAGAGAAGACTCATACCTCAAAACATTACCAATCCAGAAGTTAAATGGAATTACCGTGAAAGCTCTATTTAGCCCCCCATCTCTTTAAAGCCCCCTCTCTATTAAATCCCCCCTTGTCTAGCAAAAATTTAAAATAAGCCCCCCTTGTCTAGCAAAAATTTAAAATTAAGTCCCCCCTTGTCTAGCAAAAATTTAAAATAAGCCCCCTCTCTATTAAGCCCCCCTCTTTCGCCCTTGATGTCAAACAAAGAAAACATGCACAGTGAGTGGGTCTCTTGACGGGTGTAATGATGATAAGATCGTGTGCATTAAACACGGCCGATGTAAAGTTTTTCTTGTGCGCCTTAGAAGTCTAGAGGATGTTGTTCCTTTCGAAGGAGTCCCAGAGGATGAAATTTGTTTAGAAGATGTCCCAGGGCTATCAATGGTTCCCGGTGATTCTTAAGAAGATGAGGACCTTATAATTGATAATTCAAACTCCCCCGGGGCTTAATATAGCTTTTACGGTATCTTTGTCAAACCTGAAAATCAAAGCAAGCTTTTTCCACTTGGACAAACAGCAGGGGCATTTCCGTTGTCATGAGTTCATCGTACTTCAAGGCAGGACGACGAAACCTTTGAAGGATTAGGTTGATAAATCCAGCAAAAACGAATTTTGCTGGGCAAACTAGAAAGATTACCTGACAGATTGACATCTATTGTTAGAAGAGAATAGGGAATACATTTGTCACGATTTTGTCAAGCTTCAAGTGCTAGTGCGCCCGAGCCCATAGAAAGGATTTCCCGTTCAACTATACTTGTCAATTTTGTGCTACCAGAAATTTCAGTTTGGTCCCTGCAAGTTCCGATTTCTATTTATGTTGAGTAGTGTTAACCTGCCTTTAGATAAGCCTTAGCTATGTACATAAATCGCTGATCGGCTAATGTCAAAGTTTTTAGGAAGCAGGAGATTTCTACATGTTAAGAAACGGAGGGACTGCCTAGTTGCATTTGCTGGTGTATTGAAGCCGATTCCTTCTTTATGGCCTTGTTACCTCAAAGTGTTTTTAATTATTTCCATTTAATGATCAAGGAGTATTTTCGACCTGTTTTCTATTTTAGAACAAAGTTCCTGATAGCTCGCCCTAGACTGAATTTACCATTGAACGCACTCGTTTGCACATTTTCATTTGGCGTAACTCTGCCATTTGCAATTGCATTATTTCCACAGAGATCAAAGGTAAATTTCCTTTAATTCTCTTTTTGGCTTCTTTAATTCTGGTAACTTTGGTTCTCACCTGTTGCCAATAAGGTTTTAATTCGGGCTCCAAACTCAGCATTGAGTTTTGGGCTAATGACTTCAGCAAGAGGTTCCTCACTTCGGAAATTTACTTGTTCTAGGCTTTGAAAAAAGCAAACATTTTACCACATACTAAAAGCTTTTTCGTCTGACACTCCTCAGAGTGTAAAACGTCAGAATAAGGAACCGAAAGAACAAGATGAAAAATATAGACCCAGTCGTGGATTATAATAGGCCAATCAGTATAATTCACAATCTTTGGCACAATCTGGGTTATCTAAAAGATTTTGTCCAATGGCAGAATGACTTGTTTTAATGGTGTTTTTAGACCTCCAAGATCAAGGGGGCAGTTCTCTTTGGGGGGGGGGGCAGTTTTGTTTCTTATGTTGGAAGGACCGTGTTGTTATATCCTAACCCCTAATCCTTGGGTAGTGCGTCAAACATAGCCAAAATCACACTAGCGCGTAAATTCTTAAAAAAAGAACTCTTGATCGGAATCTTAGTTCCGGTAAGAACGGAATCCTTTTGAATGGATGGAAGGGCTTTCTTAGTACTGTTAACAACACGAGAATTGACAGGAAAGAAACATTTTGTGATGGCCTGCTGAATCTGTTTTTCAAATCGCAAGGAATTGTTTCCAATCCGTGGTAGTTTAAGATAACAAAAAGTTAAGATAACAAACTTCTGGACAACCAAGAATCTTGGCAGCTTTTTTGCAAGAGTACCTTTTTGATTGAAATTTTCTGCTAGTGGAAGAGCTTCTCTCTCAAGGTCTAACTCAACTTACATCATTTTGAGCAGCTGTCTCTCATTTTTTGCCTCGACAAAATTGCAATGATTACTTTGAAACTCATCAGCTGCTCAACTATTTGCTTGTTCAGCTTTTACAAGAGCTCTTTCCAATTATATTTTCTGTATAAAGTAAGAGTAACGTAAGCTTAGAGTTACTACTGATGAACCTTTGTATTAAAACGTCAACAAGCTTTATCAAATGCTATTAAAAATGACATTGCTTAATTTCACTATGTTTGCTCAGCAATCTTGTCTCGAAGAGAGTAATAACTGGTCCATATTTGATTTCCCTTATTATGTGTAAATCTACGGCGTCGTTTTCCCTCTGCCAAATTAAGCAGCCTTCTTCAACTTGGTGTTTCTGTTCGTCTCTTGTCAACTGTTGTTTCAGTGGGCGTACAATGCACAAACAGAGGCTATGAGTTCACGCTAGGTTTGTATGAAAGTCCAGTTGAGTTTATGTGACTGTTGTAACATACGCCTGGAGAAATGAATGTTCTTTCAAATGTTGTATACACATGAAGTAATGGACGATTTTCGCATCATTGCGACATAATTGAAATCGATACGAAAGAGATATATTGCTTTCTTTCAAGATGCCTTGCTTTCAGAAGACGTTGACATGTTCGGAAAGGATTTCAAGGCTCAAGAACAGAAATGGCATCTATGTTGATGACATCGTTCTATGTTGATGACATCGTTGGAAATCGATTTACTGCGATTTAATTTTGATTGAAATGCCATTTGTTGCATTGGCATCCGTTGTTTCCAACAGCAAAATAATTTTTGATCGGTGGATGTTTTCTGAAAAGAAAACAATTGAATTATCTGGCCTATGGTCAATTGACATCTTGACAAGTGTTTCACGAGATATCGCTAACTTGATTTCTACTGGATAGAACACGGGGCAGCTGCTTTCTTCTCAAGAATTAATGTGCCTTGCCGACTATGAAATGTGCTTAACTTCCAGTCATCTTTTTTTCTAGATTGGAATATTGTTTAATATTTTTAATAACTTTCATAACAACCTTTCGAAAGTAGACTAGCTTTCGTCATCTTCCCGGTCTGATTAAAGATTCACGCCGTTAAACTCTCTTAGTCGCGTCTATCGTCATTTACAACGCCTAACTTGCCTATCTGGCTCATTTCGCTGTTACGAAATTAATCCCGATAACAAAGATTTGCACGTATCTATAGGGACATTGGTATTGCACAAGACTTTTCAACGAACTATGAACATATCAATTTTGGTGGCATGAAGTGCTTTTGGCGTTGGCTTTGAAAAACTTGGTTATATTCGATCATTCTATTGTTTTGAAACAGCTTGAAAAATAGGGTTGAAGATGAATTTCGTGGAGGTTACAATTTACGTACAGGCGATATTGTTTAAAGTCACTGTGAGACACAGAGGAGGGTAACTTGATGAAATTTTCACCAAGAAAGATTCAACCCATAAGAATTCAATGTAACCTATCAAACCAATGATATTCGGCATACTTGATCGATCGAAGGAAACCGTTTTAAAAAGAATTTGCGACTTTCTTTTGAACGTCTTCATCCATCAAAGCCAGGGACAAGAACTTCCATATTCGTTGAGCAGCACAATGACCGAATCGCTAATAACAAGCATCGTTAACTGCACTTCTGTAGAGGCGCCAAGAGTATTATCAATCTTTAGCGCAACAGCAACTACAGTTTTAGGCCCAGTCATAATAATAGGCAATTTTCTTGTTGTTTTCTCAGTTTACCGAGATCCCAATAAAGATCTAAGAACGGCGTTCAACTTCTTCGTTGTCCATCTGGCAATCGCTGATTTGCTTGTCGGCCTTTTGGTATGCCCTTTGTCTGTCGCCACACATATAGCCGAGGCAACGGGAATGGTATCTAAAGATTTAAAAACTCTCCGTCAATCATTACACTTGAGTTATTTTCTCTCCGTTTCTGCCTCTTTGCTGAACCTTGCAGCCTTGTGTATTGATCGCGTCATTGCAATTCGGTTTCCATTTATGTACCGGGTTGATCTGTCTTGCTGGCATCACGTGATTTCAGCTGTTATAATATGGCTCACAGCTATATGTGTATCATTCGTGTACTTTCAAATAGGGTACGAGCGAATGGCGATGATAATGGCCATTATCAGCGTGCTCTTCACGTTCATCGTCATGATTTCAACGGTATGCTTATTATATGTGTCGGTAAAAAACCGCGGAAAGGACCAATCGTTCAACTTGGCGAGGTCTGCTGATATAGCAGTGATCCCCCTGCAACGACTCAAGTCAAGAAGCTCCAAAGAGCTGCAAGATGTAAAAAAGGATCCATCGATAGAAAAGCAAGTCTGTAGTGAAAAATATAAGGACATGACGTCACAATTGGGCAGTGATGTGAGACAGGTTGTTGTTAGGGGAAGAGAAACAACACAAGGAGTGCTTATGGATAGTGATGAAATAAGTAGAAAACTCAAAGCATGTCGTTCATTAGGCTCACAACTGGATCGCAAAGCACAAATTCACCGCCTAGAGAGACACGAATTGAAGCGAGTCAGAAGTGTCGATGTCTTAGACAGTTCAGCGCCGAAGGCTGACCAGTTGACCAAGGAAAGGCACCCTACACAACTTGAGCACACAAGTGTTTTGCTAAACCAAGATTTCACAGTCATTAAACCCGAAAACGATGTGTATTCTGCAGTTGAAATCGACTTCTTCGACAAAATTAGAAGCAGAAAAGAGACATTTTCTGATAACAATACTCAAACAGTACACGATGAAAATCGTAAGCGCAAGGAAGCTCGTCGAGTCAAAGGCGAAAAGAGAATTACAGAGGCAAAGTATAAATATGGCTCAGTTGAGGAAGCCCACCCCAAAGCTGAGATGCAGCTGGGATCATTTGTTAGCGAGGATGGGGAACGGACAGGAAGACTGTATCGTATGTTTCGAAAGAAATCCTCAAATCTAGCTGATTCTTTGTCCCAGTCGGTGCGAATGCACTTCTCCGTCAATAATATGCACCGTAAGCTGGTGCTGACTCTTTTGACAATGTTGTCAGCGTTTTTGGTTTGTTTCGTTCCTTCTTGTGGCATGGTCATCTACCTTAACACCTCGGGTGGAGAATGTGGACTAAGACATTGGATGAGGGACCTCAGTTTTCTACTGGCTGTCGCCAACTCGGCGATGAATCCTTTCATATATGCTTGGAGGCTTCCATCTTTTCGAAAAGCCATTAAGATGATTGTGTGCTCTAAGGGGAGAAACCAGATACGACCTCGCGGTTGTCCGGACAATGTTGCTGTCTTATGAACTATAATAGCTTTCTGACAGTGTACCTGGATTGGATTGAATTGGTTGGTTAACAAAGACTTCAGTACTTTACACGATTTCGGAAGCAAAATGTACAAAAACATGACTGTAATTCAAGCATCTGAAGGGCTCTTCAATTTTTTCTCTAAGATTTCTTTAATTATTCGCTCAAGCTTTATTTTCTAATTTTTCATTCGTTCTCTATTCACGACCATTAATGAGTGTTTTTAGGAGACCTAGAAATGCAAAGTATCTTATTGTCTACGAATGCTGTTTCTATTTCAAGCATGTTAGCTATTATTGTTCATTGTTTCTCTCAGAGGTATCACTGTGTCCTATTCCACCTGGAATTGTATAGATATTATTAGTACCAAAATGTGACGTCATAAAGCTTCTATTTTAGATTTTTTGACTCACACCACATAACCTTAAAGACTTCAAGAAAGACTTCTTAATGTGCAAAATCAGTTACACCTGTTGACTGAAATATAGCAAGTAAATGATCTGTTTTGCTAATGGATTGATGCTGTTTTGGCCTGGTTCGTGGATTTTAGAACCAAACCCAGACATAATCACAGTGCATTGCTAGAGAAAGAGCATTCGCTAAAAGGTTGAAAGGTTTATTGATTAAGAGGTTAAGAGGTTGAAAGTATCTAAAACGGTTACAGGTAATGACCTATAGTAACTCTGCTAAGGCATGTTCACATTATTTTGTCCTTCTCATTCATTCCATCACATTCTTACATCATAGCATAAGCATCCACTACGTCACTGGCAAGTTCACTTCTCTGCTAATCTCTGTTATTAACTTTCTCCTCGCCGCACTATTCATTTCACTCATCACCTTAACCCGCCCATCTGGTCATTCTATACAGTTATTGTATATAAGTATGTTAACTTTACTTAGAATTTAGATCAGATCTACCATCAAGTTCTTCGCAACACGACTTGACTTTCTCTGGTTTTGTATTCTCTGGCTGCGTGTTCTCTGGCTGCGTGTTCTCTAGCTGCGTGTTCTCTGGCTCCGTGTTCTCTGGGTGCGTGTTCTCTGGGTGCGTGTTTTCTGGCTGCGTGTTCTCTGGCTCCGTGTTCTCTGGGTGCGTGTTCTCTGGGTGCGTGTTCTCTGGGTGCGTGTTTTCTGGCTGCGTGTTCTCTGGCTGCGTGTTCTCTGGCTGCGTGTTCTCTGGCTGCGTGTTCTCTGGCTACGTGTTCTCTGGCTCCGTGTGCTCTGGGTGCGTGTTCTCTGGTTGCGTGTTCTCTGGATGCGTGTTTTCTGGCTGCGTGTTCTCTGGCTGCGTGTTCTCTGGCTGCGTGTTCTCTGGCTGTGTGTTCTCTAGCTGCGAGTTCTCTGGCTCCGTGTTCTCTGGCTGCGTGTTCTCTGGCTGCGTGTTCTCTGGCTGCGTGTTCTCTGGCTCCGTGTTCTCTGGCTCTGTGTTCTCTGGCTCCATGTTCTCTGGCTCCGTGTTCTCTGGCTTCGTGCTCTCTGCATGTGAAATAAAATCAATAAAGATGACAACAAAAGTTCATAGGGGTTGAGACACGTAGCGATATTTAAGAGCATCACAAAGTTTAAAGGAGATTTTCCAATATTTTTGTAAAATATGAGACTTGTAGCAAGTCCAGCGTCCATCACAGGAACCGACTTTTGATTTGTCTAGAGGTGGCCCAAAGTTTGAAATGAAAATATTTTGAGAAAAGGGGCCAATATAATTTCAATGATTTTAATAATATAATTCAATTTCAACAGTTTACTGCTTACTTACGTTAAGTTAATGTACAAAAAAGGTCCTATTGATAGCGGATCGTGACTGATCGTGACTACTAAAAAACCTACTTTGTTTTTCCACCTCTTAAATTGAGAAAGTATTCTGCTTTTTGCAGTATTAAAAATCTGCCAGAAGTGGCTGATCCACTTCTGAAGAATTATCTGGTGAGGGCCCGTGCCCTAAAGGCCCCTCGTAGTTGGCGCCTAAATGTTTCTTGAGCCACACAAGAAACAGCTACTAAACCTTATAACCTAGTCTTGGAAAGGCATAGCATAAGAGGCACCGTAATTTTGATAGTCAAAAGTTTGATAGTCCAGTCATTAATCCAACTTAAATTCATTCAAATTAACGGGTGTCGTTTTCGATATCTTTTCACTTGCATCATTTTCGATATTTTCCAACTCTTGTTATGATGACCCCAATAGATCGTGATTCTATCTTGGGAACTTGACCATCAACTTGACGATTCGAAATTCATGAAGCTGCTTCATTTTGAATTTTTTTATTCGTTATATCGTGCTAATTTGTGGCATAAACCGGATTTTTTTATGACTTTTCAGATTGCTGCAAGACGCCTCGAAGAAGAAATTCAAGCGAAAACAGCCAGTGAGGACCTTTATTTTAACAAAGGTCTCTAAATCTTCATAAATATCACATAAGACATTTTTTGATGAAAATTCATTGAATGGAAAATATTTTAATAAATGTACAAAAAACTGAAGCATTATTGTAAAGTCTGGATTAAGCCAAATTTGCAAGAAATACGTAAATCTCGATTTTTCTAACAAATAAAATTTGTTGTTGTTTTGTAGATAGGACTTGCTCATCCAGGTCATTTTTAAATTTTAATTTTTCCATCGAGGGTAAGGAATTGTAAAATTGAATCAAAATCTTTTTCTGACTGCCTTGTTTATCATCAACCGAAATCTTTAAGTTTGAGGCCTTGAATAGAAAGAAGCCTAGCAAATCAACACCTACACCAAAACAAACGATCTATTTCAATTCAGCCGAAGAACTGTTCTAGCATAGAATTTTGAACGGAACCAATTGCTTACGATTGCTGTCAGAACTTTGGTATAGGTTGCATTATAAGAATGGTATATTCATATGTAGAATATCCAAATGTAGAATCGAATATATCCAAATGCTGATCAAATCTACTTTTATGCAAAAAAATTGTTTTTATGGCCAAAGTAAGGTTTGCAAATCTTCTGTGTATCCCCCAAAATAGGCAACTGTGATTCTCTCGGCTCCATGCAGTGATTGAATGCAAATTAACGTTTAAAAACAGAACTTAGTTACAAATAATTATAAATTAAAGAAAATACTATCTTGCTTGCCCAACAGCTATAAAGTTGTTGTTACCCCTTGTTTTAAATTTGATGCATTTAAATTTTGCTTGCTTAATGAAGCATACTGCAATTTTGCCCGCTTTTTAGTGCAATCTTGAATTGATTTACTCTTTGATTTTTGCTGAAACAGCTAATTGTGGTGAAACTGGGTAAGCACTGCTTGTAAAAGCAAATGGTGCCTCTTGTGTACATGCTTATTACTAGTGACGTTCCATCATTTTGCGCCTGCCACGAGGCCCCAACCGGCGTGGTCAGTTGATTGATAACTTGACATTTTTTTAATGTTGTGAATTGGAAAGGGAGGTGGAGAATTTTTAATACAAAATGCTAAGAATACACAATAGTATTTGATATGTTTTTCAGTTTTTGCTTCGACAAATTTAAAGTATCTTTTCTGCAAGACTTTTTGCTTTTTCAAATACCTTTGCTTCAAATAATTTTATGATACTGTTGCCGTGTACTCTTGACTTTCAGCCATAAATATTTTACAACTCATTTTGTCGTTTTCAAAATAGTTTCTATCATTTATCAAATATTTTCAGTGCGACTTCAGAAGAAAATTTGCTGTCCTTAAGTGACTGCACGTGTACTCTGCGTCGATTTGTTCACCAAGTTCCAACGAGTGTGTCTGCATTGCTAGATTTGAAGTATCTTCTCTACCTCAAACGCTGTTTTTTGGTAGAGATTTCTGAATATCTCAGTCATCAAGAAGCTGTTTTTCTCCACTGATGTTTCTACATTAGCAAAAAAGTGTGTGTTATCCGCGGCAATCAAGCATTTCCAATCGCTGAAGAGCATTTTTGTTATTCCGTCGTCAATAACGAAGGACTCCTTGTTGCGATACTGATGCTAATTATCCCGTTTTTAAATACGCTGTCAGAAGCTTGTTTTTGATAAGAAGGAGAAGATCCAATGCAGACAGAAGCTCAGTGAAACAGCCGAAGAATTGACGTGCTCTCTAGTTATTCAAGAAGTAAGAAAATTTCTGAAGCAAAGCATTTGAACGCTGACAAGTCTTTGTAAATTCGAACAGGAGTTCTCATATATAAGTAAAATCCAAAATTAGTTTAGCAAATTTGAGATTATGCGAGGATATTGTGGTCCTATGGCCAGCCGAAAGGAGCTAAGTGAAGAATCCGTCTTCTTTCGTGTCGCTGCTTAGAGAGGAAGCATGGATGCTCCACTTAACAGCACAAGCGTCCATTCTCCGGGCCGTTGTGGCGTCGATCTTTATCCGACATTGGCCATATCTGTTTGCTTGTGTCTGGCAGCAGCGTTTAACGCTCTGCATTGCTTTGCGCTGTACCGTACACGGTCCTCGAATGTTCATTTGCTCCGCATTCAGAGTTTGCTGCTAGCAAGCATCAGCATCTCGAGTCTAGTGGCATGCGTAGTCACCTTGCCAATGGTTGCCATAACATTTGTTACGACGACTACCAACCATAGATGCCATCTCAGCAGAAAATTCGCCGCAATCTTCTGGCTGGCCCCGCAGTCGTGCAACTTCATTGGCTGCGCTGCCCTCACCATATTTCGCTACCTCACTTGCAGATTTCCTTTGACATGCGAGCTTACAGTGACGACTTTTAAGACTTCAATGTCCATAATTATAATATGGATGGTTTCATACATTTCAATTTCACTTGGCAGCCTATTAGATGACCTTACACCCTCTGGCTATCCTGTTTATCCGCTGAACAAGTATTCTGGACTTGTTTTTGTTATATTTTATTTCAGCAATGTCATCCTTTTAGCGACCGTAAACCTTCTCATGTGGCTGATGGGTCACACGGCTTATCAGCGCGACAAACTCGCACGCAGAACGGTGATGAATGACCAGGCAGGTGGGGAAGTTGTCGTGCAGCGAAACAACTTGAAAGTAGCCTTCGTTTCCCTAGTTCTTCCAGTTAAAAATATAATTCTTTTCCTTCCCCCTGTGATCTTGGAACTTCTATTTGAGGCTGGTTATGAAGGTTTGCAATTGACGGAGACCCGCACGGTGTTCGGTCCAATCCCAGCTTTGTCGCATATGCTCGATCCACTGATTTGCATTTTTCTTGTGCAGAAAACAAAGTCTTTTTTGCAAAACAAAGTGAGACGGATAGGAGATTTCTTAAGGGAAAGATTGCGCTCAACGTTTGGGATCGCGACGCCATCGCGGCTCGGAAGAAACGTCGTTCTCCCAGCAGCTGAGGATCCTCAAAGAAGTTGAATAGGAATCTGTTACGAAGAATTTCGCGTGCTTTCTTCTTTGGTAGCCGTACATGAAAATGTTCCTCTCAATATCGGAACTCAAGCTAAGTAAAGTTCGTTGCAGAACTTGAAACCACACTGATGAATTATAAAGAATTTTACTTGGAAGATGAGGCAAGGTTGTGTTGCCGTGTATCCAAATTTTCGATTGCTTACCCACCCGAAACAACGCTCAGTATAGAACAAAACAGTGGACGTGTTTGTCCGCCCAAAAGAACATTCAGTATATAAAAATTAACTCGATTAGTCAATTGAAGTGGTAGGTTTAAATGATGGTAAAACATTTTGTCTTCGCTGAGAAGACTTTTTTCTAATCGAATTTCCTAGCAGCATCATTTGCATATTTGACGTACGGGTTTTCATGCCACACGGTGCTGGTGTTACGTTGTCTAAATGAGCTAGCCTTTGTTTGCAAAATGAGACTATCAAAATTGTTTATTTTAAAGACCAAACAGAAAAAGCAAAGAAAGTTGGCCAGATGCAACAAGAAGAGTCTTTGGTAAAAGTCAACAGGGGTCATCAGACATTTAGCCTTAGTTCCAACTTAATTTTAGTAAGTTCTTTGAGACTAAGAAGAGTGTCCTTGAGGCAACTGATCTTGCAACGGACAACTATCCTAAGACATTTAGTTTTTACTTTTTGATCAGGTCAATTGTCCAAAGGTCCTGGAAAACGATCAAAAAGATAGGATGACAGTTTTTTCAATTGTTCTTTTGAACAACTTTTCCAGCTATCGGCTCATGCTAGGAGAGTTTTTATGAACCAGTTATAAAATTAAAGAGCAAATTAGTTTTCCTTTTGCATCTGATGTTATCACGTCAAAGGCCTTGCTAAAATGAAGTTCAAGATGGGGTTGGGTGTTTTAATCACCTTTATGAGGTACCCAGTCTGTTTAAGAGAAGTACCCAGCCTGTACTTGACGTCACTACAGTTTTAGCTGGAGTGTCAGAGCGAATGTGTAAAATTGACCAAGATTTCTTGCTTGCATTTGGTCAGGCATCTATCGCGAGATAATTTTTAACTCAATTTCAGCTAATTTTAACAACTGCAAGTTTTTACTAAGTAAGGCAGTATTCTAATGTTATTTTGCTGTCAATAAAGATTACAAAATTCAAAAGCCAATTTCTATGAATGTCGTTACATTTTTAAGTATACATTGATGTGTTGAACGAACGATTCTAGGTATCAAAACAGAGTTGCACCCTTAATTTTTTTTCTTTTCTTAAATTCTTTCATTTTTTTGGTTTTTCCTTTTTTTATTTTTTTTCATTTTTTTCCGTTTTTTTGTTTCTTTTTCATTTTTTTTATTTTTTTTACTTTTTTTAATTTTTTATTTTTTCACTTCCTTTAATTTTTTTTAATTTTTATAGTTTTTTTCATTTCATTTTTCATTTTTTTAAAAATTTTTTTATTAGTATAAGGCAATAGGAACTGGTTGCCTGATCCTCCACTTATAACAATAAGCGTGCAGTTCAGCGTTGCAATTCAGCGTTAAAGTTTAAAACCGTCTTGTTCTATACACTAACGCGTATACAGATGTGCATGTATGGCATCGAGCACTACATACCGGACCAGTAAGCCGTTATCTTGGTATTTATAGTATAGTAATATGAAGGAAAAACTAATGATATTGGACATTTTTAGAGGTTCAATTTAATGAATAGACGCTTAAAGTAAAGTCACAAAAAGTAATTCACAAAAGGTTATCTTTCTTTCGTAGACAAATCTTTCTTAAAGAAGTTGCCAGGCGCTAAAATCTGAGTGACAAATAGCAATGGTGAAAATAAAATCTTGCTACCTTGGCCCGTTGAAAATGTTCAACAGACACTCTTTCTTACTCTTCCTGTCTGCTTTTGCTTGAAAATTAAGTAAACCAGCTTGGTTGATATCTTGGGTGATGGTCCCCGGCAATCCCCTTCCTACGTCACTCTACATGCACTCGTTGGTCCGTAAGAATAGGGATTTGTATCGTCCTGTCTTGCTATTTTTCTAAAATATAATTCTTACAATTCTACAGCGTAACAGTAATCACATTTTTACTTAATTTTTTAGCTGATAACAATGCTTAGAATTTTCTCCTGACGTAAAGAATAGTGGTAAGGTTTGCTACCATGACACTGTTAAGACATAAACAAGCACGATCTTACAGCTTGTCACCCTTCTTTTTTAGGGCTCTATTGCTCACCCTTCAGTACCATGCAGTGCAAGATTTACCAAATCTTCGCATCTAACATGCAGATATCGCAATATTTAAACTTGTAACTGGCCCTGGAGAAATGTCCGGGGGGGGGCACTCCCATTAAATCCAGTCGATTTGAGGGTCTTACCAAATGACTACCAAATGGCCCAGTTTCGATAATAACACAACGGCTTAGTTTAGCTTGCGATTTATTAAAGATAATGAACAAGCTTTCATCTATCCCGAACCACCATAGTCTATGGCGAAACAATTTGTCAAAGAAAGACCAGGCACGCAAAAGGAAATAGATACTACAAAGGGCAAAGTTTCCATCCTTATGCTACCATTTGAGGGTTATTGTCAAAAAGACTATCATTCGAGGGTTATTGTCAAAAAGACTATCATTCGAGGGTTATTGTCAAAAAGACTATCATTTAAGGGCAATTTTTTAACAGCCTTGGCCCTATTTGACCCTGAATGGAATCCTCTGTTAGGCCATAATGGAAGTTCCCTGCCGGGAATAAATGATAAAGAGCTTAAACTACGCTCTGCTTTTGTGCCAATGTTGGCGAGAAATCGTGTTTTATTCCAACGGTTAAGTTTGTATAAGAAATGAAAGCCAGTTCAAACCAACAAAACCATCCAAACGACAACTGGATATACAGTTTCTATCTTCCACACCGCATGAATTGCAACCGATGTATTTGATACTACAGGCATACTGCTGGCAATGGGCACAGATGCATTTTCAAGTGCTTTTGTTGGATATTGTTGCATAATTATCTATACCAACAAGATGCAATGTTAAATCTTAATAATTCAACCTCGTGTTTTTGAATTTTTAAACTGTGCAGTCATACAATTCAATCAGAGAGAGGGGCCGAAAAGTTTTCTCCTATTAGGTAATTTTGAGAAAACTGAAGTTTAAAAACAAGATATTGCAGATTTTTCTGATGAGAAGTAATTGTTACATTTTCAGTAGTTGTTTGAGTGGTTGTCAACAATATCGAAGACTAATTGGCCTAGTGCCCCTTTTTATTTAGTTTAGTTCAGTTGGATTTAAACAAATATAAGTCGCAGCATGGACACGCAACGAACTAATAGCAGTGATAAAGCTATTTATAAAATAACAATAACAAAACTATAATAACAAGTTATTTATGTTTAGATACGAAAAATATATCTGTTAAAAAGGCCCAACTTTTCACCAGAAGACAGCAGTGGCGTCAACAGCTTGAAAAACTGATGTGCACAAAAATTCTCGACCACACCCTTCGACTCTCAGAAAACGTGGAAGAAAACATTATTAGTACTTTTGATCTATTTCCTTTTTTTGGAAAAGCAGTTTTCCCAAGCAGCACATTTTGTAACTGGGGCTTTTTTGCAAAAAAGAAAATCGAAATTGACCTGATCAAAATTAAAAGGTTATTCAACTGATTTTTAAAAATTAGAAAATCGACCTCTGGGAAAACTGGGGTGGAGAAGTCCGGGGCGACACCACTGGAAGACAGGGAGAACGAAAAATGAACAATTTTCGCGTGCCAGGAAACAGCTAGGGGATGTTTTAAAGGGATTTTTAGCCTGCTGTTAATGGGGCAGCAGAGCCGACGCCACAGAGCGGGATGGGAGCATGGCTCCCACTTTTCTTGCTAACTATAGGTATTACATTCTCCTTTTAAGCATTAAATAGGTAACCTTCTTTTTGGCCCCCCCCCTCCTTTTCAGAATCGGTGGCACGGGCCCTGGGCAGTATTTGGGTATTTAGCCTGTTGGGGGTGTTTAGTTGCGTTCAATGATTTTGGCCCAAAAATGCTGAGTTCACACAAGTATGATACTTGAGTATTCGCGTAAGGATGATAGATAGATAACCAGCTTCACGAACTGCCTCAGTGATTTTGTTGACTAAACTATCTATAAATATGAAACTATCAATATTGTTTGCAGGGGACAGGAAGGGCATTTAAAGTAGACGCGTACAAAAATGATATCACTTCTTGCAGATGTAAAACGAGGCCTGGGTTGAATTTTGTATTGACATCGAGGTTTGTCCATCCTGGCCTAAGTTCTGTGTTGTCAACGTCGGGAAAATTTGAACGAAAAAACTGTCCTTGAATTTAGTACAAATGAAGGGCAAAGATATACCAGCTGAAATTAACAGTTTCTTTTTTGGTGCTCCAGTAAGCTTGAGATTTATATGGAATCTTATCCCGTTAACAAGAAGGCGGAAAACTTTGAAAATGAAGGCGATGTGTTGACGCTCGAGTCCTTACCTGATGATGCGATCCTGCAAATTTTGTTTTGGCTGCAACCGCAAGACTTAGCGCTACTCTGTCTGGTTTGCAAGCGTTTACGTGCTTTAGCTAACAGTGATTCCTTGTGGAAAGGGTTTGCACGTCAGTTCACTTACAAACCGAAGACAGGAGGGTAAGTGTGGATGAAACCTAGTTGATTTTGACTCAGGGAAGCCAGTCAGTTGAATGGTTAGTCAGTCAGTCAGTTGAACTTCTAGCGCATCTCAGGCGCAGAGTTAAATGATAACATAAACAGTCTTCTTCTTGAAAGGAATTGGGAAAAGCTTCTGGATAAAGCCCCCTCTCTAATGAGCCCCCTCTCTTTTACGCCCCCCCCCTCTAGGACTGAAAAAACGAATAAGCCACCTGGGCTAATAGAGCTTTTACGATATAAGCGCAGTCAAAAACTAAACACATTAGAATCTTCACAAATGCATCAGTTCTTTTTCAACATCAGAATAAAAGTTTCAAATTGGGTCAAAAAAGGTCTGATTGCTCATTCATCACATTCCTAATTCATTTATATTACGACCTAATCAGGGTTGCCAGATGTTTGAAATGGTTGGCGCCCAAATATTTCACAGTTTCACAGTCCACGGCTGAATTCGGCCAGCCGAACAAAATTCAGTATTCGCAATCGGTTAAATATTAGCCAGTTTAAATATTTGTTGAATACTAGTTTGATGAAAATGGCTTTGCCTGTAAAAAGTTATATATGCATTTGATTTTTTCCATTGTCTGCTATCTTTTACTTTGTTTCATGTTCAATCACTGGAAATTTTGAGATTCTTTTGGCATAACGTTACACATTATATGTGGAAATATATTTTTTTGCTTTGCATTTTTGTTTTGTTCTGCATTGATGTTCACTTGCGGCCAAATTTCATCAAACTTCGGATTTTTCATCTGAATTGATTTTTTTGAAATTCATAGGCTTTAAAAAAGGCTAGAATTGAGAAATTGAGATTATTGGGAACCAAGCTCAAAAAGTGAAGAAAATTGTGACAGTCTTATGAAACAAAAAATGGTTTGACACTGTTCTTCTGAAATAAAAGTTTCATTTTACTTTCATGAACTCTCTACTGATCTAACAATTTAAATGGAACTAAGTAGGTAAGAGGGTGAATCACACGCATGAAATTTTTTTATGTGCATGGGGTGTCACCAAAAGGGGTACTGGGTGGGTGCTTCTCCCCCAACACTTTGTCTGTCAGCGCATGAAGGATTTTAGCCTGGCAAAGCTAACCCTAACCATACAATCTAAAAATCTTCAACAAGTATGTGCAATCTTAGCAAAATAAATTTTGCTCAATATATAGTTTTGTATTTTCATGCACCTTTAAAAGCAAAAATATTAAAAAACCATTTTTCATTAGATGCACTGATTTGTTTTTATTGTAGCATTTGCAACAACTTTTTTTTTATTTTAGATTAAAGAAGTCATGGAAAGAGGTTTATTGTTTTGGAAAGAAATGGAATGCTGGAAGCCTGGAGTGTGTAGTCACGATGAATTTAGCACCTAAAAAGTAGGCCTGTTTTCTGCATCAACTGTTTAAATTTGTTTTAAATTCAAAGTATTATTCCAAAGCATCACTCTAAATTTGTGACAGCATTCTGGCTCAAGGCTACAATTATGTTTTAGCTGTCTTATATATCAGTTTCCAAGGGTATTATTGTTACCTAATTTTTCAGATTTTAAAAAGGATATCTTTCTCAAAGCAAAAAATGTGTTTATTTCCCTTGATACATGCTTTCTGGGGTACAAAAAGCTTCCAAGTCATTGTATCCCTTGCATGCGCCCCTATAGAAGGGTTTTGTCGTAGTTTTTTAAGCCTTTTCTCCATGCCCTCTAAAACTATGGGCATCATGCCCTTTTCCTACAAATTTTATGAATTAGAAATTACATGACGAATAGTCAAATTATAGACCAATTATTTAGGATTTTGGTGGTGAGGTATAGTCCCAAGGATATTTTGAAGTGAAGGTTGGACTTTGAGAAATTCTCAGTGGTTGTGGAAAAATTATAGTCTTAGGAGCTACACAAAAAAAGCTTGGGACCATGGTCCTTCAGTTATTAGCAGGTTGTTTTTTGGGTAACAACCCGATTGTTGGTCGAACAGTTCCTGAAATTACAGGGAGGGGGCATGTAGGGCTCCATCCTCATCCTACTTGCTTCTAGTTGGGGAATTTGGGTTTTCAAACCCCTGATATGTTGAGTCTGTTTTCTTGTTGAAAAGGGAAAATAATGTAGACTTGGGACAAATGTATAGTGTTGGTTTTGATAACCATAAAAATTAATTAAAAACTCCAATTCCCAATTTATTTCAGGCCGACCTTTGAAAAAGGGCGTCTTGATTGCCGGCATGGTCAAAACATAGTCTGAGACACCTGGCTCTCTGGCCCACATAATTTCAGCCACCTGTGTTAGAAGTTGATTTCTAATAACGGGGAAGGGGTTGCTAACACAATGTGTTCTTAGAGCTTGGCTGACCTTTGATGAGCTGAGGCTTCTTAAACCAAGGCCTAGCGCTGGGGCTTCTTTTCATTAGAAGAAAATTGGTTGAAAAGTATTGCTGTGAATTTGATAGGGTTTCTTTCTTCTTTAATATTTTATTTAGAGGTTGCTGAAGACGATGGAAGAAGATCTTGTTTTCAGAATGTTATGGAAAAGTATGGTTTTAATGATTAGCATATGAACCCTAACCCTAGTTGCCAGATCTGGAGCAGCCATGCTCAATGCTTTGCTGGCTAGTTTTCTTTCCCATGATCCCGAAAAATGTTGACACATTTTTGGGTAAATTCAAGGGCTGGTAGAATTTATAGCAACTTTAAAAAAATGACACCTTTTTTCCAGCCTGATGCCATGGATCTGGTTAAACAATCAAGGGAACATCTTGATGGTTTCACAAGGGACAGAAATATTTTCATATTCATCAACCAAGCTTATGAAGCATCAAGGTGGTGACAGGTGCATCTTATCAAAGCTAAGTGGTCATACCAGTGATGTTACCAGATTCACAAAAGTTGGCAATTTCATCTACTCTGCCAGTCTGGACAAAACTGTTTGTGTTTGGACGGTTAAAAAGAAGCCAAGGCGTGTTGCCAAACTTTCTGGGCACCAAAGTAACATTAACTGCATCCAGGCTAACCAGGAAGTAATAGTGTCAGGTTCAAGAGACGAAAGTATTAAGGTATGCTTATTCAATGTTAAGGCAAGTGTTTATTCCTGAGATGATGTTATCTTAACTTGTTAGGAGGAACTTGAAGAGAAGGACTAGAAAGATAGAAAAGAGTGAGTGATGGAGCAGCTGGTGGTGACCGTCTAATAAGAGCTTCAAAGTTATTATTAAATTTGAAAGAAAACTAAAGGTTAAATAGAAAGTAATAAGGAAGATTTAAGTAACCAAACAAACAATTTATGAATAAAAGATTTTATCTTTTTAGAATATATTCTATGTTTCTCCATTCCTAGTATCAAGGCCATTATGAAAGAAAGTACTTTGCTGATATTGCAAAAAAATGCCCACCCTATAGTCACCAACTATTGGCCTATCAACTACCTTAACATTTATATCATTCAGAAGTCTTGATGTCCTTTCTCAGAAAAGTTTCTGGAAATATTTCATCTTGTGTACTAAAGACCCTTAATTAATCTTACAATAGTATGCCTTTTAATTATTAAACCTAATCTTTAAAGATGTGCTTGTGCTACCAGTATGCTGGATGCATTTATGTAAGATGTGTAATGAAAATTGAATATTCTTTAAAAATTTGTAATTTTGACATAGTGTGGTTTATTTTTTAAGGTATGGTCTAGTTGGGATTACACTTGCCTGGACTCCATTGATTTGGAAGATCAAGTCAGATCACTGTGTTTAAATAGACTAAAAAGGTTTGGAGCTTTTTATTAGGGATGTACCGGATATCCGGTAGGCCGGATAATCCGGCGCCGGATCGCTGATTTTTTAAAAATCCGGTTCCGGCCGGATTTGTTTTCAAAATCCGGCCAGTTGCTGGATTTTCCAGAATTTCAATCATAACTAAGAAAATTTCTAGAGAAAACAAGTTATAAAAGTATAAATACAAAGAATGGGATTGTTGGATTCTTGGGAAAGTTTTGGATTTTGCCTTTTTATGAGCATTTTGGCTTAAATTGCTCACCAGTCTAGCCTTCGTTTTTGTAAATTCAATCTGGCAACCCTGAATGGGTCTCTTTGATCTTCTCGCTATAAATTTTTTCGCAAAGTGGCTCAAAAACTTTTTATTACTGAAAAATCCATAAATGGCCAGATTATCCGGTAAAATCCGGCCCGATATTCCGTGAAGAAATTTGGTAAATCCGGTTCCGGCCGGATTATGAAAATCCTGATCCGGTACACCCCTACTTTTTATGTTGTAGTTATCAGTGATTCAAAATAATTTCTAGTGTTTTATCGTTGAAAAGAAGTGCTATTTTAAAGAATTAAATGTTTTGATCTAAATCTGCTATATTTTAGCCATGTGATAGTTGGGATGTCTGCACATAATGTCAAATATGGAGCTTTAAGGACGTATGACTTGAACAGGTAATTTATGCTTTATGTAAGGTTTTCCATCATATGCATGGATGTATAGAACATGATGGATCTAGGTCTGAGTTTCAAGCTCAATACAATCATGTTGAACTACTCCATATGTCAAAGTTATTATTATATTTACTCGTAATATCTCTAAAGGTATCAAGATTTTTGTTAGACTTGACTCTAATGAAGCCCTGTATGCTGTGGCAAAATACTAGTGTACACTAAATTCAATTTTTTTGAAACCATATCACACAACATTAGATTCTTGTCATTACTACCATAAGGATTTTTGCTTGCTTTTAGGTGCTAACTAGGGGGCAATAGGGTTCTATCATACATAATTTATAATTTTCTGCTGTACTATTTTAAAACAAAAAAAATATTTTAGCCATAATTATCATCATGTTTCTGAGTTCTTATCTACCATTCTGATGTCAAATTTAAGCTAGTATACTTTGACCAAGAATAGCGAATAGACTGGCACCTTTCAAGATTGTCTAGGTTTTCAATAAGCCAACAAGTTATGATTAGTCCTACTGTTTTAGAAATAAGTGATTTGATGAGTTTATTTAGCTATTTGAGCAAGTCCTTGCCTTTTCAAGTTGTTTTTTATTACTTTTTGATATTACTGAACTTTTTTCAAATGTTAATTTCAATTTAAAACATCAATTTTATTGCTGTAGACCAAATTTTTATATTTCTGAAACTTTTCAGGGGTAGGTTAGTCTGTGATCTGACTAGCAATGGCAGCGGAACAGAGCGCCTTGGTGCTGGCATCACTCAGCTTGCCCTGGAAGATGCGCACACTGTGCTTTCATGTGGATATGACACAACTATTCGGCTTTGGGATTTAAGAACAAGGTATTTCTTAACATTTGTTAGGACTCATGCCTGGCCTTTTTTATTTCATTGCATACTGGTGATAGAGGTACCTTGCATAAAGTACATTGCTTGCCCTTTAAATATTTAGAAAATCAATGCCCTCTTCACTTGTTGTTAAAAAATAGCTAGTTCATTTTGACAGCAAATGTTAGAAAGGAGAATGAGAATCAACAAATTATATATGTTTTATATGCATTATACAATCAACCAGACTATAATTGTGTTATATCTAAATATGAATGAAATACATGCCCCTTTTTCCCTGAACTAATTATGTTTTATCTACAAGCTCTTTTTGCTACCACAGGCGGTGTGTCCTAGCCTTGTATGATCCACATGATAACGCAGTGTTTTGTTTTGATTCAAATAAAGACTGGATGGTTGTCAGTGGCACCAGTCGTCATGGAGTTGTAAGTTTGCGCTCTGTTATCTTGCTGATAAAATTCATTTTTTTAGAAACAGAAGCCTCATTTCTATATTTTAGTTTAGTCCTTGATTTTAAACCTATTTTCAAATTTCCATTTGTACTTTACAATCAATATCTTTGAATCTCTACACCCAATATAAATTGTTTTGCTTTCAAGATGTTAAAGCGATTGGCTTTATTTCAGGATTGTATTCAGTGCTGTGCCTTCAGATGTGTTAAATGAGCAATGCCTTTTTATGATTCAGCCATAAGTGGTCTCAAGCAAAACACCATTAAATCAAATCGTTGGCAACTATGCGTTACCAGCCAACTTGATCTTTCCATTTCACGAGATCCCACCTTAGATTTTCTGTAGTAACCCTAATTTCCAATTATTCCCTGTTTGAATGCCAAAAGCAAAACTTTTTATACCTAAATATCCTCTATGGTAATTTTATCCTCTATTTTAGTTTCCTTGATTGACCCATTATTTCTATAGCAGGGAAGAAATTTTATATTAAATATGGAGGTGCATAAATTAAAGTTTGCACTGAAAGCATGAGGATATTTGAGAATCTCTAAAGTGAAGCTCTTGTATAGATCTAGCTGTCTGCAACACTGGCTTTTGATTTTAGATAAAAGAAATAGTCTAAAATAAGATAAAAATCTAAAATAAACCAATAGTCCAAAAAAGTAAAATTCTAAAACAAAGTAAAAGTTTTAAGTATCAGAAGCCAATTGCGTCAGTCAAGGCCCAGTTTCGTACATGTTGAGTAGAGTGTCTTTGATGAAATCTATCTTCTACAGATATAGAATTTTCGACCCGGAGGTAAAAAGTTTTAAAAAGAATTGTAAAGCCAAGGACAGTCAAGGTTTTCGAGAGCTTTGTATTTCATTAAACTATCAATCTGAAAGCAAAGCATACTAAACAGGGGCGTCGTGAGCAGGGGTTGTGGGGTGTCACACCCCCATTAGTATCTCAATAGGAAATTTCAGGTAAAATACGCTCGGTGGAAGAAACAGTTTAGGTAGTTCAGTCAGAGACCTTTACGTCTTAAAGTCAATAAAGGATCAAGCAAAGGTAGTTGCTCCGTTAGTTAAACGTGATATTCCTTGATGATGGTAAACGAGCTAAGCGAAAATGATCTCAGGATTTGTTGCTGGCACTAAATCCGAAAAACCGGACTTTCTTAGGTAAAATTGTGCCTTGTGTCCATTATACCTAAAGGTGCCCGATAGAAGCGTCAATTGCAATTCACAATGAGCTCCAGATTTCTTTTTACATTCAAAATGAATGACAAGATGGAAAGAATGATCTAAATTGACAACTAGTGCTTCTTGTTTTCAAGACCACGGTGAAATTATACCAATTGTTTTAATCTGCTGTTCAATCCGTTTGCAAAAATGAAATAATTTTCAATAGGATTAGGAGGATTGCTTTAGTAAAATTCACTTAAAAGTGTACTTTTTCCAGGGAACTGAAAGCTTCAAAATTTCAAAATTTTCTAGTTCTCCGCCTTAGGTAGAAACTATACCCTTTGTCCGTCCCGATATACAGATTTGACAAAACTGATAGGAAAGTACGTCATGATTGAAAGTTTCGAATTATATGCCACAGAGTCAGATTGACAAAATGTATTGCAAAATGTATTGGTCATTGAATCAGGTAAATTCGTAGTCTACACCAATCACCCCCCCCCCCACCCCAACCAGGCTTGCCTCGCGATGGCCCTGATACTAAATAACATACTAATCAGCTTACTCAAATACAGCTTAGAAGAGCTCATACGGTCTCATACGGGTGTGGAACCGTCTGGCTGCTACACAAAGTCAGCAAAAAAGTCCAAGGTTCTGGATCAACATTTGTTTTTGGGTCCAACCTTTTGCAATCACACGATAATATCGATAATTATCTGGGTATAATGCATCGACAATCTGCCTTCGAAGGAATGGATATGTACCAGGAGCGTGCCATTGATCGCTGTTTCCCAGAGCTACCATCTTCCAACTTGTGCCATCATTCGAGCCTTCGAGAAAGAAAGATCCTGTAGGTTTATGGCCTCCACCTGCGTATCCAGACACCGCAAAGGATCTCACTATATACGGTGTCTTTAAATCCACTTGTAAATAAGCTATTCCTTCAGCATCCGGGCGCGTATAAACTCCAAAAGACTGCCAGTTAGTAGCGAATATGCTTTGATGCTCGTCAGCTACGTTCTTAGGTTGTCCCCATGTACTTGCGGGTGTTGGATAGACGCTGAAGGTGAATCTGTGTTGATTTGCTTTTGTAAGGAGGTTATTCTTTGGATCTCCGGAGTTTACTCTGGCTAGGGAAATTCCGAAGCAAGAAATTAGTATACCCAATGAAGCTGCCTGAAGGAGGCTTGCCATCCTTTTATGTTGTTGGTCTTGTGGAAATCTCAAGTTGCAGCAGAAATAAAGCTCAGGAGATGCATCTCACAATTTATGTTGTGTGCATGTCATTTAAAGGCAGTGCGTCCCGCTGTTCATCGGCAATTGTCTGTTGAATCTCGAGGTTTCTCGAAATTAGCGAAGCGTGACAAATTAGTACAATCACTTCCGTGTCTGCAGATTCAGATTCGGGTTCGCGAGTAGGTCGAAGATTCGAAGAACCGCCCAGCCGCCGTCTCAAATATAACTGAAGTCAGAATCTCATTCCTATTACAGATATCACCATACTAGTAGCTACTAATTACAGCAAAAATCAGTTGAATATCTATTCTCATTTTCCTGGAAAAACGGGGTTTATACCGAGCATTCACTGTTCTGCGTAAAGGAGAAAAACTGATCGAGGCTCACCCCCGTCTCAAATATAACTGAAAGCAGAATCTCATTCCAATTACAGCTGTTGAATATTCTGTTCATTAACAGCTACCTTTTTCATATAAGTGCAAATTAATACGATTTACATTTACGGAAATAAGCAACGTTCATTTACATTATAGGTTTTGTTTTACATATGTCTTCAACTGTTGAGGGACCTTTTTGTCTCCCGATAAAATTCTAATAACTCTGGTATTCTTCAGCTTGTCGATGCTTGCAGAAATACTTCTTAGCAGAAGCTGCAGCACTTTTAGACTTCTACTTCTTTCTTTTGTTGAAAAGTAAGAAGATGCTATAGATTTGACATAATTACGATCAGCTAGCACCATACATTCTTGAACCATATGTTCTGCCAATCTGCCCTCAGCACTAGCAGTAATTCCTTTGCTAGCCTCTCCTTTGTTGCTAAAACGACATGGGCAACAATAAGTGCGAATGAATTTTTATTGCTGTTAAGTAAACATTTGATTTCAGCTTTCATTCTATTATCTAATGTACACATTTCGAAAGTTTCTACAGAAAAATTCATTTAGCAGAACAAGCATAAATAGTCCAGGCATATCACTGCTCTTGATTGAAGCGACTGACGATTTATCCTTCTTTTGTCGTGGCTTTTTCAATAAACTCTGTCTTTGTACTTTCATGTTCTGACTGCCATCTGTGTATCGTCTGCAAGAAATGGCTAGATCAATGAAATCAAGAAAAACATGTTAAAGCCACCCTAGTGTCCGAACAACGAGTTTTTATGCAGAAAATTTAGGCAAGCATTCTTGGGTCAACAAATGTGCACTTCACTTAACTGTCGTCACGTTCAATTACATCGTCGACAACTAGAAATGTTACAAAAGCCAAAATCTTCGAAAACGTGTCGTTTGATTATCCAGATTCTTTTTTTGCTGTTTAGCTTAGGTCAAGGATTTGTATATGAGCAAGAAATAGCCAACTTACCTTAGATATAACAACTGTTATAAGTATTGCTCCTGATTCTGGCCAAATAAGAAATGGGGGGGGGGGGGCTGAATGGTTAGAATGGTTAGAGATAGGAGGTTGAGACTTGACATCATCATCTTCTTCTAAAATGACGATTTGAAAATTTTCATGTCAATCAAATAAATGATGACGCCATAATGACATCATCAATATTTTTCAATTAAGCAAAAATTTCACTTTTGATTAAACAGAAACATAGTTTTATGTACGTATTTTTTGCGAAAACATACACAGCTTACCATTAAATATGACGTAATTAATAAATATTTATTTATGCGCATGCGTAGTAAAGAAAGCTATTTTTATGACGAAAATATTTAAATGTGCTCAAATTCTAGCTACCGGCTTCATTGCTTCCAAAATCCAACTCATAAACAAAGAGTGAATCAAAACAAGCATATTATTTAATGACTCAAAGTTAATTTTGCTGACGTTAGCAATTTCTAAAAATAGTTTCGAATATTATTTTCAACAACGGCAAAATGTTTATTACAATTCACATTTTATATGGAAAAAGTTTCATTAAATAATAACATTTGAGATGGAAGCTAAAGAACGTTTTATTATGTCTAAAAATGTACTACCCAGACTCTTGATTAAATATAGACTATGCTTAATTTTGCTTGCTAGATTGTATTCAGAAAACTGCTTTTGCTCAAACCAGAATGTGCCGAAGCTGCCAAGCTACGCAAACAGTTTACTCACGCGCGAAACTTGATAAGTGTCATTTTCTTCGATTTTTCTTCAAATGCAATAATTTATCTTCTCATATTTCAGGTTCGCCTATGGGACAAGCGTATGACGTCACCAGTTCGAGTAAGTTTGGTTTTGCACTAAGAAGTAACCGTATAAAGAATTACCTCAAAGTACTTTTCACAACTGATACTCCTTTAGAGTAGAAAACGTCGTAATTTTATGACCCTCTAACACAGCTCGTAACGGGTGAGCTGTCGCCGATTCCTCAAGAACATGAAATCAAACGCGCCATTTGGTATATAAAAACTTTTGGTATTTACCTGACGTCTATGAAAAAATTGGTTAGTATAACACGTTTCAATTTTACTCTTTTAAAGGGTCATTGTGCTTTTTCAGTAAACATAGATGTAAACCTAGTTTTCAAGAAATTTGATTTACTCCGTGGGAAATTACAGACAGTAGCAAATCTGAGAATGAGAAATATTGGGTATTTTCTACTGGCTTCATATGTGTATACCCTCCCCCATTTTTAACTG
Source organism: Rhopilema esculentum (assembly GCF_013076305.1). The sequence continues at coordinate 610,297 of NW_027019299.1, forward strand.
GCTTCAAATCCGAACATGACCTTGCTCTCTCTGATCTTGCGACCCTAGCTAATGTGATCAATATTTCCCTTTCCTAATCAGTTTGTAATTCTCCTCCGCAGTCATTCTTTACGTCACCAAGAAGAAACAGCAGTCCTGTTTACTCTTTGCGTTACTGCGAAGACGCTCTCTACGTTGCAATGTCGTCATCTGTGCGTATATTTTCACTTTACAAATAAAGGACTCAACCATATCCTTATTGACACACTGAAGTTTGTACTTCTTATGATATTGTATTTTGCACGTACTTAGAAGAATGTCATGCAAATTTTAAAGTATTTTTCTTTGAGCAATATTTTAAACAGTAATCAATGTGCGTAAATTTAGTGTTAATGTGCTTTAAGACTAGCAATCTCCTTGTTAAGCAGACTTGAACAGTTTTTTTGCTAAGAAAGTATCTTACTCCTATTTGATTTTTATCTCTACACATTCTTGGGCTCTGGTTGGCAATCGATGCTTATAGCAAAGTGGGTCAGGTACGGCTTCTTCGATTGTACCAATCCACATCCTTTTTAAACCCACTGTAGTTTTTTACAGACATGGCATCTTAATCTTTGTTGTTTACAGAATGTCGTATACCTACAAACAATTTAGAATTATAACGTGAATTCTGAAATATATTCTAAAACCTTTGAATTTCTAAAACCTTTGGATTACGTTTGAATAAACCCACTGTGAGAAGGTTTGAAAATGAGATTACAAATTCGTTTAAATATGATAATTGCTAACCAAATTCAATATTGTTTTTTGCTAGTTTTATTATTCAGTCCTATTGTAGAACTATCTTTTCGTGAACTGAAATTATTCAAAATGAAAATAAAATCTATATAGGAACTGAAAATGTCGATCAGCATCGAATCGCGGTCCAAGCCAAAGCTCAGTTAAAACAAACTTCAAAACAATGGTTGCTTCTGTAAAGTTCATTTCTCACCCAATTGGGTAGCAAGTAACAGTCTCTATCTATGAAGCCTGTTCTTTTTCCCATTTCTAGCAAATTTGAAATCTAGCAGTTTTTAAAACTCTTGTGAGTAAATTTTGGATGTGATGTTGGGGTTGGTCTTTCGTTTAACGGAAGTACAGTATTTCATCGATAATATTTTGAGGTTTTATAGTTGCAGTATTTTCGAACAAAGTTATAGAGGGTCAACTCATGGGTCCTTGCCTTTTAATTCCTTGCCTCTTTAGTCCCTTGTCTTTGGACAAACCAGGTCTCGTCTTGCACTTTTTATATATTCTCGTGAAATTTACAGGAACAAATAATTAATTACAAAATGATACCAACAGGAAGCATGGAAATGCTTGACAACCCTGCAACCATTGCACTTTTTATGAAATAACTATTTATGAAAGAGAGAACTCTTTTTGGAAGGATTATAGAAAAAGCGATGCCTTAGTTTTTTAGCCAGTTTAAATTTTAATGCTTTAAAAAGTACATTGTCACTGCTCAGTTTAAAGAAATATAGAAGCTTGGTTTCCTCGTCCGGAAATGTAACTCATAACCTTTTTGAACTGTGTCGGTCATTTGGTCATTTCACAAACGTAAGGACACTAGATAAAATGTTTACCTTAGTTTTGCTTAACCAGGCCTCAAGGTGCAACAAAACAAATTCGGATGAGACACTTACTATACCTAACAGAACAAAACTTTTGTTGGGAGGACACATCACTCAAGGAATACACAGACATGCTTTGAAGACGAACTGTACAAGAGGGGCCTGCTCCACCGGGAAAGTTTGGATTTCAAGGCGTCTTCTTTGCCTCTGCTGGCCTCCAAGAAATTTAATAACGAGACAATTCTGTTGTTTAATTGAGTCTTCTGGTACAGTCCTACTGTTATCTCGGGTCACTTTTACAAACGTACAGTTTTAGGTGCATAGGATAACAAGAAGTAACGCTAAAACAAAGTGCATTCAAAGGTAAAACCTGAATAAAGTGCATCCAAAGCTAAACTAAATGACACCAGCTCTTACCATTTTCTTCAAAAAGGACAATTAAGATAAACGAGTAAATACGCTAGGTTTCAAGAGGCATACGCTGAGTGTGGCATGAAGTTGGGCCGGGTCTAATTTTTAAATGATTGCTTCTTATTTGGTTTTTCGTAATCTTTCTTTATAGCTTGACAAAATATTTATGTCGTATTCTATTCTATTGACACAATCTTATGCTCAATTCTAGCACCCTTATTCTTGTCATACTGAATTTTCAAAGATATGTCGAAAAATTACATTTTCTGGCCTTGTGAGGTGCTGATTACGTGCTTCTCTCGCGAAAAACATCAAAGGCACATCAGAATTCGCCTTTTGGTCTTGTCGTTTGTTCAAGTTACGAATTACTTTCCGGGGTGTCATTCCGCACTGATTATAGGAACAGTAACAGGAAAGCGCCACATATTGGTTACGACCGGCTACCCGGACCTACTTATTTGGCAGTTTTTTTCGCTTTTCGATGAACCGCCATTTTCTTTCGCCTATAGTACCCTTACCCAGTCTAAAAGAGATAGAAAGGACCAACTTTCAAAATAATGGCTTTTTCTGAGACCGACTGGTTTGAAATATTGGGGGAAGGTGTGAAACCCCCTAACACTCCCAAATTTGCGCCCCTGTTGTTTATTTTCTGTTGTCCTACTGATTCATTTTGAGAGGTGGAGTGCCTAAAGCAGCGGGGTATTCCAAGGACTTGATAGAGGGATCGCAGATTAGCATTTGAAGCTCTAGATGTGACGACCGTAGACAACAGAGCAGTTCCAGAACGAGGATGGCTACTAATATCGGCGTACTGCCTTCCTGAACCAAACTGGCCTAAACAAATCGATTGTTGAAAGGGAGTACGAGCGAGTAAGCAAAGCAAGTTTGATTAGCCATCAACAATGCCTAGATGTGCCCTTGTATTTCAAAGTTGCCAGAAAGCATCAACTCTTTGCTTCTCATTTGTATAGAACCACCTGCCGATCAGTGACCTTCCGATGCCCGGTCAAGATTTTCGGAGACCAGTGAATTCAGAACAATTTCTTTCCTGTCTAATTTTTATGTTGCTACCTTGTTCACGTATATTGATAGACAAGAGTTTGTCGTTCAGTTAAGTAAACAAAACACAAAGAAAGTTGAAATGACCGAAATAACCAGGAGAAGATCTTAATGGATAATTGGTGGAAAACTTGATGCTTTGCCATGGATTGGAGGGTCGTCTTCTGTCTCGGATCGTATTTCATTTTGTTAACAGGTAGCAAGAGATTTATCGCATATACCTGCACATGAAATTTTGTGATTTTTATTGCTGTGAGCCAGCCTATAAATTTCACGTGCTCAAAGGATAGAGCTCATTTTCTCCTTCATTTACGTATATACCTACATGTATATATTGATAGTAGGTTTAAGGGTACAGTTGTAATGGCAATCAATCATTGTCGTTCTCGTTCATTAGAATATTAGCAAAAAGCCTTATATATGCGTGTGTATCTTATAAAGAGATCTTGCATGATTATCCAGTAAGAACGTAGAATTACGGCAAATTTTCTGCTATAAGTAATCTATGAACATCTGATAGTCCCTGTCAATAGATAGCATACTTGTGAAAATATTGTCTGAGGTATTTAAAACCAATGTAGGGCAAATATAAGCAAGATTTAAGGTTCTAAGTATATGCTTGAATCGAAATAATAGGACCTTCAAATTCTTCCTTAATATCAAGCTTTCAATTACGATTTAATTCGTTCAATTTCAAATTTTATCATTCTCGCTGCACCGACATCTTTTAGTCTCAGCATGTTCTTTATATTCCTAAGGTAGCCAAGTTGTTAACAAAGGCTCGCCTTTCAAACTGATTCTCATGTGTAGGCCTTTGAAGCTTCAAGGTTTAATGCGATTGTTTTGCCTTAAGGTTTCTCAAGCATTGACGGACACCCCGTCCGGAGACATAATAAGAAAACACACACACTAACAAGGAAAGCAAAAATCGTCACATTGCCGAAGGATGGGGAGAAAAGCAAGCAGAAAAAATCTTCTTTTTATCCCGGACGACCCGCCCCTAATTTGGCGACGACTGAAGATGCGAAGAAAAAAGGAACGATAAGAATTTCAGGTAACATCCAGCGATCTGCTGAAAATTCTGTATTGAGGGTTGCACATTGTTTATACTTTGCTCTCAGTAATAATTTTTGTCCACCGGCTCTTCAGAAAAGTAGAATAATTTTTTGCATGCATTAAGAGCTATTTTCCTTTCGACGCTCACAGTCTTCATCCAATATTTCGTAATTTGATAAATACATCAAATCTTGAACGGAAAATGTGTGAGCTGTTTAGCAAATGGAATAGCAGAAGACTCATGTCATTTTATTTATTGAGAATTCTATTCTTATGGAACAAACCTATAGAAAAATGTAGAAAATGAATAAATTTTAGAATAAAAGTAATTTTGTATCCCAATTTAGCAATGGATTATTTTGTTTCATTTTTAAACCAAGAAAATGGAGGCTAGATGCTCTTAAGTAAGTCCTATTCAAAGCCTCTTGATACTAAATTTTTTTTGGACTGTGTGTCTCTGTGGTTTAAAATGCCATAGTTACGCCTTGAACTGAAAAGTAGACATGACCAGACGCGGATCCAGACTACTGCAACCTATGCAGAAGCAAAAGTCAAATTTTTACAACAAGAAAATAAAATGGAAACTATCAAAAAATGTTTAATCAATGGTTTCCTTAGCAAATTCTACAGCAACTTCCGCCTTAGATCTGCCCCCGTTGATACCAACAAAATGCAAAAGACAGCAGGGTATATACTTTGCTGACTACCTTTCCGGCCTCTGCACAGAATAGTCGATCGGCGATTCTAGGCATTTATCTGGTCCGTATTTTTTGAATCCAGAACCTTGTTTGTCTCTCGAGAGCCAATTTCCGCTTGCTTGACCTCTGCAAACGTCTTGTGAGCCAATCAGAGTTTACTTTTCCTCTGCAATCTTTGGCGCGAGCATAGGTGACATTTGATTTAACAAGTCAGAAGTTGAGCTTGCCCCTGCAGCGGTACAGCCAACCAATAGGAATCAGAGTTGACTTATGCAATTGTTTACAGTGGACCTCTGCAATTGTTTGTTGCAACCAATGAAATGAGAATTGACTATCACTGTTCACCCCTGCTAAGGAACTACTAGCTAAGTCAGTCAACCTTGCAGTGTTTTTTCTGTAGTGTAGTGGTATGACTTCTGCTTTCGGGATGTGGGGGGCTGGGGGCTGGGGGCTGGGGGCTGGTCTCGAATCCAACCGGGATGGAGCTACTCAAAAGCTTTATCCTTCGAATTGCAGGTAAATTTAGGCTTCTTTTTGCGAGCCGTTTCCTTAGAATTCCTTTTTGGAACCCCCTATTCAATATCAGTGATACTGATTTAATTCAGAAAAATGTGGGCATTTCCAACACAAAATGGTGTGGCTTCTCTTTCTGACAACCTTTGCGTAGGTCAGAATTCAGGCTGGATCCGCACCTGATGACCTTGGAAATTGTTCAAAGTGGGAGTTTGACTGCTTTTCCCTCTAATTTGCCCATTCGGCTGTGTCGCTGCACATTAGATAAGTCACTTCGCCTATTTTCCATTTTAGGTCCCTGGCATAGTGACAGCGGCCTAGACAGAAATGTTGATCCAATGGAAGATTCCTATGTAAAGAAAATAATTTCTACTAACGAAGGCCTCAATTTCAATAAAGACATGGCAGAAGCTGGAGGTAAGTTGGTTGTCAATTGATAAAGCATTAGCAGTTTTCCTTCGTCAAACGATAATAGATGAACATGATGCTTTTTTGGTAGATAGAATAAGTCGGCGAATTATGCTTGCCGTTGAGTTTTACCACGCAAAACATTGTTAAGTTTTGCAGCAGTTGTACTGTAATGTAATATCCTGCCATCCCGACCATTTTAGCAGACTTTGAGTGATATGTTGGTATCATGTGTACCTCTCAAACAAAAATCCAGATAATCAAACTTGCTTGAGAGTTGCTAGCAATCAATAAAAAAAGTCTCAAATCTGGCAGATGATTTTCTCTTTACCAATTATCAAGACTTGTAGGTTTGTTTAAAATGAGATACGTTTGTTTTACAGAGGTCTTTGATGTCAACGGAATTGAAGATTTTTACGACAGGAATGCTCTTATTACCTACGAAGTGAATGGACACGAAATTCCTGTTCATATGAAGCAAAAGCTCACTCCGCAATCCCAGCCCATGTTTCCAGAGTACGGACATGATTCCCCTGTGCCAGAAGCGACGTCATCTCGTACTGGTCACGCCTACAATCACCGACGTCCTGGTACGCATCGAGCAACAACATTTTACGGTATGTCACTGAAAGACATGCCCGAATACAAGGTTCGTGACACACCGTCGTTGGGAGAAAGACGCCATTCTGCTCGCTTTTTTGAAGGGAAATCGCACACGAACGGCCAACAGGTTGGGGATGATAACACTTTTTCATCGAGGCATAGACTAGGTAACGCCTATCGACCTGGGATGTATGATTCCAGCACGCCATCAATGCAAAGAGCGGCAGATCCTCAGTCGCAGATTGAAAAGTTTTCGTCGGAGTATGAGCAAGCCAACCAATTTGGCCAAGAAGATGCTGCTCTCGGCAGTAGATTTCAAAGTGCGTCCATGCCCCATTTCGAATCGGACAAACAAGTCCAGGCTCCGGATAGCAGTGTAGCTGGGTTACGTGCACATTCACTATTTAACAGGTTGCATAATAACGAAGGAACATTAAGCAGTGATGAAGGGACATCAAACGGGGACCTAAACGAGCGTTTGAAAGAATTTGTCAATCAAGCCCGGCATAAGAACCAAGAACAACTGTTAGAAGAGCTGGCACGTTTGAAGCTTCAAAAAGCCCCTTCTTTATTTGAAAAGCCATCGCACGTGGAAGAAACCTTTCAAAAGCATCCCTCGGAGCCTTCAAAGTTTTCAGAGAAGTTGACTCCAGCCCTTGGCGCGAATGCTCCCGTTGAAGAGTTTTCAAAGGCACATAGGGTCAGTTCGTTTTTTGGAAAATCGAATTCAGAAAATGAGGAGAGCGCAAAATCAGCGGAGGTGGGACTCACGGGGGATAATAGAGGGATTGGGAAAGAGTATGATGGAACCAAACTCGCACCAGATGCGGTGCAACCAAGCAAGGAGAAAGAAGAGCCAAAAGGTGAAGATTCAAATAAGTTTTTTGAACAGTTAGAGAGAATTGATGAGGAAAAGCAGAAAAATGAAAGGGATAATCCAACTGAAAAATCAGCTGAAGTAACTCTTGCTAGTAGTGTAGAAAAAATACAGCACTTTAGTGACGATCAAGAGCGGACAAAGGCAAAGGACAAACTGCTCAAGATATTAGGCGATCTTACTTCAAAGTTAAAGGGGATGGAGGCAGCTGTTAAAGACACGCATACGGACGAGAGGAGAGAGAGTCCTTTGGATTCGCAAGAGAGTAAACAGGAGGCAATGGAGCATAGCGTAGCGGAGGGATCTTACACAGAGAGTAAGCACAAACAAGAGTCGTCTAAAGAAGAATCGAAAGAGCAGAAGACAGGCGAAGTGGAGGCACAAATGGAGCATTCACATGGGGAAATGGAGCATTCACATGGGGAAATGGAGCATTCACATGGGGAATTGGAGCATGCGAACGCGTATCCGGAGTCGGCAAAGTACCAAGAGGAACGGATGATGGAGCATCAGGAGCCTGGGTATGAGATGGAACATGCTCATTCGAATGGAGGAGATCAATTAGATGTTAGCCAGGATAGAGTTTCTCATCTTATTAACAACTTGAAACAGCATAATCGACCGTTTATTTTTAATACAGAGGAAATCGACTATAAAGGGCCAAGTTACGAAGACAAATCAAGATTCAGCAGTGACAGTGGAGGTGAAATGAAAGACCACGTGCATCTGTCAAAGTATGGAAGTGACCAGCCTTCTATCGAACGCCCTATCATCTCATCATTCTATGGCGCTCGTGATTCGAAGCCCAGTGATGAATTGGATGTTCATTCATTTCACAATGAGGTTAACGCATCTCCTGAACACGAGGTCACACCAACACAAAGAGATGGTGGAAAGCAAAGACAGAAAGATACAGAAAAATTAGCTGAGTCTGAGAAAAAACCCATTGTGCAGCTGCATTCTGAAAGCGAGAGCAAATCAGATCCAGGTAAGTCTACCTTGCTATCGGATTCTTGGCTTTTAACATTAGAAAATGGTCAGTGTCATCCCATCGTTATCATTGATGATTGATACAAAAAGACATTTATATTTGCTTTTTATTAAAAGAGGAACAGCATGTAGCATGTTGCTTAGACCTGGAATGCCCCCAGGAAACGTCTTTGGATGTAATGGTTGGTAGACTTCTGTCGTTCTGAACAGTATTAAGAAGGTGAATGCAAGTGAATGTTGCATTCATGGGAAAGGTAAATGTATTCAGTTTACAGAAAAAAATTCGTCTAAGCTTAAATAAATCTTCTCGTGAAGTATTGGAAAAATGGGCAAAATTCAGGACCTTTTTAGAGTTAAGAACGTCGGAAAGTCGTATTTTAATGTGCTAGATAATTTTTCTGTTACTATTTAGGAAATTTCGGTTTTTGATTAAGACAATAATGCATGGAAGGAACAGGTAAAACCCCAAATTTTGTTATAAATGACTAACTTACTGTGTATTGATTACAATCTATGTCCTAATTTATCAATTTGTTTATACCAGACGATGATTTGCCAGACTATAACGAGGTAAAAGACGCGGCAATATTTGAAGAAAACTTCATAAGGAAAAAATTTCATGCACCTAATCTGCGTTGGTCTGATGACTTGTCAGACGAAGCTCAGAAGGAAGCAGATGATTTGGCTGACGAAAATTCGTTGGACCTGGGCAAGAAAAGCGTACCAAAGGGGATGAACGTTGCATTAGTCCCAGTTAATTCATTGAATGTTGGAAAAGACTCTGCTGATTTGTGGCAGAAGGAATCGACAAAATTTGATTTTGTTAGCCCTTATGTATCTAAGAAAAATTCTGATTTCGCTCAGATGGTATGGAAGACAGCAAAAGAGTTTGGCCTTGGAGTTGCAAAGGCAAGAAATAAAGAGAACTGGATCGTTGTTGCAAAATACGACACTCCTGTTGTATCAGAATTTGAAAAACTTAAAGCAAATATCGAGTCAGATATTCCTATAGCGGACCCTTATAGTGACATTGCGCGGCGTGAAAGGATTTTGAGCATAAAAGACAGGAACTAAATCATAGCTTCACTGTAGTTCCCAATTATGGTTTACAATCATAATTGTTCATGCAATCTTTGTTCGTTTGAATGGACAGGCGAAGTTATCAGATTCCAAGCAGACGAAGTGTTGAAACGGGGTACCATGGAAAGTTCTCATTACCCTTCAACAGATGGCAAAGATGGCAAAATCATTTGGCACAAAACACTTGGCAAAAACATATGGGAGAAACATATGTTGAAAAATATTTGGCAAACAACATATGGCAAAAACATATTGTTGGGTTACGGTGTAGAAGTGTTAACTGTAGTTGCTTTGTTCCGAGCAGCCAGCTGTAGGCCATACAATTTCATATCTGCAAATCTACCAATATTCTTAGGATTGATCAACAATGCCTGCCAGATGTCTCAGAACATTACACCAAATTTTTGTGTATTTTATAGTACATCCACTTCCTCCCTTCAGAGAATGTTGTTTTATGAACCAACATTGTTTTGGTGGACTCTCCTTTTTACCGGAAGCATTAATTTTTTCAGAAAAACGTTTTTTAAAAACATTGTGAAAATGTAGCCATTTTGCCAGTTTTTCTAAGAAATCTTTCAGATAGAATCTAAACATATTTTGAGTGAACAGCTGTGTTGAGAAATGCAGACAGTGTCTATTTTTCGTTGCTTCTACCATTTTGTTCTTTGATTACATCATTCATAATTTTTAGTTTCCATTCTCTTTGTCAATTACCGTTGGTACGATTTTACCTGTTTCTGATAATAATGAAAGTTTTTAGATACTTACCTGATCCAATGTATATACCTAACACATCGCAATTCGTATCCAAGTGTATGATTTTTCGATGTCCTTGCAGCTTTGTATATAAATTGAGCAACAGAGACACTCAAATTTATTTGCTTTTCACTCTTCTGCCCTTAGTTAATTTGTTTTAGAAGTTTTTTGTTTACTTCCAAAGAAAGCTATTCTATAAATTTGTGGAATATTTTTACTGAAACTTTCTTATAATATGGATTTTAAACTGGTTGTTCCGAATCATTGGAAAGGATATAAAAGTGTCCAGCAATTCAGTAGATTTGCCGACCCGTGGTCCCCAGCACATTCACACGTCATATTTATTAGCAATTTTTTGACACCACAAACTAGTAATTAAAGAAGTCTAAGTTGAAAAAATGGAAAGCAATTTTTGCAGTCTTTCGTTGAATCAACAAGTAAAATGTTTTTCAAAAATAGCAAGTTACTTCAAATCTTGGTTGTTTTATTCTGCTTTACAAAAATACTTTACTCAAATGCGAATAATACAATCCCAAATTTGTTTCAATTTGTCTCGATTGGCCATTGCCGCGAGGGTACTGAAAAATATTTAAGGTTTATATCTTTGACAGTTGTATTCGAGTGTAGTGGCATAAATTTATTTACAAAAAGAATATGCAGTCAAATTGATTTTACAAATCTACGCTTAAAAGTACTTCTTGTCCCGAAAACGATTAACCTTCAAACTGTCGTATATCAAATGTTTCCCAGAAGTCGCTATAGTGTTCCAGCTAGAGGAGATGAAGTCAATTATGTATTGACAGTTGTAATGAGGGGCAAAACCTAAGCCTTGATGCTGACAGTGCCAGTTTCGTAGTAAACTGACGTATAATACTGCCTCGAAAGTGGAAAGGGTATTTGTCTAAAGGGCAATCAGTTTGTGCCAATACTGAATTATGTTGCTTATAATAATTTTTTTCCAGTTTTTATGAGAATTGCTTCCATTTCATTTCCACCCACGATGCTTATTTCTGACGAAAACCGTCTGATTGTTGTATACAAAAAATATTTTTATCAAGGACAAGGAAAAGGGTTTTTATCAAAGAGTAGTCAGCTGGTGTGAAAGTTGTCACGGACAGCTGCCCCTAAAATTGTAAACGCTAGGGAAGCTTTGGAGAAAGGGAATGGTGCAGTATGATGCCAGACACGATGTAAGCAGTGTTACCAGTCATTGTGCCACCCTGTAATTGTTCATTTATAAACTATGGATAATCACACATTCCTTTGTTTGCTTCAGAACATGTACGTCGTCATTGTGAACTAATGTCACTGCTAGTCCATGGTTCTTGCGGTTTTGTTACTACCATGTTCTAGTTCCATGTTACTACGAATATAAAGCTGTACGTTGAGCTAGTTGTTATCATTTGATTTTCCTTCGTGTTTAGGCAACAGCACTGCGCTTTCCTTTATTTGCTGCGATCGTTTAAAGAAAGTAGAGTATACATCTGTCGTATCATTTCCCCTCTTTAACACGTTCTCTCGTAACGTGGTTTCGATGTTGCCAGGTGGGCGATACAGCGCAACGACATATACGTACTTATTGTTTATATCGTCGATACTTTTTGCAACTCCCATTCCAAGCTCTTTCGAGTCCTTCCAAATGAGCTGCGCGAATTGTCCTGTGTTCTGGTCTAAATGCGGATCATCGAAATGATAGTTTTCGCTTTGGTGGTACCACATATTTGTCGCAGCTTCGCCAGCGGTCTTGAAGTTCGCCCAGACTTTTGCTACATTTTCCCCGTAACCCTTCTTTTCCAAGTCATTGGATATTTCCAACGACTTGAGGTCTGCTAAATGCTCCGCCATCTTCTGTGCCTCGCTGGCTAAATCGTCCGACCAAATCAAAGGCGGAGAATGATGTTCCGCCCTGAACTCGTTCGTTTTTTTCAATCCTCCAGCAGCAAAATCTTCAATGGTTCCTGTGGGAATACAAACAATTAAGCATATTCAATCACAACTCCTTACGTTTTAGCAGCAACAATTGGAAATGAAATAAAATTAAAAGGTTGCAGGCCCTAAAGAAGCAGGTCATATCCAAGTTATTAGGATTTACATCCATATTTGTAGATTATAGCAGGGTTTCTGTTTGCACCAGTAGACTTGCACAGCCATTGCGATCCTTGTTCCTCAGCTTACTAGAATAGGTACCGGTTTTAAAGGACTGATAGTTTTCAATACTGGCGAGATACCGATAACTACTCCAAATGTCTATTTTTAATCTTATAAATACCTGGGTCTTCATCCTGCGTGTTTGCCGCTGCACCTTCTGTTGGTTTGTTCAGCAATTTCGCAAGTGAAACTCCGTCATTAGATTTCTTTAATAAGCCCTTCAATGTATCCAAATTCAGCATGACACTTTGGGTGTCACGTGCCACTGGATCAGCTGTTTTCTCCTTGCTCTTCGTCAGTTGTGACAACAAGCTGCTGTCAATTGCATAACTCTTCTCAGTGTCTCCAGATCTCTGGGCAGCATCTTCCGTCTTTTCGCTTTCTCCTGCCTAAAAACAGTAAAAGGTTAATCAAATTTTTTGGCGTACCTATATGGTTTGTAATCAGATCAAATGGTGACTACGAGAGGGGGTTCTAGACCTCTTTGAAAAGGGGGTTTCCAGCTTGGTCGAAATCTGGATTCTTTTTATCAGTTCGAAAGAAATCAAATCAAATATAAAGAACATAATGATTTAACCTAGACACAGTCCCTCACTACACAAATAAGAAACTTTAAAATATTTTTGTTTAAAGTTTTCTTCTCAGCTTTAAAGTCTGTGCAGTGGCATATCGGCAAATTTTCCCTAGGTACCAGAGCCTCATAATTCCGGGGGTAAAGTATTGTAAACAGCTGCTCTTGCTCAAGAAATGTTCCTGTGACTAGTTAAGCAACTTTCTTTATTTCTAACTATATTTATGGGACTAAACAATGGAGACTCTGGTACCCAGGGTAACATGTCATGCAATGTGACTAAATCACTCACTACACGAGAGTAAGAGTCTCTTTGACAATAGATGAGCATAGAGGCGCCTGGGGCGAGTAAGAATGAATTATATGAAGCTAAAGCCGGCGTTTTCAGAAAGAAAGATCAGAAAATGCTCCTGCGAATGGAACTGATGTTGATTACTGATAGTGTATCTAACGAAAGGAAGGAAGGTAAATATTAAGAATGACGACATGAAAATGCAGGAGTTTTGTGTCAATGTAAGAAAATCTGAAAAGCGACACTTAGATGGCTTGAAACATTGTGTGTAATAGTATGTGATGGGATGATAAGAAATAAACCAGTGGGTAAAAATTGATCTAAAGGAAGGCAAGAAAGCTTTAATAAAATCAATAGCTTTAGCAATTAACAACAAAAGACCACAGAGGACCGGAAAAGATGGAGGATGAAAATCCGAATGATCAACCGATGACGGTTTTGAAAGCGGTTTCTGAAAGAGTTTACAAAATGAGCTTTAATATTTACTTGTTCATTCTCTACTTCTGCTTGCTTTCCTTTGAAGCTCACCATTTTTCCATCATCTAGAACGATTCCTTTAACGTGCTTGAGAAACTCAGAGTTCCTAATCGCTGGCATTATTTCTGGCACTTCATCCTTCGCTGTACCAGTGACATCCTTGATTCGTGATTTGACCATCCTTGTCTCTGTATCAGCCTTGTTCTTCGAATCTAAGTTATGAAAGTATGAAGAGAGCCTGCTGAGCTGTAATGGTGAGAGTGATTTAGACTTGTCCTTTTTCTCGTTCTCTTCAGCACTCGATGTATGTTGTTTCTTCTCTGCCACACGCACTTCGCTCTTTGCCTCGCCTTTCTCCACACCATCTGACTTGTGATTTTCCAATTTTTCTGAAACCTCTTTGCTTTTGTTTTCGTCATATCGTGTCTCTGTATGGCTCTTCTTAAATGATGAATCAGGAAGTTTCCCTAGTGGCACAATTTTGCCGTGAAAGAGCGCGAAAATCGGTGCTGAGTCTTTTCCCTCTATTTTTAGAGTACTTTCAACTGAACCAGCCGATGGCGTGGGCTCATTTTTGTCAGCCCCGTGTCTTTCTGTTAGAGACCTTGCTACGGAATTCTCCGTTGTTACTTTTGGCGATGGACGATCAGTCGGCTCAGATTTTGCCAATGACAGAGGTGTAATGGCCGACTTTGCTATACCACTGTTTTTCTTTGACAACACATCTGCGTCATTTAGCAATGTTGCTAGGTTGGCCAGAAATCCTTGAAGAGAATGACATCGATTAATTAGATTAAATCTGAGATACTTTACAGTATGTTAAAAATCAAGGCATATAAGTAACTGGCGTATATGCTGACATGTTCATGATCCATTTTCCATTCTTATTGTGCACCTTAGCTCAAAATGTGTTAATTGTCTTTTAAATTTTGATGCTATGTTCGTAAACACCCTGCAAAGCATTGTAAGACAAGATCAAAGTTTAGAGAAGGAAATTAATGCATAAAAACTTCAATACCTGCATCAAAGTTTGGTCAAAATTTGAACAAAGAACTAACCTCGTTTTGACGGATTTTCTGACTCAATGTTCTGTTTTCTTATCCGATGTGCTGGGTAACTCTTTGATAAATGAAATCCATGGGTAATTTCGTCGTCATCTGAAGGGTGTCTTATGTAACTGTGCTTGTACCCTGTTGTTGGAAATGAAAACGTGTACATTGTACATTGCAGACTGCAGAACACCAAAAGGTTACGCGGGTTTTTCAATAAATATTCCTAAATAAACCTTGGCTTGTACATATGGTTTTGTGGAAATCAATAAACTAAATTAACAATAAACAAATTATACGGAGCTTTCTACAATGTAATGGCCTATCGCGCTTTTTGATGTGACCATTGCTCTTTGAAAATGAATTTTGGTGTATCAGAATAATGGTTTATGATTATATAGCACACCATTCACTTGTTGTAGTTTTGTCTACAATCACAATCCTGTTTCATTAAAAGGTCCAAGCATTTGAATCGATTCACGAATAATAAAGGAGCGAAGAATCTCAGATTGCAGTTTTAGCTGAATTCTACAATCATTTTGAAGTGATTGCAATACTTAATTCATTCTCACGGTTTAATAAATTCCTGCTCTTTGGCAAAATCTGTTTCAATCTAAACATTTTCGATATGTTATATTTCATGAGAAGTTATATTTCTACCCAAATAATAAATGCTTTAGAAGAAAAAATATCCAAGGTTATCAATGTTCAAGAAAATAAGATCATTGCAAAATAAGAATAAATGTGTAAAAGCAACATTAAAATGCGTTACTGAAGATGCTACTCCAGCCTAAAATTTTGACACATTATGCAGAATGATATTTTACTCTTTCTTTATTTCCCTTCGTATATATTTTTACTCACCTCTGAATGCAAAACAATTCGATACATAGCAAAAAAAGCTAACCAGGAAAAGCCTTTTGATTTCCATGTCTGTTTTTATTTGAATTCAAATTGATACCAACATTTTATTGAAACTTAGGCTCGTTTCGCCATAAATCTTACGGCACAAAACACTTCACGAAAGCTTTAGGACGCCGAATTCCTGTGTTTACGCTTGGGTGATGACGTTATTGAAAAACCAACCAAGCATGACCAAGGGTTTCGGCGATATGCCTGCAGGTCAGGTCAATTCTATTGGTTTTTCTTCATACTCAATAAGATACCAACACTCACTGCAATGTCTATTGCCATTCCGGTCGTTGTTTATTGGCCGCTGATCTGCGCCGAATTAAAGGGAAAACGCATGAAAAACCAGCTCCGTTCTGAAGTGCTTTTTGTAACATCCTTCACAATTTGACGCAAAGTTTTTCACTTTGTCTCCAAATATCTCCAAATAAATCAGGCTATTACATTAGAGCCGTCGTTATTAGGTTTATGTTTCGGTTTCTGTCTTAAGATTTGCTCTGTCAGAAATGCCAGAGCCAGGGAGCTTTGGGGAGGGTTGAAGCTGAAGAATGATGTTGCTAAAGTATGATATCAAAGTTGTAGCATCAAAGATAATGTTTGCAAACTACCATAAGAGCTGGCCAGCTTGTCTAGAGCCTACCAACTCCGAAATGTGCTTCGGCGTCTCTTTATATCATAATGTTCGGTTATTGCTATCATTGTTCTGTTACCATCTAATAGTAAGAGATAGCAGCAAATAATACTAACTGACTACAATATATGATAATACTAAATTTTGGAATAGTCGTAAGGTATTTTTGCCTTGAAATTTGATATTGAATATAGTGTATAATTTTAGTTTATTCATGAACTCTGTCGAAGTGCACTCAATAATGAAAAAAGCTTTGCCAATGTCTCAGTTTAACTTTTGCTAAAAATTGTCGATCAGTAAAAGATTTCTATGTAGATTTATTTCAGTTAATCCAAAGAGATTTGCACCGGTGTACAAACGTCCCAGTTTGTTTAAAGCAGGTCTCCATTCTCTGCTGGCACAAAATTCAGCAACAGCCTCTGATGCCAGGGTCAGACCCCAGTTATGGGGCTCCTGTGGGACCGCACGGTTGTATTTATTACGAAACTTGCAGAAATGTTTTCTCTGATTATAGAAAAAACATGCGCCGATTAGGGATTTGATGCGCACAAGAGACAAAGTAAAAAAGCAGCATACTTAGGGACTCTTACAGAAAGATCCGTAATAAGGTCGATGCCCTTAATGTTCTGTTGAAGAAGCAGCATTATACCAATAGGATCTCTGCATGTAAAGGTAATATGAAGGAATCTTGGAAATCAATCAATGAACTTTTAAACAAGAGATCAAAGTCAAGTAGCATTGATTGTCTCATAGAATCTGGTACAGAAACTCGGAACAAAAAGGATGTTTCTAATGCAATGAACAATTTCTTATGCACTATAGGTAGGAATCTAGCAGATAAAATACAACCTGCCGCTAATCCCCTTCTAACAGGTGAATATGAAGTTAACAAAGATAAGGCTAAGTTAACTTCAAGATAATTGAGCTGAAAGATATCTTAGGACAGGACCCTTAGTGATAGCAGTATTATTTTTACTGAAAAGGCTATCCTGTATAAATATGGTAGATTATTATTATTGTTATCAGGGATGCATTTGCCAAGGTTAAAACAACAAAGAGCTTTGGGATTGACAATATCTCTAGATTTTTTTAAGCTTGCTTTGCCTTATATTGGGAATTCTCTGGCTTTCCTGTTTAACACATCCATTGAAACTAGCCAGTTCCCAGATGCATGGAAAGTAGCAAGAATTACTCCAATTTTCAAAGATGGAGAAGACTGAAAAATCTAATTATCGTCCCATATCAGTCTTGCCTGTCATCTCAAAGCCCTTTGAAAAGTTTGTTTTCAACCGCATAATTTCCAAAAAAGGGCACCATAATTTCTTCAACTCGTCGAGGGAGGGGCAACTGCCCCTAGTTGCCCTCCTCAAATCCGCCACTGCTTGCGTGCAAAGTTTTTAATGATCTGGACTCTGAAACAGAATCGGTACCCTCTATCCACTACCTTAAATCTAGATTAAAAATTTAATGGCGTCTAGAACATGAACTAAATCCATTCTTATCTTCGTTTCTTTATTTAAGATTGCAATTATATATTTAGTCTAAAAACACATGTTGCAGACAGGGCCGCGGAGAGGATTGATGGGCCCCGGATCAAGACGAAAGATGCATGCCTTAGGCAGATGCTTCTAGGGGGTAGGGGAATGCTCCCCAGGAATTTTTGAAATGATGGTTGCTAAAATTGCTCTGGTGGCTTTTTTGGTTTCCAAAATTGCTCTGGTGGCTATTTTGGTTGCTAAAATTGCTGCGGTGGCAAAACTGTTCTGGTGGCAGTGGCGTATGAGGTCAAAGGGGGCAAACTCTCCCCCTGTATAGATAAACTTCTATTTCGTCGGAAAATTTCTGGTCTTGTCGGAAATTTAACACGGTTATCTATGTTTACCTAATTGCTTTGTCTTGATATGAAAGAAGTTGAAGTTAAATAAACATAAGAATATGTGAATATATCAAAAGATTTATTTTCTTCAGTTCCGATGTCGTTAAACTATGTTGATAGTTAGGGAAAAAAATAAACGCTTTTTAGATTTTTGTCGGAAAATCCAAGTTTCTCATCCCTCTTGTGAATTTTCCTATCTACGCCATTGTCTGGTGACTATTACTTCTGTTTGCTGTTTGATAAGCTTTTCAACTTCTTTAGCCCAAGCCTACAAAGATGAGAAAATATCTTTATCATTCAGGCAATCAAAGACTCAAACGGCTTTTACCTTATTTCACTCATAGACTTTTGCATTTATTGACTCTATTAATGACAGTTTGTGGTAATAGAGAGACTGGTTTATTACTTAGAAAATTTTTTAAGTGAGTTATTATTTATTGGCCCCTATAGCCAAGGGCCCGGGTGACGTGTCTCTCCTGGATCGCAATCGCAATCCGTAGAGTGTAAACGAGGCTATGCTTCAAAACCAACATGGCGGGTAAGTTTACGCTGCTCATAGTGTTTTCTTCCTATATCCAACACCAATTACTTATAATAACGCCAAATTGAAACATTTATCAACTACTACTGTTGGTGCCTTGGATAACTGTTACCGTTTAATTGATAACTGTTTGTCTTGCTATGTCGCGGAAGCAAGGATCTGATAGCATAGGCCCTCTCTCTGTCTTATAGCAACGGAAAAGATCAATGACATCTCAAAATCTGAAAATGCTATTGAAAAGCTGTTTTTCTTGTTTTGAAGCCAGCATCAAATTCTCTACCAGAAAATCGAAATAGTGTTGCTATCCATTTTATCGCTTCTCAACAAAATCTTTTTTACTTCCCTGTCTGAATCAACTTCCCGCGAAAGTTGGTTCAGTAAAATTAGCAATAAAGGAAAGTGTTCCTTTGTCATAAGAAGGTGAACTGGTAAGTAACTCGGAAGGCATATGAGGCATAAAAAATTTACAAGAGAATGCTTCACATATCGGCTTTGCTTCTTATTTTTGTTACAGCCAATAATACTACTAATTCATAATAATACTATATCTTTTGTAGAAGCAGAACCTGAAGACGACAAATCAAGAAGAAAGAAAAGAGGCATCTTGAAGTTATACTATGGTATTTCTGACCAGTCAACCCCTGGTGAAGATCAGGATCCACATGACATCAATGGAGCTCATTTCCAGTATCAATCTTACCTTGAAAAGCTTTTTAAAGAGAAAGCGCTACCTGAACTAATGGACAAAGAAACAGAAATTGTTAAACGTAAGCACTGATTCTCTTTCTAAACCTAAGTGGTGTAAATTCAAAAGTGTTTTGCTGAAGTTTATTTGGAATTTTTAACAACATTGCTTTTAATATTGAGTAATGAAATGTTGTATAAAATTTATCTTGTATAATTTTTTTCAGAAATCAAAAGCTTGGATAGTGACATGCAAACTTTGGTTTATGAAAATTACAACAAATTTATAAGTGCTACAGATACCATTAAAAAGGTAGTTTTTCTCTTAAAAGTTTTATAGCAGTGTTTTAACCATGATTGTTAATAGCATTCAGTGTTGTTGTGTATTGTTTGAGTCACTTAATTTTATAGAAGCTTTTTACTCAAAAAAGTAATCTCATAAATGATTATCATGTAATTTTTAATTTGGTTTTATTACAGATGAAGAATGATTTTCATAAAATGGAAGATGAAATGAGGAAGCTGGACAGCACTCTGTCTAAAGTTATGGAATTTAGCGATGATGTCAGTAGTGCATTTCAAGAAAAACGGGAACAGATTTCCAAGCTATCAGGAATCCACATATTGTTGCAAAAGGTTAGGAATAGTGAAAATATAATTTTTTTCTATTAAATGATACTGATAAACGGTAGTATATAAGAACTCAAACAAAAACCCATTAGTTACACTTGATCATTTGACCTTGGTGTAACACTTTAAAATGACCTACTTTTAAGGGAGGCAAACTTCCATTAGCAATCATTTTATTGCTTTTCAAACTTCTCTAATATTTTTATGATTTCTCTTCTCAACTTTGGATGTCAACTTTAACTTTAGAAAAAGTACTTTCTTGATTATAAATGCTTTTTGCTCATAAATTGAACTATGGATTGCATGAATAGCAAGAGGTAGGGCAAAAAAGACACAGTTGCTGATTGGTTAAACCGGCTTGCAATCTGCATTGAAATTCTATATTACATAACTATTACATAAATTCTCTTTAAAGAATTATCATAAAACATTATTTCAATATAGAATTGCTTTCTTTACAGTTACAATTTTTGTTTGAACTTCCATCACGGCTCAACAAATGCATGGATATGGGACAATACTCAATTGCAGTAAGGTAATTGTTAGATGTAGTGTTTGCTTATCTTGTTTTGCTTGTAGTTTGATTATGTTAGATTATCAATTGGATTTGACCTGCGTTTGTGTTTGGCAAGTCTCTCCTAGTTGATCTGATTTCAGGGATGGTTGAACCAGGAATGCATCAGGGGCACATGCCCTCTAACTTTTGAAAAATGCCCTTATATAAGCACAAGCCCCTCGAAAAATGCATTTTTTTCAACATGGTGCCCCTTGCTACTTGTGCCCTTTCTCTCCCTCTCAGATTTAGTATCTTAAAGTTTCTGTGTGGTATGCATATTGTCTGGACATGATCTGATGCTTCTTGTGCTGCTTATCACTATTTTAGATATTACATCAAAGCCAGAGATGTGCTGCATCGATACAAAGACATGCCTTCTTTCAAGGGAATACATTCAGACTGTGAAGCTATTGTTGTTGAACTGACAAAAAAATTAAAAGAGCAACTGAGGAACCCAAAGGTATTTTTTGTTTTGTCTACTATTGTTTTAAAGTATACTCTGTCTTTTCTGATTTTTCATTTTTGATTTTTCCTGATATTGAAATCAATAAGTTACAATTAAGCTTTTGGGAAATACTTCATTAGAAAACATTCTAAGCAGAGTCAGCAACTTCAAACAACCTTTTTGTGCAGTAAAGATTTTCAGCGAGTAACAAAAACAAATTTTTCTTATTTTAAAAGACTGCAAATCAAAACAGTTCTTTTCTTAAGAGTGGACACTCTCAATGAACATGAGTTTTGATGTGTTTAGATGTCAATCATCTAGGTTGAAAAGATGCTCCTTGCAAAAAACAAGAGCCATTTTCATAACAATACCCTGTGTGCCAGACCTGTTGTAAAAAGAAAAGAAACTTTCTGGTACCCAGGTTAAACCTGTCCCTCTGAAATCTAAAAGTTGGTGCCTATGGCTGATAAAAAGAGCAAGAAAATGATAAAAAGAAACTAGCTAATATGAATTGGAAGTTGAAGCTTTTGACATATTTTGAATTTTTGTATGATGTCATTCACTGATCTTGAACCTCCAATTTCAGTGAATGATAAGTGAATGAGATAAAAATATATAATATCAAAACAATTTTGGAAATGTTTTTCTTTTTTCTAGTCAACAACCCGTCAGCTCACAGAATCAGTAAATCTGCTTTTAAGACTCAATGAGCCTGCAGCAGCACTTTGTGAAGAATTTCTCAGCTTGTGAGTGTTACGAGTTTGATTGTATTTACCTTTACACAGTACAAATTTTAGTTTCTTCTCAAGGGTCTTTCTGCTTATTGCTATCTAAATTAGGGATGCTGGCCCCGTTTTTCCACCTTCCAGCACTTGGGATCCAAAATGTGCGATGTATTTTAAACATGAGTGGCTCATATGTTTCTGCTCATGCTCAGTATTCGAAACCTCCTGCCAGTCATCTCTTGAAGCTTCATAATATTTTTCTTTATTAGAAAATTGATCTTTGATAGTTTTTGACATTCAAGTATCAAACCCCTTGGCGAGCCTTGCCAGACAAACATTTGTAAACAAATAGAAGTTTGTGCAAGGACAATGTTTTCTGTTTTGCTGTTAATTTATCATGGGGTTCCCTTATTAAGTTACAATTTATGTTTTTTTTTCACAAGAATCTGTTTCAGTCGATTGAGTGGTCTTGTTAAAGTGGCCTCTTTCTTCTCATGTTCAAATGCTTTGCTGTGATCGTTTTTGATCTTTTTTGTAAGGATCTTTTTTCACAAAATATTCAAAAATGTGCAGGGCACAAATTAATGCAGTATTGTTTTTCATTTTGCATTATTTAACATACACTTTGTTTTATGTAGTAAGGCAAGCATATTTTGTCATCGTAAAAGAATATTTTTAAACTTTTGAACTTGATGGTAAGCCATGCCCTGTCTAACATGAATATGGTCTAATAAAGTTTGGTGTTTACAGTTGAATCCAATTACGTTTTCATCTGGGTAAAAAAGTAGACTTTCCCAAATTCTGTTTTTTGTTAACTCTGTGCTCCTCCGCAGTTTAGATATGCCCTCGCAGTATTACGAATGCCTAACGAAGTTAACAATAAGTAGACTTTGGGAAAGTCTAGTAAGAAAGTGATCCAACTTAGCGAATTTCTGACCTATCCGAAGTGTGACATTGTCGTAGAAAAATCTAATGGGAATCGAAACTCAGTCTGACTCAGTAAAAGTCTGAATTATCCTCGGTACGACTTAACGAGATTCAACTTTATATAATGACATGTTTCAGGAATAAAAAAAACCACATCACCAGGGCTGCTGCGAGTTCTTGCGTCAATTGAACAAAAAAGCGGAACACTGCAACGCGCTGAAGGAAAAAAACAAAAAATTTCACTTTCTTTTGATTATTTACCACTGAACAGTTTTAAGTTATTTCTCTTAGTTTTGTTCCCACCTCAATTTTCATCTTCTGCTTGTTCTTCACCCGTTTTGAAACCGCTCATCTTCATCAACAGGGCAAAAGATAAAGTGGAATGTAGTATTGACTCTTTACAAAAGCAAGTAAGAATACTTTAATTTTTTATTATTTACATTATCAAAGCGTGATGCAAACGAGAAAAGTATCAGCTTGGGAATACCAAGGATGGCTGAGGAAAACAGGGCGATGACTTTGGCTAAACTGCAGGGATTAAGTAGCCAGCCGTCATAACCTGAAAGGAAGAATGTGGTACCCGCTTTATTAGTGAGCTGTAGTGCCAATCAATCGAGTGATTCAAATGAAAAAGACGCCTAAAATGCCACTCACGCTTCGTCTACAGGCCAGAGTAGTTGCTCTCATTCAAGGAAATTTAGCTTTATAGCTCTTCCAAAATCTCAGGCCCTCGCGTTAGGCCTGTTGCAAAAGCTTGTGATTGTTCTCCATATGGTGAATTTTTAAATTCTTAGTTTTTATTTAAAAATATTTTTTGTTTTTCATAGATATCATGTTTTTCGTTTTATGTATGTAACTTGCTTTTGCTCCTATTCCAAGGTTACCTTCAGGGAAAACGAAGTACGCGGAATTGAAAGTAAGAATTTTATCTGATCTTTGATGATTTTGATAACCCAAAACTGACACATTGTATGCTGAATCCCGTGTCTTATTGGAACGGTCATTGTGTTTATTTGCTCTAATTGAGCTCCATGTTGTTTATGCGTATGATGAGCTAAAGCAGCCCATAAAGATTTTAAATACTAATTTGAAATATAAAGCAATGCACAATCGGCAAAATTAACAACACGTGAATGGAATTGTGAACGACTTGTGTTGCAGACGGCAATGTGTCACGAAGCACGAAATGGCGGGACCGTATATATAAATACTCTTCTTTTGAGAGGGAACAGTTCTAAAGACCATAGTTGTCAAACTGAAAAACGGATGGTATTTACAGTGCTAGATATGAAGGGATAAAATAACAGCATGCTAGCACCCGCAAAAATGCTCGTGAATTAATTGAAGATAGTGCCATTGAATAACTGAAATGCAGAGAAGATTGATGATGTCACAACACCTGCTGATTGCCCATATCTCTTGCAGAATGGCACAGAAGTGGCACATAAATATTTTGCACTCCTGTTGATTGGTCTTTTCTTTTTGTCTTGCAGGTGAAGAAGATTCTCAAGGTACAGGGGCAACAGTGAGTTTCAGTATATTTTCACTTTAAACAACATTAGCTTTCTTGTTGTTCTGTTAGAAGAGCGTCACTTATTTGAGCACGACGGTCTCTGCTGGGTTACAATTTTTTTCGTCGTTATCTTCATTGAGCAACTGCAAATCAGAGTTCAAAGAATGTACTGGAGTTGAATGCACCTTGTCTCGCCAGTCAATTATTCAGATTTGACAACAGAGGCGTCTATAATTGAGAAAACATTGAGATTTAGCCTTAGGTTGCCGATTGGATACGTAACAATAGGGCTTTTTTATAGTCCAACCAATGGGTATTTTAAATGGCCGTTGAAATGCGTCGGGACATTGTGCCTTTAGACTGAAAATAGAGGAAGCCACGAGGCCTTTCGTTTTGTTGTTATGAAAAATTGCCCGGTGATATAACACGGTGATAACTGTCTGTCATAAGATATTGTATGGTTTTTGCTATTTATAATTTTGCCTAAAAATTAACATCACCCTGTTACGGTTTCATTTTCTTTTTAAATTGACTCTAATTCAGTAAGCTCGATAGTGATTTTTTGATTTCAGGACATTCTGGATTTTATCGACCAAGGCTGTAACGGATTCCTGAGTGATATAACCCTGGTCATTGCTTCGTATAATGAATTATTTTTCATCAGACAATCAAAAGAGTGCGTATATGTTTTGTTTTTACTTTTTTATCAAATGCTTTTTGCAATGACTCACCTGATTAGCTTTGCTGTGGCCAATCATTGCACAGCAAACTCCCTCTATCCCGAGCTCTTTTGTCTTCGGATCAAGATCCTCCAATCAGATTAGTATATGCAGTACAATTGATTGACGGAAACAAAACCAGTCAGGTTACTTATTTTTCGTAAGATTTAGACCCCTATCTGAATGCCAAAGCAAGTCAGCTATGGCTCATAATCCGATAGCAATTTTACTACATGGGATCGATTGCTTTAAAACGATATTATCAATGTCTTTTCTAAATTTCAGTAATAGTGAGCAGCAAAACATAACAGACGTAGCGAAGGAAAAATTGAACATTTTCATAATGGGGCACATGAATCAGTATTTTAAGCTGATCAAAAGAAGAATAGAGTTAGAGGTATGTTTTTTATGAGAACAAGAAATGCTAGAATTAGTATTGATAAACAAATCAAGAAGCTTTCAGCTGTTCCTTAACAAATATACAATATTTGAAAGTATTTAAGTCTATATATTTTTCTTGAACTTTCTCATTTGTTTCCTAAACTCAAGAGTATGTCCTTTGGAGAACCTTAGGACAGGATAGGAAGGTTCGTCAAATTTAGTATATTTGGTGCTTGTTAAACCCTTCTAAGTTTTTCATTATCATTTCCAATAAAGACGGAATAGTCTCCGTTAGATTTGATCAGACGAAACCAAGCATGCATATAAACCAATTGTGCCTGCTGATTATTTTGTACGGCAGATAAGAATTATTGATTTGTAAGGTTTAACAAATTTTCTGGCAATTCACAGGTGCAAACTGAAGATAGCATGATACTGGTGCGAGCTCTTGACAAATTTAACCGCAAAATAGAGACCATACATCAACTTCTGCCAGACCAAGGGATAGGACGAACCAGCGCTAATATCGTAGCCTTGGCTGCTCACAACAGAGTGAAGCAATATTCAGATTACCTCAGCGAGAAGTTGGCAGGTGAGCAGTACCTTTAAGTAACAGGATTTAGATTTGCTTTCTAGCTTCTGTGACAGCTACTAGTGCTCTGTTCTTTCAGTGAGATATGTGTTAAGTTTGGCTTCCTTTGGTTTTCTTGGCGCTGTCAGGGCTATGCATCCTGTCAAGATGATACAGATCTATCATCTTCAAAGTTGAACAAAATGTTGAATGACCAGTTAAACGTGTAGACTAGTTAATTTGAAGGAACGTCTTTGAAGGGACTTAAATGTTTCAATCTGCCCTGTTACTATAGAGGGAAGGTAGCACGGATGTGACCGTATATGTCTTTGACCACAGGTATTATAACAGACATGCGCCAGGCTTTGGTGAGTTCGAGGGTTGTTGGCCTGGATAAAAAGCAGACCCTGGCAGATATAATGGCAACAGCATTAGCAGATTTGGTTGACCAGATGAAGTCTGTTTTGCAGAATTTGAAGGTAAGAGCTTACGTTAGATTTTCAGTCTCAAGACTGCCACATGGAGCGATGACACTGGCATTAGATAGACCTGGGTTCTACCTAGTTTTTATTACTCTCTTTCTATCACAATTTGTTTTTCTATTAACGTTTAAACATCAAAAGAACAGTTTAATCTCGACAGAGACAGTCAAATTATATAAATTATAATAAAGAAACGACATTGGTTAGAAAAATCAAGCTTTTATTGAACATCTTTATGCCTGTGTGAATACGTTGTTATCATAGCCAGCCTCCTTTTAATTCATTTTAGGCTTTCATTCATATGGACATAACCTTTTCTTCAAAACCTTACTTCCGTGGACCATTTTGCATCGACGACGTCAGGGAAAGCCTCGTTGTCTCCTTTCTGAGAACAGTTTTGGAAAAAGCAAAGGTATTCCTATGCTCCAGATATAATTAAGGCTCTGATGATTTTGTGATTGAGTTCGTTAGGATAAATGCATTGTACTTAAAGTCAAAACTAAAATAGCAGCCCATATTATTCTACTGTGCATGAATATTTGTTCATTAAATTATTTTGTGAAAGGACAGAATGTTTTAGCATCAATTTAAAGAAAGAGTTACATTTTCGTAAAAACTATTCCTTCTTCCTAAACTTCCAATTTCCACCACTGCCTCTTATGAACCATAGTTTTCCCCACTAAGGGACACTGTCACATAGAATCAGCATAACTTTTCAAACAGATCGTCTTTTTCAAAATAACGTCTTGCCCACCAGACCCATCAATCTGTCTCCCAAAAGTTGCCGGATTCATGGATCATGTTTTATTTAACTCTTTTTCATCTATAGAATTTCGGATGTGAGCAGTCAGGAAGTATGCCTGTTCCACAATCACTTTTGATCATCATGTCAAGATTGTGTTTAGATTTATCAGAGAAAACGATTAGACATTTAGTAAGTTACTCTCGGTCATTTCTCCTTTAAATTTTTCACTAAGCTTCACAAATTTTTCATTGACCACTGATTTCTTGTCACAAATTTTCTTCTGAATTGAATAAATTTCCATACTTAACTGAATGTCTGAGTTTAAACAGTTTGAGACTGTTCCAATTTATCTGAGCCTCTCTTAATGGATGGGCGAAAGGTATTTTTTAGGCTCATTTATCAGAGTACAAAATGATTGAAATGTGACCATTCAATTCAATCTGATCTTCTGTGTCGCGTGAAACCCTTCCAGGTCTTCTGCTGGATATTGTTCTACATCTACGTCATATTTGTGATGAAATATGAGCAAAATTATCCCTCCATCCCATGGGCTGAGAGGTGAGATCCAGCCTTCCTGTACAAAGCTTTCTAATCTCCATCGTAAGTTTATATAAGAAACGATTTATCCGGGGCAAGTGAGACCCTACTCTCAGCTTGCCGGATCTCACCTGAATGGGATGAAATTTGTGAACAATGTGAACACGAAATTGGCTTAAAGTTGGAATGAAATTCTAATCTATGAGCATGCGTTCGCATCCCATAACGAAAAATGAGGTGATGTGGTATCTGGGAGAGCGGAGAGGTTGGATACGAAAGAAGCTAAGGGCTGGACGGTGGGATAGGATTTGCATGTAAACATTGGATGATTTCATCCCACCTCCTAGCTTATAGGCTGAATAAATTTTCTCATTGGGGGTAAATTTTGTTCATTCAAACAGGCCCTTGTGTTGTTTTGTTGCCGTTAATGTTTTGTATAATTGCCCATTTTCTATTGGTCCTCTCAGATAACGGTTACTGAAGAATGGTTTCCTGTTGACGAAGACATCAAACAGGGCTGTGTAGTTACTTCGATTGCTGGTTTATGTGAAGATTTCAAAAACACATCCCAGGTCTAATTTTGTTACATGCTTTTATATTTTAAATTTAAATTTTCAAGCCCCACAAGTGACTCCATCTAGCCTCTTATTTTTAAATTCTCGAGCTTTATATGGCTGACGAAGATAAGAACATTTGAGGCTCAAAACTCTGCATTGATGAAGTTTCACGGGGCTGACGCTAAAGGAAAGAAAAAGGTTATCGTGATATTTAAGTTGCACTTTTACTCTATTCGAAAATTCATGAAAATAGGTTTACTGTCGGTATTGAAAATTCTGTTGGTATTTTCTCAGCCAGATCTGCTGTATTGCATTTAAAGTTGTTTTCCATATCTCCCAGGAGCTGTTAAACTTTTACGTCAAAGCCCAAGGTGTTTCAGTATCACAGGTAATCTAAGTCACCTTTTCCCATTTAGGCTGTTGTCATTTCTAACGACATTGTCGCTGCAGCTGTTACTCTTCTTGCTACATTTGTTGTTCCTGCTGTTAGTGTAGTTGTTGTTGTTGATCTTTCAAAATAGACTGAATATAGCAACCTATTGTTTCCAAGCTGAGCTGCCTTGAAGCCCTCGAATTTCAACCAGCGCCATATTGCTTAGCCACAAATTGGTAATATTTATAGATT
The DNA here is from genome assembly GCF_013076305.1 of Rhopilema esculentum. Next base: position 638,931 of record NW_027019299.1, read on the forward strand.
TCAAGTGATTAAGGGTTGCTCATTCCCCCACCTTTAAAACCCCGAAAATCGGTTTAAATTTTTTCAGAAGAGTTTGGATAAACCAATATTTACCCTTGCCTCACAAAGAGACAACATTGCAACAAAATGGAAAGTATTACAAAAATGCTTCTATATTAAGATAGAACCATAAACCATAATTTCTAGTCATATAGCAATACGAAGCACAAAAGTCGTTACTTCATTATCTGATTAACATTCAATAGATAATGAAAGCTTTTCAAAGCATTGAATGGATCCATTGTTGATTGGAGCCCAGCAGTTTGGCAGATTCTCGGCTTTACTCTATAGCTGTAGATGTTCGGTCCAGTCTTTTTTAGACATCAGTGACGTATTTTTATTGTTGTGAAGCTCCATATTTCACCTAAATGAGGTTATTCAGTTTGGTTTTATGTTTCATAAAATTACTTAAGGTTTCTGCAGCCCCTCTTCTAGAAATACGTCTTTCTTCACGAAGAAGATCTCTTACTTGCGAATTCGTTGTTCGACGAAATCATAGCAATGGCTTCTTTTTTTGCTAGATGATAAGGAAAAGCGTCGAAACTCGTGACTGGCTTAATACCATTGAGCCTCGTACTGTGCGGGCTGTGATGAAGAGGGTCGTTGAAGACATTTCTACGATGGACTCACAGGTTGGGAATTTGTTTGAAGAGGGCACCAGGAAAGCACATAGCTCAGATTCAAGCAAATGGACGCAAGGGATGAACCGTGCTGCTGCCAAGCAACAGTTAGGTTACAACTCAGGGTAGGTACACCTTATTTGAGTTTCTCAGGGCTCTGTTAAGAGGTCTCGTGTGTGTTCGAGGTTGTGATAACAATGATGATGATAATAGCAATGGAAACTTTTCATTTCAAATTTCAGTCACAATTACAATCACAATTCTCTGTGTTCCATTGGTAATTTGTAACAGGCTAGCCTGTTTTCACAAAATAAAACTATTACAATCACAGTAATAAAAGGAAAAGAAAACATCAAAAAGGGTTGCGTTTTTCGAGAGTAGCTCTGGGTTGCTGTGGTGCGAATGGAGATGCTTGTAAGTTTAGAGATGAGATTAATGACCATATTTATGCAGGTAAACGGATTCACAAGTGTAGAATGCTGCTAACAGCCAAGGAATATTCGCTTAACACTTTGACTATCACCTGACTTCTTCATAAAAAGTTTACCTTCATTTTTTCTTTTTGCAGTATGAGTGTGGATGCAAGTTTAATGAGTAACATACAGAAACTATTTTCAGAGAAAATTGAAATTTTCACTTCTGTGGAATTCAACAAAGTCTCTGTTTTAACTGGCATTATAAAGATCGCTCTGAAAGTAAGTGAGTTTTCCTCTTTTTAACGTGTTTTCAAGTGATATTAGTGAACGAAGGTTTTACACCTTAACATGTTTCAAAAATCCACCAAAAACCTTTCTGCAAAAAACTTCAAGGCATGTAATCTTCATATTCTGAAACACGTAATGCGAGATTAAACTCCGTATGTAGAGAATTTGATTTTTTTCGCATCTGATGCAATGGCTCGGATACGATATAACAGCGCATGTGATTATAACGTACGGGAGTTAGTACCGGACATGTCCTAAAGAGGAGGATGCTGGGAAAAAGGCAGTGAACACCCGTCCTTCTTTTGCAGACATTGCTGGAGTGCGTACGACTTCGAACATTTAGCAAATACGGCCTACAACAAATCCAGGTCGACACTCATTACCTGCAGTTGTATCTTTGGAGGTTTGTCACTGACGAAAAGTAAGTTTTTTCTTTTTTCTCCCCCCTACTCTTTTCTGTTTCGGAAAACATGTAAATTTGAAATTTAATCGCCATAAACATCGCTTCTGAGATTTTTTGACCTTCCTTCCAGCTTAGCTCATTTCATGTTGGATGAAGTCGTTAACAGCACCATCCACAGATGCTTAGAACCAGAACTCATGGAACCAAGTGTAAGGATTTCTGTTTTTCGTGTACAGCTTTCCTTAGATCTCTGTTAAACATTCTTTCTATGTACCATTTGTTGGCAACAATACCTTCCCTAAAATCGTCTCTATACATTGCTAGTTACCCCTGATTGTTCCCCCTGATTGTCCCCCCATGATTGTTATTCCGAAAGTCATATTTTTTCCGTGCCTTCCTGCTCTTCTTTGTTACTAAAATTTCAACTCTTAACTGTTTAAGCGTTGTCAAAATTTTTAACGAAAAGATCGTAGTTTCATCAATAAGTTTGCATCACCATCGTCAAACACATAATCATCTCCTAACTAAGTCTATTTATTTTTTGGCAAAAGGTGCTATTATATTTGCGCAAAATGTATTCAAATGTTTATGTTTTTTTCTCTTACAGGCTACGTCGTGTTTCATTGCGTTTTATCATTGATTTTATTTGTTTTAAATCTTGTAGGTCATAGAAATAATTTGCGAGAGAAACTGAAGAGGAGTTGCTGAAAATTTTCAACTTAAAAAACATCATAAGAAGCGATCATAGGGATTTGATATTCTTTTTAGATTTAATAAGGATTTAAATGTTTTTAGTTATAGTCTGAAGAATCTTTGTGTCAATTTCGATATTATGTAAATTTGTCTAACAATTATTGTAACTATGTTTCTGGGTAACAATACTGTCTGCCCATGGTATATTTCTGGTCTTGACTTGTGGGAAGGCTGTAACTAGATACACACAATGGTTTCCCTTATCCTTTATATTTTGAATAGTTTGCCATTTCAAAATCCGGGCTCGGGCCGGTTTGGTAGAAATCATGACTAAATGGCATTATGTCCTGTCCGTCAACCACCTGAGTTAACAATAGGCTCTATGGTCCTATTGGATACGTAACAATAGGTCTATTGTATAGTCCAACCAATGGGAATTAGAATGGCCATCGAAATGCGCCGGGATAAA
>NW_027019299.1:641958-657595 GCF_013076305.1 Rhopilema esculentum
TTCACCTCAGTCTGGCACCAAAACTTCGCTTGAGCTACATAATAACATTTTAAACACTGTGGTCTCGGCAATGCCCCTTGGAACATCTTGATTGCCAGTTTACTGTTTTTAGATAACTCCAATTGGTCTATTCCTTTGATTACTCTTCCTAACAAAATGGAAATATTGCCTACAGCAAGATGATACCAAAAAGCAGGGCCGTCTTGAGCCGGCTTGTGCCCAGTGGTTATTGACAAAACAAGACCCCGTTCAGAAAATTGCTGCGGCCATGCCCTTCGTCTTCGGTTTCATTGAACGTCCTTTTTGGTTACAATAATTAAAAAGATTTTTAAGGATTTTTGCAAGAGTGTGCAGGAACACTTAGAGTGAATCTGAGGCACGTGGACATTTATCTGCACTTTGCTTTTTAATCCGTATGCTTTCCGTATGCTGAAATATAGTAGCTTTTGTTGCATTTTGAAGATATCTTATTACATTATTATAAGTGCCACTAGTCACCATGGCAACAAACTTCCAACTAACTACACGCTATATTTTCAACAAACAACAAAAAAAAAACAAAAACAAAAAAACAAAACTTATTGTAATACAGGTATTTTGATGTAATTTGTATAACAGCAGAGCTAAACAATTTAGAAAAAATGGGCTGGCAAATTTGCTCTCTGTTTTCATCAATCATGGTCGGCAAATGCATCAAATGTTTGTTGTTATTGCCAATTTATGAATGCATTGTGTGCCCCCTTTTGTTCTGGTGCAAATTGATTGGTTCGAGCAATCTGTATTTTGCTACTTTAGGCAAGCCTTTTTGTTGAGAGCGAACTTCTTGGTTCAATGTAAAACGTGCTATATTGTTAATACTTAACTTGCCCAATATATATATATATATATATATATATATATAGAATTGGTTTGCTGTAATTATGCAAATCTCTTTTACATTTTACAATGAATTTACTAACATTAGGCACACTCTGCTTGGTAAATGTAGAATAGTTTACTGTGGCTTTGCAACAAATCTGCAGAATCTAAAACATATAAGCTGAATCTGCAGAACCAATGTTTGCAATATAAATCGGTAAATACCTAGATAGCATACTGTGGTGATGTTTCTAGCTAAATGCAAACATGTCAAATGTTCTGTCATGCAAACTGCAATGGTAAATATAGTGGCAGTTTGCTGTGTTTATGCAAACTCAAATGGCAAATGCAAAATCTTCCTTGCCATGGTTTACAAATTCACATGAAATATGGAGATAGTGTGCTGCGTTTATGGAAATTCACATAGTATATACAAATTGTTTTCTTGCTATGGTTTATATATTCAAATAAAATATGGAGATAGTTTCCCAGGGCTATACATACGCATACATACATAAAAAAGTGGCTGCTGTTGTCGCCATAACACATCTAGTTATGCCTTTACTCTTGGTGGCAAACATGCAAGGTGAACAAAAAACAAACAAACCAAATGTTTACTGTTGTTGGCAAGCATGCAAAACAAAACATAAAGTTTGCTGTTGTTTGGCAAACATGCAAATATATATATAAAAGAATAGAAAAACCATTAAGCGTTTTCAGTTGTGGGGAAGCATGTAAATAAAAGAAAACATTTGCTGTTGTTGGCAGAATGAAAATTTATAGGTACAAACAGACAAACAAATATTAAGTGTTTGCCACAAAACGTTTCCTGTCATTGGCAAGCATGAAAAATAAAACAGAACGTTTGCTGTCGTTGGCAAACAGGCAAAGAAAAGTGTTGTGCTGTTGTTGGCAAACTTGCGGAAGAAAAGGGTTTGCTGTTGTTGGCAAACATGCAAATATATATACATAAATAGAAAAAAAAAATAATAATAAAAATAAAAAACCAATAAGCGTTTTCAGCTGTTGGGAAGCATGTAAGTGAAACAAAACATTTTCCGTTGTTGGCAGAATGTATTTATAAGTACAAACAAACAAACAAAAATATTAGGCGTTTGCAGTTGTTGGCATAATTCCAAATAAAAAACAAAACATTTGCTGTCGTTGGCAAGCATGAAAAATAAAAAGCGTTTGCTGTTGTTGGCAAACATGAAAAATAAAAAGCGTTTACTGTTGTTGGCAAACATGCAGTAGAAAAGCGTTTGCTGTTGTTGGCAAACACGCACACTCAAAAAAAAAGCGTTTGCTATTGTTGACAAACATGCAGAAGAAAAGGGTTTGCTGTTGTTGGCAAACATGCAAAGAAAAGTGTTTGCTGTTGTTGGCAAACAAATGGCAGAAAAGCGTTTGCTGTTGTTGGCAAACCTTAAAAAAAATTGTTGCTGTTGTTGGCAAACATACAACAAAAAGCGTTTGCTGTCGTGGGCAAACATACAAAAAAAGCGTTTGCTGTTGTTGGCAAACATACAACAAAAAGCGTTTGCTGTCGTGGGCAAACATAAAAAAAAAAGAAAAAAAAACGTTTGCTGTTGTTGGCAAACAAACAACGAAAAGCGTTTGCTGTCGTGGGCAAACATACAAAAAAAAGCGTTTGCTGTTGTTGGCAAATATACAACGAAGAGTGTTTGCTGTCGTGGGCAAACATAAAAAAAATGCGTTTGCTGTTGTTGGCAAACATAAGAAAAGAAAAAAAAAACTTCTTTTCTCTTGCTTTCTCTCCCCGCTTCTCTTCATCAATAACTTCCTCCCTTAGTAAGGTTAGGGCAAGAGTCTCCTCCAGTTACAGGCTTTCTAAGTCAGTGTTTGATGGGTGTAAACATTGTCATGTTTTTTGTGGCGGGTTAAAAAAACTGAGGCAGTTTTTACCCTGGAATCAAACACCGACCATAAAATTGCGTCATTGCTCAGGCAAGACAAGGGCTGATGCACCAAAAGCCCAAAATGTTTTTCCTGAGATTAGGGTGTTGTTTATCATAACTAAGGGGCCCCCGCGATGGAATTAAATGGGAATTAATCGTTTAATTCGAGTTAATACCCGCGGGGAAAGTGCGCAGATTCCCCTTTTCTAGAATCGGGTGGTCCCACACGTATATCCTTAGTAGGCTGTGGATATCATGTTACCTTAGCTATTTGCTAATCACCTTGTGGTATTTTCTAGGTGGTCTTTTCCTGGCATATTTCTTTAAGTACAGTGATGCAGCTAGGGTCATGTCATATTTTGCAGCAAGACTCACGCGTTGTTTGTACGCGTTTTCCCCTCCCATCCCTGTCCCCTTGTACTCACTTCTCCTCCTGCTTATATCCCGTCATATACTTCCTTCTGCCTTCTCCTGTCTCACTTCTTCTCACACAGTCATTCGATTGTGTGACAGGTGTATCAGTCTGATTATCGGGGTAAAAAACTGAGGCAGTTTTTTCCCTGGAATCAAACACCGACCATAAAATTGCGTCATTGCTCAGGCAAGACAAGGGCTGATGCACCAAAAGCCCAAAATGTTTTTCCTGAGATTAGGGTGTTGTTTATCATAACTAAGGGGCCCCCGCGATGGAATTAAGTGTCCTTTTTCCATCGATAATGATATCCACATCGAAACCAGTTAATAATCTAAACCCGTCATTCTAGTTATTTTGATCTGGAAATCAATATCATAGACCAACCTATCATTCGTCAGGATCAAAGATGATCGAAAGGGGTTTGGTAGTGAATCAATTGTCAATTAATTCGTTCTTTCCTCTTTTGCCTTCATCTGTAGCGCCCAATTTCCTCTTGGGAGTACTACATATTCTCCATACCATACGTACATCTTCTTCAAAATATTAACGAACGCAATGCCTGCCAAAAGTACTTGGAACACCCGTTAATTTGCGTTGCATTTTATATCTTTCTTTCCTTTTCGGAAAAAAAACTGCTACTTCTGACCCCTAGAACAATGTTGATAGTACAAATAACATAAAAGTGTTGCAAAAGAAGGTATTTCCCTAACCCGTAAAGCAACATTTTTTAGTGAAATGCTGTTTGTATCATATGTCATATAGAAATATGTTGTTGGTATCACCAATTTATTCAAAACGTTTAGAGGCCAGGATATATTTTAGCGTTGCAGCGAGAATTTTCGAATTTGATTCGAGTGGTAATTCTTCATGGCTATAGAGGATGATTTTTAGCAGATCTTCATTTGAAAGATTTATCAGACCGTGAGGCAATATCGCATTTACACTGTTGAGGAGGTCACATCTACATTGTTCCTTGTGTGAGAACAACCTTGTTCCTTGTGGGAAAAGAGGGGTGGCTGAATTTGACCTTACACACAGACGTCAGTGTTTGAAGACTTTTGGTAGGAATTGCAATAGTTTCCAAACCTCATAAGAACTTTTTATTAGTATATCGATGAAATTCAGGGCCTATTGACTACTAGTTTGGTGACAACATTTCTATAACTTATAGGATGAAAGTTTAATAAATTGTGACACTTTACATTGTTATTAAAGCTAATAGAAAACCTATTGGCCACTGCTATTGTCAATTAAATGACACTGGATCGAAATTGAATTTTTCAAACAAGGTGAATATACTTCAAAATTTTGGATCACTTGCAACGATTGAAGTGGGTGACGTAATTTAAAGGACTGGGCTGGCTGCAAAGTAATGCCAGAAGCCTGAAACCAATCATGTTTATTTCAGTTGTCAAAAGAAACTCGAAAGAGAGGTTTCAAAATTGGTGTGCCTTTGCAAAATAAATTGAGCGAGCGGAATGTTTTTGTCGAATCTACAAGATCGATAAACTGGCATCCACACAAAAAAGAAAGATGCATTTAAACGTTGCATAAAGATATCAGGTGATGGGAAAAGCACTATAATGATTATCGAAGCAAGAATTCTCAAGAAAACCACCAAGTTTCCAGAAAGTTTTCTGGTAAGAAACGTAATCGGAATTCTAGAAAGTAGCCTCCTATTGGAGCTTTAAGTATGGACAACCTATGGTTCTTCCGCATTCTCGCCCCACTGCGGGTCTCGTGATGCATATGGCCTAGACAATTTTTTGGTGAAGTTCAGATTTCCCCATAAAAAGTTGCTAGTTCAGGAGTGTTTTGCCAGAAAATTTGTACATTTTCAAAATGTGCTTCAAGTTCTGTTGTGGAACGATCTGTAACGCGTTTTCTAGAAAGAAAGAAGTTGAAACATCACGAAGGGCACTGAAGACTGATTTGCGAAGGTGCCTAACAACATTTGACTTAACATTGATTGGCATCGGAAGTACACTTGGTTCTGGTGTGTATGTTTTGACAGGTGACATTGCAAGGAACACTGCTGGTCCAGGAATTACAGTTTCATTTTTAATTGCGGCAGTAGCATCAATATTAGCTGGAGTTTGTTATGCAGAATTTGGAGCTAGAGTTCCAAAGGCAGGGTCTGCATATGTTTATACTTATGTCACGGCTGGAGAACTATGCGCCTTTGTTGTGGGGTGGAATCTACTGCTTGAATATGGCATAGGTTCAGCAACTGTTTCCAAAGGACTCAGTTCATACCTAGATGCTACGTTCGATCACAAGATAAGCAAGTATATAAAAGAAAAAACTGGGACGTTCTCACTGCTAGGCGACGAAACTTTTCTTGATTTTTTTGCCTGTGGCTTCAGTGTCATCGTCACCATTTTTATTTCACTAGGTGTAAAAAATACTTCTAGGCTGAACAACGTATGTACAATTTCGAATATTATAGTGATTGTCATGGTGATAGCAATGGGGGCATTTTATGTTGATACTGACAACTGGAAGAACTTTGCACCCTTTGGTGTGAACGGAATTGTGAGTGGGGCATCGTCTTGTTTCTTTGCTTTCATCGGCTTTGACGTCATTGCAACATCGGGTGAAGAAGCAAGCAAGCCAAGCAGATCTATTCCGGTGGCGATAGTTGGAACAATAAGTAAGTATAAGCCGATTAATATTTTCTTAATTCATTCATTTGAAGTTATTATAAACTATTATTTTGCTATTTCTAAAACTACACACTTGTTGTTAATCTGTTTGTTCTGTCATGATGCAGATTTCGAAATGGATTTTAACTTCAGATGTTGAAAAAAATCACAAACTGCAAATTTTCAAATGTTTTTTTGGTATCAGTGACAGTATGTGTAGCCCCGATGCCACTTTTCTGCATAAAATGCGAATTTCAAGTGCTGGCAATATTTACCAACTGTGTGCCAATGAAACGTTAGTAATAGTGTTAGTTATGTTCGAGTAAAGATACAAATACCCCCTGCCAAATGCAGTCACACTGCTTATTTTCACTCCTCTTAAAGTCACACTTCCAGTTGCAATCACACAAATTTTAGTCCAAAATACGAAAAACTATTCAATTTAGCACCATTACAGTCCCATTCCAATGGTAGTCATATATTACGAAGCCACATTTTGTGTGACTATAACCAAAGTCTACTTTACTAGCATAGGAAAAAGATGGATAGAGATATTCAAGCCTCAAAGTGATTTACAAGCTGATGACACAATTACTGGATTTAATAAAGGTGCTCCCAGCCCAAATGACAAGGCCCCTAAATATATTTTGTTGAGCTAACACAAATATCCAACTAAAACAATGACATCACTAAAGATTTTCATGAAGCTTTGGGGGCATTATTTTTGGAAAACTAAGTGGTGGGAGGGATCAAATTCTGGCATTACTAGGAAAAATGACCTCAATATTGGATATTTAAAGGAATGGCAAAATCAGAAGGTTGCTCGAAGAAAAAGCTCAGAAAATTTTCTAAGCTTGCCCCATCATTCAGTAAGCTTAATTTCCACCATTGCAGACCAATTTGTGTTTATGAAAAATGTAAATAAAAGATTGCAAGTTGGTAGCTGTACATGGATTGAGAAGTCCCTTTTGGTGACTCTTGTTTGTATAGAATAGGGCTCCTAGGGTCATTTCACTCAAAACATATTTTTCTGTAACTTGAATTACTGAATTACATTATTTGATTTTGCAAATCTTGCAACCTGTTTTCTAGATACCAGTTGTTTTTGACTTAGTCAGTGAATAAATTCTTTTTCTTGATATTTTAAAGTATTTTGGACACAATGTAAAATTCCTGCATTTCATGAACCCTGAACAGTACTTGATAAAGTGGCCTACTGCAATTAAATTGAAATGAGCTGGTTTTGGTTAATTAAATTCAAGATCTCCAAATGTTTATCATGCTACAAAAGGTGATTCTTTTTATAAATTGAAAATATCAAATAGCAATATAGTACTTCTTGATATGAAGGAAGATAAAAAGACTAATGACTTGAAGATTTGAAGATTTCTTTTTGGCACAAAAGCTAAAATACCAGGCACTCTTTAGGTAAAATTGTGTCTTGTGTTCATTTCCCCTAAAAAGGCATGCTAAGATGGAAAGAGGGATGTAAATTGGCAACCAGTGCTGCTTGTTACCTAGCTTTAGAAGTAACTGAAATTTTCCAGGGAACTGGAAGCATCAAAATTCGAAAATTTTCTCCTCCTTCGGCGGCAACCATGGTGCCCGTCCAGGTATACAGATTTGGCAAAACCATTAGGAATGTCCGCTATTATCATTTTAAAATGAATGTCGCCAATTATATGGCACACAGTTAGATTGGCAAAATGTATTGCAGAGGTTTGTGACAGCAACTTAAGAATTTCAGGTAATTATTTTTTAATCAGGTAAATTTGTAGTTCACCCCCCCCCCCAAGCGACGGCCCTGATGTCATTTATAGTGCCTCGTCCATTACTTGCAAATTTTCATCTCTTTAAGTAAAGAAACACATGTTTCAACTTCAGTATCAAATTTTATACCAAACTGAGATATTCTGAATATATCAAAATACACTTTTATAAGTTTCACCTAAAACGTGGAGAAAAAAATTTACCAAAAATGAGCCTGTTGAGATAGGGAGACAGCAGCAAATTGTCTAAACAGAATGCTGTTCGGGGCAATTGCTCCTCTGTTGTTTAGATGGAGACTGAATTCTTTTGAGATTGAAAATGCCGGTAGATTCTAATGGCTCTTGGGTTGTCATGTCTTCTAGCAATTTGTTTTCTGGCATACTTTGGAGTATCTGCAGTGGTTACTATGATGGTGTACTATTCTGACCTCATTGGCGACTCAGCACTTTCCAGGGCATTTGATCAGAAAGGGAATCACATGGCAAAGTACTTGGTTAGCGTTGGTGCTCTGATTGGACTAACAGGGACCACAGTTGTTTCACTGATGCCTATGCCAAGACTGCTTTACTCAATGGCGAATGATGGCCTGATATTTAGATGGCTGGCACGCATCAACGAGAGAACAGAGACTCCGGTTATAGCTACCATTATCACTGGATTTCTGACAGGTATGTCAATTTTTTTGTGTTCTCAAACCCCATTTAGACATAAGAAAGTGGATCAGGTCTTTACTATCTCCGTTCTTATTACTCTTTAGGTTTTATGTCTCGTAGGTCAGATGGCCAGCTATCTGATCAACTTTTGGTAGGCTTTTGAGCGGACCCCAGTTTAGATCTGACCCATTGTTGCATCGTGTAAAAACCGGTGGATCCAATCAAGCACTGGGTCTCTTCCAATTTGCGTTGTCACTTGTTAGTTCTAAAAGTTAATTTGGTCTGAATAAGCAGGCGCGATTCATAGCGCTGAAAGTGGGTCTGGTCTTCACCTACGTATCCATACCAAAACTAGATATTCTGAAGCTAACTATTTTTTGTGCTAACGTAGCCTAAGTTCTTGTATTAAACTGGAAAATTTCAGCTTGAAATGGAGAACCAAGTAAGAAATATCGAAGATACATAAGTAGGAAAGAATCCTATCACTTCTTTCGTAGTGAATTACTATCCGCATTTTTTATTACCATATTCTATAAAACCTTCATTTTATTATATTATTAGATATGTTTTCCAATAGCAAGCCATAACTGATTAAACAGAAAAAGTCATAGTTAGTATTGTAAACTAACAATGCATCAATATTTATATTACCAATTAGACCGCTTCGATTTTCCTTTGGAAAAGAAGGGCTTAGAGGAGCAACTGTTAGGCCCTCGATCCAAACGAAAAATCACTTTCCCTGTAAAATACTGAACTATCTCTTTGTATGTTTGATTTTTGTAGCTGTCATGGCTCTTCTTATCAAGCTGCATGACCTGGTAGAAATGGTATCAATTGGGACCCTCATTGCATATACGTTTGTGGTCGTATCCATCCTGCTGTTGAGGTACCATCCTACGGATGTTGGGCTTTCTAAAGGTGTTCTTTCTAGAGCACTGACTCCAGAGACAGTAAGAACCCCCAGCCCCAAAAGCCCCCTCCTTCGAAGCGCATCAGACAGATCTGAAGGTTACCACACAGCAGGTATGTCGTCATTTGTTCAATGAATTTACCGCAGACGGATATACAACCATTTCTATGAATACCGTTTTCCAGTCCAAACGTGAATTTTATAGCTTAGAGATTTTAGGATTTTAAATGTAAAAATCGATTTAGCCTGCAGTTTTGAAGAAATCATACCCTGTATTGATCAGAACAATTGAAAGTGGGAAGTTTTCAAGAAACTACGAGTAGCCCATTCATTTGAAACATTAAAAATCTTTCATTGCCAGAACCTTCTTAACAGATTTCAAAGCTTCTTAATGAGTGTATGCTAAGCTCCCCCTGTACTTTGTAGACCACCTTAAATCTTATCATTAATTCCCATGATAAAGCTGATGAGAAGCCTTAAAACATTGATCAAAGAAGAGGCAGCAAAAGTATTTGATAAAAGAAAATTGTTAATCAAAGAAACGTGTTGATCAAAGAAGAGTGTTTTATCCTACGAATCGGGAGTACGCACTTGCCCTCAGATCACCCTTTTCAGTTGTAAAACACATTGTAAGACATTTTAAGACATTGTAAGACACATGTAAAACATTTAGCCCTCTGAAAATTGTAAAAAATTTCCTTCGATCAGGAACAAAAGATGAAATGGTAAATTCCTTTATGCTTCTTTACTGTGAAAAGGATATTAAGATGAGCAAAGCAGAAAAAGAACGGAATCGTTGTTAACTGACTTGAAAGAATATTACTTTTTATAATTTAATATATCAAGGATCTAATACTGGTTTGACTTTTATGTTGCTTTGCTTCTTACGAAAGGATTAAATGTTCGTTTTACGTTAATCAAAATTTAGAGATTTCCCTCACCTTCTTTAGTGCTTTTATGCTTAAGACTAATTTTTGCGAGTAAAATGTTGGTTATAATACAGAAACTAGAAATCTGGAATAAGGCTATTTTCAAAAAAAAATTTAGTAGGTTCAGTAGATTAACAGGTCGAAAGAAAAATTTTCTCAAGTAGCGTTGGAATTTTAAACCTTCCGCGACCCCCCAAAACTATCCACTTGTTTACGTCCCTGGCTTTAGGGAGAGGCCGAGAAAATTTACTTTTCTCTACCCCAGTTTTTTCGAGCTGGCGACGCAACTTCACAAAGATTCACACGCTTTGAGCGTCGAATGTTATTTTTCAGGGTGCAAGACACCGCCTTATTATGAGACTGAGTCTGTTGTATTCGTGAGGTTGCCAACCGACAGAACATACCAGATTGTTGTTTACTGCGTGGGCGCTGGTGTCCTAGAAATCACCGCAATCAGCATTATCTTGACTTTTTGGCTCGATAAACTCAGCAACAAGGACCCTATTTTCATCTCTTTGGTGTGCATAATGGCAGGTGCGCTGGTAGTGACAATTCTCATAGTTTGGAAACAGCCCCAGAATCAACAGGAGCTCTATTTTAAAGTGCCTTTCCTGCCACTGCTGCCCTTTCTGTCAATCTTCTTCAATGTCTATCTGATGGTGTCACTCAACAAACTGACATGGCTACGATTTGCTGTCTGGATGACTATTGGTATGACTAATTCATTCTTGAATCTCCATCAATCATTGTTTATTTCTAGACCTACTTATATCATTACAGCGTACCATGTACGGTACTTATCTTTGTATCATATACGTGCTGCAAATCTTTGTATTTGCACCATATGCCATTTTATCCAAGAGAGATAATACTTTTAACCTGTAAAGGCCTTCAAAGTTGATGGCATTCCCAAACTTTCGCAATTGCGTTTATATGTGAAGACATAGTGCAGGATTTAAAAGAAGGTAACAAGCTGGAGGTAAAATGTTCTCATTTTAACTGTCAAGTAGCTTTTGCTTACACACTTGTTCAGTGTTTTTAAAGACATTTTTTTAAAACACCGATATGACTACTTTTCTAGTGTGTCACCCTGGCTATGTTCGGCTATGTTCTCCAAGGATTTTGCTCCGTGCTCTGGTTTGTCAATCAATAATTCCATAGCCGCAATGAATTTTTCCGTATGCACATTTAACCCTTTTGTTGTTTTCTTTCAGAGCTCTATCCCTTTCGTCTGCTTGATTTACATATCCACCAGTGTTTGTTTGATAACATTATCTGGAAATCGCTAGTTTTTAAGCATTGTTTTTACAGGCTTTGCAATCTACTTTGGATATGGGGTTTTTCACAGCTCTGAGAAGGATCGCAGTTTTTACGAAACCATCGAGAATCTTGAAAAGGAAGAAGACTAACGCTGTAATGACAGGTTGGGTAATATCTAGTCAATACAGTATATTAACACGTAGCAGCGATTTGTATATTGGGAGATTTAGCTATATTTGGAAAATTAGCCTTTTGATTAAGTTTTGAGTCTGATTGTTTTTAATCTCCTTTGATTTTCAATACCTGCCAACGGATCAGTCATAATTAATGGTGGGAGTTTGGGCGAAAGAAATATTTAGAAGAGTGCAGTTATTTTCTTGACCCCCCCCCTCAAATTCCAAACAGCTACAATATTGCCCTCCCCCCAATTCAAGAGTAACTCCCCCCCCCCCTACAACATGAAAATACGACACAAATCTTTTGCATAAATAATATGAAAAATTTACCGTGAATACGTTGAGAAACAAATTAATATTACAAAAGATTTGTTGATGATGGCAAATTCACAGTTCAGATAAAGATTTTTCTCCAGCAATCTTAGTGCATCTATGTTGTCAGCTTAAAGCAAAATAAGTGAGTAGATTTTGTAAGTGTCCTTTTGTTTCTCTTCAGTGCTAAGACACAAGAACTCTTTAGAATCAATTTGAGGATCCTTATCTTTGAAAAAATATGTTTGTTTCCAAAATTGAACTGTGCATAGTACAAAAGTTTTTGAATTGTTAGCTTACTAAAGTGAGAAAAATTATTGTGATTTCACAAGATGATTTGACATTAGTTCACAAGAGTTCCTATTAAGAAAAAATTAAAGAACAGTTCAGTATTTAAAGTAACGAAGAAAAATTTATCTACCAATTTATAAGGCAAGCCTCTAGCTTGCTCAGTAGAACATTTAATTATGCCAGAGCAAAACGCCGTGCAAAGGGGAACAACGAAAAACTAAGAAAAGAAAAGGTGAACCTGACCTGAGAATCTGTCATTGATTTGTGCCATGCTACCAGGAGAGGAAAGTGAAGTTAAGAGGGAAGAAAATTGAGCAAGAAGTTGTTTTTTTCCATATTGCGATGGCACAGTCTGGCCCATCCCATTAAGCGACAACTTGCACATAGCTGGACTCAAGTTTTGCAAGCAACGGGTGTGCCAACAGATCAAGCAAAATTGTTTGCAGAGAATTAGTTGCAAAAGATTGCGTATGTGGCAGAGGCCGAAAAGGATAGCTCTGCAAGTAAAATAATTGTAAATTCATGCAGCTTTATGGGCATAAATGGTCCACTCACAGACTCAAGCTCTGAATCGAATAACAATGTCTTCACTCTGGACAGACCGACTCATGTAGAGAAGTCAACAATTTGTCCTGAAAAGCAGCTACTCATCTATTCATCAAATATATTCAAAAATAGTCTATTTTTGTTCTGAATGAGATAACAGTTTTCAATTTTGACGGACATTTTTCATGCCCCCCTCTTGTTACTGATTTTTTAACCGGCCCCCTTGAAGGTGGATAAATTGAAGAGGACCCCTTCATTATATTCCGTCCAACCCCCCGCCCCCGCTGTTAAAATGTTTTTAAGACGAAATATTTTCCCAAAATTTGTCGGGACGAAGAAAATGTTTTTATTGTAACATGGTATGCATTTTGTACATTTTCATTCTGAAATTGTAAATATTGACATGTCCTAATTACGTTGAATGCTCGTCGAAGGTTGTAGAAATAATTCTTTTTTAATTAAAAACTGGATTAAAAATCACACTGCAAACTAACCCGAATCCCACGTGATTATGATTCTTGGGTCTGCTGTTCAAAATATGCGCTTCTAAAACTTTTTATCTGATTAAGCTGAGAAGCAAACTATTCAGTAAAAGCTGATCAATAAAAGCTAGCTGTTTTTTTAAAGTTACAGGTTGTTTATAGTTATAATTTGTTAAAACTATAGTTTACTGACGGTTGGTTGAAAAAAAAAAAAAATGTAATTTTTGACATTTTGATAGAAGCGTTTACTGTGATTTTACAATATTACAAAATAGAAATTTTGTCTTATTCTTGTAGATGAAACTTTTGTTGTCCCTTTTTGTAAATTATATGAAGAAAGATTATTAGGTGATGTTATCATAAGTCATGAAGGCTTTAACTTTTCAGGTGGGTCAAATTAACTGCATGAAAAAAGGTCTTGAGTTTGCAGTATTCTGTTCATCGCATAAGTGAATCTTGGTACTTGGTAGATCATACAGCCTCGTTTATCCAGATACCTCAGAAAATGAATGCTATTCGGTTCCGTAAACCCTTTTGTATAGGCTGGCACTCTGATGTCGAAAATAAGTTAAATTCTGCTACTAATTTTTAGATATTTTTAAAATCATTTCCCTCAAAGCTTCATAAAATAAACCCCTTAATTTCTTCAGTAAACAAATTAGACACTAAGTTCTAGTTTCAAAAACGCTTCCACTTCAGAAAAGGTAACCCCCCACCCATATTCAAATCCCCTCTTTGTGTAAAAGTGTACTTGGCCATGACCTCCCATTTTAATTATCTAGCTAATTGCAAAATCTTTTATTTATGACTTCTCTTCACTGCTTCTGCTAGGATACAGTGCAATAAACTCCTTTTTGAACATACATCTGTTGCAGTTTCTCTCAGCCTATAGCCTAACCTTTTTTCTGAAGGTGTAATGCTGTTTTCAAACAAAATTCTGGTGCTCAAAATTTGGCAATCTTTCTAAGGCTATAGCCTTACATTTTTACCAAAAAAGAAAGTCCCACAAAACTTGAGTTATCGATCAATTATAAGAAAATTACATGTTTTTGCCCACTTCCAGACCTTTTCTATCATGTACAGTGGTGTAATGCTGTTTTTAAACATAATTCTGGTGCTCGAAATTTGGCAATCTTTCTAAGGCTATAGCCTTACTTTTTTTCCAAAAAAGAAAGTCCTACAAAACTTGATTTATCGATCAATTATAAGAAAATTACATGTTTTTGCCCACTTTAAGACCTTTTCTATTATGTACAGTGGTGTAATGCCATTTTTAAACATAATTTTTGATGCTCAAAATTTGGCAATTTTTCTAAGGCTATAGCCTTACATTTTTACCAAAAGAGAAAGTCCCACAAAACTTGAGTTATCGATCAATTATAAGAAATTACATGTTTTTGGCCCACTTCCAGACCTTTTCTATCATGTACAGTGGTGTAATGCTGTTTTTAAACATAATTCTGGTGCTCGAAATTTGGCAATCTTTCTAAGGCTATAGCCTTACTTTTTTTCCAAAAAAGAAAGTCCTACAAAACTTAATTTATCGATCAATTATAAGAAAATTACATGTTTTTGCCCACTTTAAGACCTTTTCTATTATGTACAGTGGTGTAATGCCATTTTTAAACATAATTTTTGATGCTCAAAATTTGCAATTTTTCTAAGGTATAGCCTTACATTTTTTACCAAAGGAGAAAGTCCCACAAAACTTGAGTTATCGATCAATTATAAGAAAATTACATGTTTTTGGCCCACTTCCAGACCTTTTCTATCATGTACAGTGTGTAATGCTGTTTTTAAACATAATTCTGGTGCTCAAAATTTGGCAATCTTTCTAAGGCTATAGCCTTAAATTTTTGCCAAAAAAGAAAGTCCTACAAACTTGAGTTATCGATCAATTATAAGAAAATTACATGTTTTTTCCCACTTTCAGACCTTTTTTATCATGTACAGTGGTGTGATGCTGTTTTTGAACATAATTCTGGTTCTCGAAATTTGGCAATTTTTTCTAAGGCTATAGCCTTAACATTTTTACCAAAAAGAAAGTCCCACAAAAATTGAGTTATCGATCAATTTAAGAAAATTACATGTTTTTGGCCCACTTCCAGACCTTTTTTATCATGTACAGTGGTGTTATGCTGTTTTTAAACATAATTCTGGTGCTCGAAATTTGGCAATCTTTCTAAGGCTATAGCCTTACATTTTTTCAAAAAAGAAGTCCTAAAAAACTTGAGTTATCAATCAATTATAAAAAATTACATGTTTTGGCCCACTTCCAGGCCTTTTTTATCATGTACAGTGGTGTTATGCTGTTTTTAACATAATTCTGGTGCTCGAAATTTGGCAATCTTTCTAAGGCTATAGCCTTACATTTTTTCCAAAAAAGAAAGTCTACAAAACTTGAGTTATCGAATCAATTTAAAGAAAATTACATGTTTTTTGCCACTTCCGACCTTTTTTATCATGTACAG
>NW_027019299.1:657695-944426 GCF_013076305.1 Rhopilema esculentum
TTTAAACATAATTCTGGTGCTCGAAATTTGGCAATCTTTCTAAGGCTATAGCCTTACATTTTTTCAAAAAAGAAAGTCCTACAAAACTTGAGTTATCGATCAATTATAAGAAAATTACATGTTTTGGCCCACTTCCAGGCCTTTTTTATCATGTACAGTGGTGTTATGCTGTTTTTAAACATAATTCTGGTTCTCGAAATTTGGCAATTTTTCTAAGGCTATAGCCTTACATTTTTACCAAAAAAGAAAGTCCCACAAAACTTGAGTTATCGATCAATTTTAAGAAAATTGCATGTTTTTTGCCCACTTTCAGACCTTTTCTATCATGTACAGTGGTCTAATGTTGTTTTTAAACATAATTCTGGTGCTTAAAATTTGGCAATTTTTCTAAGGCTATAGCTTTACATTTTTTCCAAAAAAGAAAGTCTTACAGAACTTGACTTATCGATCAATTATAACAAAATTACATGTTTTTGGCCCACTTCCATACCTTTTTTATCATGTACAGTGGTGTAATGCTGTTTTTAAACATAATTTAGGTGCTCGAAATTTGGCAATCTTTCTAAGGCTATAGCCTTACATTTTTTCAAAAAAGAAAGTCCTAAAAACTTGAGTTATCGATCAATTATAAGAAAATTACATGTTTTGGCCCACTTCCAGGCCTTTTTTATCATGTACAGTGGTGTTATGCTGTTTTTAAACATAATTCTGGTGCTCGAAATTTGGCAATCTTTCTAAGGCTATAGCCTTACATTTTTTCCAAAAAAGAAAGTCCTACAAAACTTGAGTTATCGATCAATTTTAAGAAAATTACATGTTTTTTGCCCACTTTCCGACCTTTTTTATCATGTACAGTGGTGTGATGCTGTTTTTAAACATAATTCTGGTGCTCGAAATTTGGCAATCTTTCTAAGGCTATAGCCTTACATTTTTTCCAAAAAAGAAAGTCCTACAAAACTTGAGTTATCGATCAATTATAAGAAAATTACATGTTTTTTGCCCACTTTCCGACCTTTTTTATCATGTACAGTGGTGTGATGCTGTTTTTAAACATAATTCTGGTGCTCGAAATTTGGCAATTATTCTAAGGCTATAGCCTTACATTTTTACCAAAGAAGAAAGTCCCACAAAACTTGAGTTATCGATCAATTATAAGAAAATTACATGTTTTTGGCCCACTTTCCGACCTTTTTTATCATGTACAGTGGTGTAATGCTGTTTTTAAACATAATTCTGGTGCTCGAAATTTGGCAATCTTTCTAAGGCTATAGCCTTACATTTTTTCCAAAAAAGAAAGTCCTACAAAACTTGAGTTATCGATCAATTTTAAGAAAATTACATGTTTTTTGCCCACTTTCAGACCTTTTTATCATGTACAGTGGTGTAATGCTGTTTTTAAACATAATTCTGGTGCTCAAAATTTGGCAATTTTTCTAAGGCTATACCCTTACATTTTTACCAGAGAAGAAAGTCCCACAAAACTTGAGTTATCGATCAATTATAAGAAAATTACATGTTTTTGGCCCACTTCCAGACCTTTTTTATCATGTACAGTGGTGTAATGCTGTTTTTAAACATAATTCTGGTGCTCGAAATTTGGCAATCTTTCTAAGGCTATAGCCTTACATTCTTTCCAAAAATGAAAGTCCCACAAAACCTGAGTTGAGTTATCGATCAATTATAATAAAATACAGTGGTATAATGCCCTTTTTAAACAATACTCTGGTGATACCTGTTTTCATTACTTTAGCTCATTTATGATTGCTGTTTCCCAGATGAAGTACGAAAAAGTTGTTTTCTAGCCTTTAAAACAGGGAAGATGTGCTGCATTTTGTTCAAGCCCAATATTTTTAATTGAAGTTTGACGTGCTAGAAAACGTTTAATAAGAAACAGCATCTTGACTTTAGCATGAATGTTGCACTTTTATTCCTATTTCTTATAATGCACCAAGGCGCTGTTTTAGAAATTTTCCTGCCTTAGAGATTTCACACTTTCAAATCTGAAATTTTTATAATTTTGATCTTAAATTTACTTTTGATCTTAACCTTTTTTTGTTCAAAAATTCACACATTACCAAAGCTGGAGATCTTCAACTTTTTTCAAACTCATTTTCAATGCTAGTTTTGGCATCACTGCTCAACCTTTTTGCATCGATGAAGAAAGAGAAAACTTTTGAGAGTCATTTTTGCACTTATAATAACATTGACAAAAACCATGGCTATATATTTTTTATACATGACTTCGTAGCATCTTTAAGGACCCAATGAACATTTCTTTTCGAGATAAAAATCGTTCAAAACATCATTATCTGAACCTTTTTATGGTATATTTTACACAAATCGAAATTATGATACGTCATTCCTGTCTGCATTTAATAGAATAGAGACAGTGTTCTAAATTCGTATTTTTGTTTTGATTAGAGTTTTATTTTCCCCGTGGCCGTATGACCATTGGTCACAAGAAATTAACGAAAAGTAACATTTTTCTCACAGGAAACTTTTGTATAGACTATTATAAAGAATTCACCAGCAAAATATTCCTGATGATAACATCTTAAATTCCGTTTTGTATTTATGTATCTTTTGCTTGTCTTCAACAACACAATTTTCATAGCATATTGGAGAATGTCAATTTCCCAAATTCCAAACTACTTAAAAATTTTCTTCAGAGCCTTTAAGGTCACATGAAATCCATGAATAAATAACACACTGGTTTTGCTATAAATATGTTTACTTTGCTGTAGTTTTTATTGATTTTATAATTTCTGTAGTTTTATTTCAGTTCATCATAAATAGCATAGAGTAGATACCTAAATGATATCTTATATCTTAAAAGCACTTGAAAAAAATGTAAAAACAAAAAACCAAACTCTTCAAGAGTTGCTATTACCAGATTTATGGAATGTATGGAGCGACCGTGAAGACCTAAACACTGTACGTCATCAAAATGCCTATTACATCTGAATAATTTATTTCTAACGATGCTTCCAAAATTCATTTTTACAGAAAGCAAGAATAGGAAATTCAAAAATTAAAAACAATAATTTCAAAAATTCACCTCAAACTTTGAAGTAAGGAAAGATATGCGTTATTTTTATAATTGTTCATCTCTGATGCATCTGGGTATCGCTTGTGTAACTTGCTGTTTCACTTCCTTCCTAATGCATGTGACGGGGGAGCAAAGTCTTCTGCAGTAAATGCTCTCAGCCTGTACTCAAGTGCTTTCTTCTCCTCTAACTCATCTCGAAGTTTAAGGGCCTACGGAAAATGCATAAGCAATCCCAAATTATTACACTTATCTCGAGCTTGGGAAGTCAATTAGAATAAAACTAGATACATTGTTTAGAGGTTCTTCTCTTAGTAGTGAACGGTAACAGCTAGAAAAACAAAAAAGGAAGCCAGTATTTTTTCAATGACCATAATTCATCTTCTGGAGATCTGCTTTGCAAATCACACAAATGCACAATGCATGTAAGTCGGCAAAGGAACCTCTGTATGAAATTTTCAAAACTGTAAAAAAGTTGAATCCTGAATTCATGCAAAATATTTTCGAACTAAGAACCTCTGATCGATTGTCGTCCACAAGACTTGCAGCACTAAAGGCCCAACCAAACAACTTTCGGTTCAAACAGCCTTAGGTCATGCCTTACCAGAGGAAATAAAATCTGAAGAAAGTCTGATCAAATTCAAAAGGTTAATTTAAAACTGGGATGGGGCAAACTGTACATGCAACATGTGCAAGACTAAATGATTTTATTGTAAATTTGTATCTAAAAAGTATTAAAAATTGTTAATTTGAATTTTTATATTTGTAAATAATCGTATTTGAAAAGTTACTGTGTTGTAGCTTAAAATTAAATTCGATTTAAAATAAGATCACAAACAAAAGACAAACAAACAAACAAACAAAAGTATGCAATCTAAATTAGAATAAAATGACGTCATAAGCAGTAACGGGAGGATCGTTGTATCTTATGAGACTGTTCAGACTAAACTTAGTCTCTAAATATGTACATTTGAAGTGTCTTGGAGAGAATGCTGCCATAAAACACGCTTTGCTTAAAATTGAGACATTTGGGAGCGAGGAAACAGCTATTTTTTTAATATTTATCCCAAGCGTTCTTTCGATAGAAGCTGGTCGAATCAACACCGTTCAAGGAAGATCTGCTTATTTCAACAACCTACGAATTACTATTTTAGTCGGCATGCCAAGACCAGTATAACAGTTAGCAAACAATTATTTACCCGATCTAAGTTTCTACGAGCTAGCTCGACTTCTTCCGAAGGAGTGAGTTTGTCATTTGCAGCTCTGTTTATTTCAAGCTTCCGAACGTGGTCCCCTATGCGATCGAAAAGCTCTCTGTCTCGATTTGCTTTGAATAATGAAGCCTTGCTCAGGTTCTGCAACGCATCTGAAACTTGCTGGCCATGCTGCAAGTGTAACGAAACGATAAAACATTAATGTAAAGCTAACGTAATCATAATAGTACTGTCTGGTGTCGGATTGATTGATTGAGGGGCTATTCACCTCTATACAACGGTTCCCTGGCTTGAATTACATAAATTCTAAGCTATTGGATCAATTTTATAATTTGGAACCAAAACTGAACTGCAGTAAACGCCGTTTCAATGAAAATCAAAAGTTTTTGTAAAAAAAGTTTTGTTAACTAGTATCTCTATAAGCAAGAAAACATCAGCAAAAATAAGTTTTAAAGAAATTCAAATATTCTTGCTAAAGGCATTTCAAATGATTTTGTATAATAAAACAATGTCATAAAAAGCTACAGGATAATTAGAATGTACAAAAGGTTTTTGAGAGGACGTGTTTTCAACTGTAGTTTATTCAAGACGGTGCTTTTGGATATTTTACTAAATTACAGCTACTATATAGCAAGAAAACTTGTTTGTTAATAAATTGATGGTATTTTCTAATAATTACTTTCATTCCCTATTTTCAAGAAGCAACTTTAAAATTGGAAAATCGCCTACCTTTGTAGCTGCCTGAAATTCTTGGTCAGCGGTACCAAATGGAGGAGGAGCATGCTCTAGAAAAGACCAGATCGTCGTTACGGCCTAAAGAATTTGCGTTGTTGGAATCAGAGATTTTTTATCACAGTCATTGCAAGTTCATATTGCCCAATTCATTTTTCATAAAACATCAACAATAAAATTCATTAATGTTATCAACGAGGACTTATATACCGAATTTCAGTCCTTGTCTAACTGCGGCCCTGTTCTTCTCTCTTTGCAGCATTTTCGCTTCTTTTCTCCATTCTTCCATTTCTTGTTTATTTCTGCAATGAACTTTTAAATATTAGCTTTATTTCACAAAAGCAATAGGCTGCCATGAATATAACGAGCGAATGTCGGAAAACAAGTTTAAAAGCTTTGTATTCCTATGTTTAGTTTCTATCTTCCTTTCCTAGCTACGAAACAATACATCTTGCATCGCTGTCTCAGTATTACAAGTATTTCAATTGTGCTTTTGTCAGTATCACAAGTAATACGAGATCGCTTTTATTAGTACCAGAAGTATTTCAATACCACTTGTATCAATATAACAAGTATTAAGAGATCGTTTTTATCAGTATCATAGGTATTACGAAATTGCTTGCTATCCATCTATGCAAATTCTACAAATAAAAGCCTGACGAGCCGAAAAAAAGGCCAGTGGCGTAGATAGATAAATTCATAGGAGTGGGGGAGGGGGGGGGGGGTTTTCCCACACAAATCTAATAAGCAACATAAAATAACGACATCAGAACTGAAATAATGAAATATTTTAATATATTCATACACTCTTTTAAGTTTATTCAGCATTATAATCTTTCCGCTCAAAAAGTTTTAGAATCTTTCCTCTCAACACATTAATAAAAAATTAACAACCATGTTGAATTTTCAGGGGAGTTTTTCAAGGGAGTTGTTCGCCCCCTCTCATCCCCCTCTACCATCACAACAGAAAATGACTGCCGAAGCTAAAGGAGCCCTACCTTTCCTACTAGGTTTTCATGAAAATCTGTTCATTGTAACACATGCTGGCTTTCTATGGCCCCGACTAATCATCAGGATAGGCCCTTGGATCAACGTCACTATCTCACAAGGACTGCAAAACCTTTGCCTTAATCAGATCGTTTTAATTCGACTTAAACAAAGCTTGGATCATTCTTAAAGCACCATTAGAGATTCGCCAAACTTACTTTCTTTGTTGTATAACCGCGTCTATTTTTGCATTCTTGATTTTCTCTTCTGCCTTTCTCATTTCTTCTTGAATTTTCCCTTCAACGGTATCCTTCTTCAACAAACCTGCGCTCATACGCTTCATATTATGTGTTAGGGTATTCTGACTTGCTGTGAAAAATAAATAAACAAATAACGCTCAGAATTGAAAACACGAGTAATTTTGCGCTTTTCTAAATACCTTGCGCAGAGTATGAAAACTGCTTGTCTCCTTCTAACTCCATCAAGGAAGTATAGCAGCCACACTTGCACGCATTTGGGGTGTAAGAAGGGTGTTTTGACCGATCATGGCACAAAATTAAAGAACAATAGAATTCTTAAAAGATGACGTTACGAATTTTTAGAATTTCCCAATCTGGACCTGAAAGAGCATCATAAAATGCCTCTTTCTAAATTTTTAATTTGTTATCAGTTAAATTTGTTACAAATTGGCTGAGATATGGCCACATTGGCACAGATTCTTCCCCCATCCAATCGCTGATATTTGTCTCTGTTCACACCTTTATGAACCGAGCCAAAATAACAGTATTCCGTTAGCAAGCTTTAAATTCTTCATGGGCCATATTTAGAAGATTGTGCCTATTAAGAAGTATCCGAAAGGTTGGCCATGTTTCTTTCTTTTTAGAACATGGAAAACACATGGAAAGTTTAAGCCACCTTTATCCACTTCCATTTCAATTTTTCGGCGTGCTGGAAACTCCTAAGAAACCAGACACTGAGGTGGCGCCAAAAAAAGGATAGCCTGGGTACCAGAGACTCAAGAAACCAGTGGCAAAGAGTGAATGGATGCAGAGAAGCAGAAGGAAAGAGCCTTACCCATTTCTGAGATTAAATAATGGGACTCTGCCACTAAGAGTAGCAAAAAGACGAATACCTGTGCTGCAACGTCAGCCAAAGTCAAAATGTGTAACTTGCCCAAAAACTCTGTTCTCTATTTGAATGTTCTTTTTTCAGTGTTGGCGCACAGGATATAAAAATTATGATGGGTGATTTCAACGCAAAAGTAGGTAAGGCAAAGAAGGCCAAGCGGTTAGATCTTTTGGCCTAGGGCAGCGGAATGACAGGGGTAAATATTTGATCACATGGTGAATAGCAAACAGACTGATTATCTCAAACATTTAGTTTCAGCATCATATGAGGAACTTTTACACCCGAAGAAGTCAAGAGACAGGTATAGAATTCAGATACATTACATTATGGTAAATAACCCTTTAGGAATGGTATAAAAGGAGTAAGAAACATATTCAAGCGCGGACTGTCATAATGATCATACTTTGTTGATGAATGAATTGCATATAAACTTGAAAAAGCTGAAGCGAGGCAAGAGTGAACCCAAGCTGCAATTGAAAACACTAAAAGAGGATGCAAATGTGAAGGCGGAGTTCTGTAAAAGAGTATAAGAGAGATATAAACAGGGTGGAAATGATGACGAAAAATGGAAAAAACTACAAAGAACTTTATAAAAAAGCCCAGAACAGTGTATTTCGATTACGAACATGACAACTAAGAAGAAATAGATGACATCAGAGATCAGATGGAGTTGAGGTGCAGAGAAAAAAGGTACAAATGAGTATAAAAGGCTGAATAAAATGGCTCGGAAAATGTGTAGAACAGTTAAGGAGAAGTGTATTGGGCAGCAGTGTGTAGAGATAGAAGACATGGAGAAGAAGGATGTTCAAATGATGCATGAAAAAGTGAAAGCGGTGACAAACAAGAAGACACCTAACGTGTCCAGTTGTACAAGAATTGAGAATGAAAATGTGCTGATTCAGTCATCAAGTTAAGATAAGGTGGACGGAGAACATCAAAAGTCTATACTCAGATAAAGATAGGGAGAAAAGACCAGAAATAAGAAAAAAAGTCAGTAACAGTAACAAAAGAGGGAACTAGAGATGCCATGAAAAAGACGAGGAAAGGCAAAGCAGTAGGAAATGGAAAGATAACATTTGAGCTGATAGAATCTTTAGGGGATTATGGGCTTGACAAGGTCACTGATATTGCTACCTATGTGTATGATTCTGAAGACATTCCTGATGAAATGCGTGAATCAATTTTTAATGACTTGCCAAAGAAGTCAGGAACAATAGATTGCAAAACGCAGAGTAATGTTGAATCGGAATAAGAGTACCATCAGGGAAGGAGTGACGAATGAACAGTTTGGATGCAAAACTGGAAAGGGAACAAGGAATGCAATTCTGTGCCTGAGAACGATTATAGAAAAATCTATCGAAAAGCAAAAGGACTTGTATATATTACATCGATTATGGAGGCATTCGACTGTGAAAAACATGGAAAGCTGATGGGATTGCTAGAAAGGTTAGAGGTTGATGGAAAAGATTTAAGATTGATAACAAATTTGTATTATGATCAGAAAGCTGTTATGAGGATTCAGGGTGAATTGGGTGAGTGGGTAGACATACAGAGAGGAGTGCAACAGGGTTGCGTTCTGTCACCAGATTTGTTTAACTTGTATAGTGACGAAGCTCTCAGTAAAATCAGGACATACGATGGTGTAAATCTGAAAGGAACTATGATGGCGTTGACCGCAGACAATTGGGAAAAGCTACAAAGACTGTTGGACATTGTAACAACAGAAAGCGAGAAAATTGGTTTGAAAATAACTGTGACAAAACGTATGTGATGGTTGCCAGTAATAAGTCACAGATTCCAGAATGTAATGTAAAGGTGAATGGAGTGCAAATGGAGCAAGTTAGTCGATTCAATTACTTGGGCAGTTTGATAACATCCGATGAAAGATCAGATTTGGATATTAAATGAAGAATAGGTCAGGCGAAGAAGGCATAAATGGGTATGAGGAATGTTTTGTGTAAACGAAAGATAGGACTGGGTGTTAGAAAGCGTTTGTTACAGTGTTATATCTGGTCCGTGCTACTGTGTGGATGTGAGTCATGGACAATAGGTAGGAATATGGAAAACAAGCTTGAAGAGATAGAAATGTGGTTTGGAGAGGAGTGATGAGGATCTCATGGATTGAAAAGATGACAAATGAAGAGGTTTTGGGCAAGATTGGAATGCAAAGACAACTGTTGAACACTATCAGGAAGAGACAATGGGGTTTCATTGAACATGAATAGAGAAGAGAAGGGGGATAGAAATGCAGATTATAGGGGCTGAGGTGGCCGGGAAGCGAGCAAGAGGAAGGCAAAGGTTGAAGATGTAAGACTGGAGGATGACGAAGTTGGGTGTTAGAAATGAAAAGCGACTAGGCGAGATTGCAAGAAATAGAAGAAAATGCAATGAGGGGCACCACTATGATCCGTCTGCGGCATTCGATGTCATGACACTTTGCCATGACTGCCATAAGATTCCATTCATCTTCTATCATCAGGGGTGGATTCAAGCAACAATGATTTGGGGGGGGGTGTTAGACACTAATCTTGATGCCACACCCTTAAGTTCACTGGTAAATGATGGAAACGCCCATTTTTGGTTTTTACTTTTAAGGTAAATACAATAAGAAGCAGTGGCGTAGCACGGGTAGAATATGGCTGACCATACTCTACAACTGTCTATTTCCTTCACAATTTGACTAATGTTCATATCCTGAATTGTGTAAGGCGAGGAAGCACTACTTGTAAAAAGTGATTTTCCAAAGTTGTAATCAAATATGTAAAAACAGTAAACAGTATTAAAATGTTTTAAACCAAGTCCGTTCTCCTTGGAGCAAAATCCACGACAAGCATTTCAGAATCCAATTTTTTTAAGGATTGGACTGCTTTAGCATTTTAGTTTTTAGATTTTAGACAGTGCTGTCGGAACGAAATTCATATTGGGGGGGGGGCGCTACGCTACTGATAAGAAGATAAATAAAGTAAAATCTTGGCGTTACTTTGCTACTACTGACTACCAACAAATTATTTTTACCGAATGAAACAAAATTTACCGAAGGACACAGAAATATTGGGGGTGTCACACCCCCTACACCCCCGCTAAATCCGTCCCTGCCTATAATCTCAATAATTAAGTTTTCTCTGCAACCTTGAGTGATATCACGGGAGCAAGCTTGTAGGCTGAAATCGTTCTTTGCAGTTTGATTCATACTTATTTAAATCATCTATACCTTTTTGCCTTCGCTTTTTCCCTGAATCAACAGAGCTTCCGCTGTTTGACGATTTTCTGGAATTCCAACCAGCACCCTGTGTTTTTTCGATAGCTGACCATTCTGTTTTTTTCTTTGCCTCAGATGGGTGAGAAAATATCGACGAACGAACATTAAAAGGGCTCTTTCCCTCTTCTAAGGAAAATCTGCGTGGCTTCGATGGTCCAAGATCATTTGCTTGATCTCTTTTTCCTTGTGTACTACTTTTCACTCTTCGATCTAAAAGACATGAAATCAAAGTTTAGTCCAACGAAGTGGTAAAGAGCTTTTTAATCATGTAGGGGATTTATTTGGATTCTGGTCTGTTTAAATGTGCAAAAGACACCACCATTGAAGAAAAATTGATGCCAACTGAAACAATTGTTATCACGGAAGCAGATTCAACGTGCGACAGTCAAGTAACCAGGAGACTTACGAGCAAAAAACTACTGCGGACTCCCGCTTAAAGTCCCTTGAATTCTGATATAAAAATTCTATTTCAAGTATTTTCTGTATTATGAATCCTCAAAATAACGATATTTTGTCATTACGAACCAAATTTCATGGTCCTCTCGCCGCCTTAAATACCTCTGATATGACAAAGTTTTGAGAACACTTAAGATGTTTTTTAAGCATTGGCTAATGACACAGAGGAGCTGAAAGCAGGAAATGAAATGAAAGCAGAACTTTTTTTAACTTGTATTTGCACTTTGATACCAACAGAGGTAACACTAGACATAGCATCATTTGATGCATTCTTCACTATTGAAACATTTCAACTTACAAACAAAGATAACATATCCAAGGTATCAAATGCAGAAGAAGAGAGGGGCTGAAGGTGAAGTGTTGAAATGCGATAAAAAATCTTTCGAAAATGTTTGACAAATATTTCAGAAAGAAGTAACTAACACATTATCAGGCCATCTATTATAGCAACAAGGACTGCTTTACCATTCTTGAAATTGATTTGATGTGATCAATATGTCCACCACGCTACTGCCCCTGCTATTGGCAAATGTTATTTTGATAGCGGGATTCCATTGTGCCAATTTAAGGAGTGGCTTTCACAGAATTAAATGTTTTATGCTTATGAGCTGTTGAAGAAGAATGGCTGTTAGTGTTTCTGATAGGCGAATAAATGTTTGGTTTTATAATATTATATTTAAAAAAGTAGCTGAGACATGACCAGTAAAAGGTAAGAATCTCAACAGTGGATTGCTTTTGTTTGGTATGATTCACAAATTTTTCAACCAATAGACCAAATTAAATTGATATGTTAGGGAAGTCTGTCTTCGCGTGGCTATTGTTTGTCAAATGTTGCACAAAATAGTTTTTTTTCAAGAAGGATTGTTTCGAGGGGCAGATAACTCGGCGAAAATCTCGTACACCTTTGGCAGAAATCCTATTGATTTATCTGAAAATCCATGGAAAAACATCTGCTTTTGTGGAAATCGCAACTGAATTAACATTTGGGTCGTTTGAAAAGTTACATTCAAATTAAATGGTCCAAATCAGAATCTCTAGCAGATTTTTGCGACGCCATTCTTCTTCACTTTCCATGTACTTGTCAATAATCAAGGACCAAACTTTAGGTGTCTTTTTCGAGAACACGATGCAGCACGTGGAAGTTAGCTTAGATCGGATGAACGATGCAGCAATATAAAACATTGCCATTGATAAATTTGTATAAAAATAACTATAAACAGCAATAAAAATAAGTTAAAAACAAACGCCTTCAAGTCTAAATAAATTTTATTTACAGCCAAAAATAAAGAAAATTTTCAAATGTAACAAACATCCATAAAGTACAGTTTCAAATTCATTCAAGTCACCAACAACACAAACTGATTGTCCGTGGTAGGGTGTCATCTTTGAAAGGGTAAAACGACACGTGCTAGATGCAGCATATAAAAATACAAAAGGATTTTCAATTTTCAAAACTTGTCCTACGTCTTCTTAAAAACTGATAACGAGGTTGATCTGCGATTATTAGATTGCAAGCTACTTTATTCACTTTAGTCAAAATTATTGTATCAATCTGCCTATTACAGTAGAGATATCAACCAGGCAAGTTCCTCTCTTTTCCCTAAAGATCGTACGATGGCCCCTACAAAGGGTTAACAGCGATGTAAGAGGATTAACTGTGCAAAATATCAGGAAGAAATCCATGTTTTCTGTCATGTTTTCAGAGACAAATAATCAAATAATTCAAGGCTTAAACTCAAGTCAAACTCCAAGCAGTAACAGTTGAATATGGAAAAAAGCATTTGAAAACAACGTCGCGTTGGACAATAAGTTTATTACTAATGGAATGCTTGAAGAGGGTTAGGAGATAGGGTTGTGACAAATGAACCTGTTAAGTATGGATGCGAAGAATAAAGTTTCTCGTTGTCTAACTCCAAAAAGATACAATTTTTACACTTTTGTGAAATTTGAAGACGGTACAAAATAGCGGAAACAAAGCATACTGAAGCACTTTTGAATTTTGCGGTACCAAAAACTTACTTTTATGAAAGTTTGGTTCTTCCTTTTTTTGGATAAATACATCGCCACGACAATACCCTCACCAACCCCTTTTCTCCCCCTCTTCACTATAAAAATTTAACAACCATTGCCTTGAGCCATTCAGCCTGGATCATTT
Organism: Rhopilema esculentum; assembly: GCF_013076305.1. The sequence goes on from NW_027019299.1 coordinate 670,673, forward strand.
TTAACTGCTTCTGTGACCCTTTCTACTGTTTCTGCGGACATTGTATTGTCCTTATTTAGTTTGAATTTACAAATTATTCTCGATGTCGCGATTCTTCTCAGGTACGGACTCGATCGGCTCATCATTGGCCTCCATTCGCCATCATAACTCCCGCTGTAATAGTGAACCAGCAGATCTCCATTTGCGTCTGGTAGTGATACAATCTTTCCTAAACATGGCTGCCCTGGAATAAAATGTTTCTCTGCAACTTTTATCACTACCATTTCATTTATTTCTAGCCCACTTACATCAACTTTGTTCGTGTCTTGATTCACAGCTGTGTTTCCTTCATTTTCTGGATGTTGTTTAGACTCTTCTTTCTCTTCCATGATCAAATTTTTAATTTCATTATTGCATTGCGTTGCACGCTCCTCAGATGTCCGTCTTTCACTTGCTTCCTCTGACATTTTATCTTCATACTTCAAATCAATAGCACCCGTCTTTGTTATTTTTGCCTTCATTACATTCTTCGCATTTGAATTTCCCTTCGCCTGTTTTTCCTTCTTGCTACCTTTTCCCAGCGTTCTTTTTTGCAATCGAATTGTCTTATCCTTTGACAAAGTCTCCTTAACAAGCTCTTTATTCGAACTCGTCTCACTTTCGGTGCCGTTTTCTTGCTTTTTCACAACTTTGCTTTTTCGGTTAAACGTTTCGTCTTCCGTGTGCCCAAACGGACTGTTTCCTTGCTTCCGGGTGCTGGTAAGCTATCATGTTTGTCGACGCTTGCAAATAATTTCGAATTCTGACCCTTTCTATCATTCTTTTTGCTATTATTGTTCATCGTTAGGCTTAGACTATCACTTAGAGAAGGCAATCTTAAAGGCGATGGTGGTGTGTGCGTTCGTGGTGTTTTGCGAGCTCTTTCCTCTCCTAGCAAGGAAACAGAGACAAAAATATTATCATATTTGTGCCTTTTGAAAAAATTTTGGTCTATCAAATCTGACATGAAACAGCCAAGAATAAGTTTTTTCTAAAATATAGTTTTTGAGCAAACAGAATTTTTTTTTTCTTGAATCCATCTAGGAAAAGAAAGAGCTCGACTGGCTATGTACCGAATGCTCTGAAAGAACAAAGGGACAAATTTCAACAGCATCAACCACACATCTTTAGCTCATTAATGTCATGCAAAGTCCAACTGAATCTTCGCATGAAATTATGACGTCAATTTCGAAGAAAGAATTCATGTACCTGAGGTACTTCTTGAGCTTGGATTGTTTGAGGCAACTGTCTGCAAAGCATCACGCATTTCAGAGAGGTCAACATCTAAAGAAGAAAATCCAACATCCAAACTAAAAGACTACACTCATTTTTAAAAAAAACCATTTTCAAAGAACACAAGCATAAAAAATCATTGATCAAAAGTTAAGTTAAGAACAAAGTTTTAGAAGCATGGGTGTCCTGACAGATGTTTGTGTCTAGATTAAGCTGCAAAAATCAGAGCCAATGCCAATAGGGGGCATGGGAGGGCGCGTCACACCCCAATAAGGTTGTTTGTCGGGAAATCTGAATGCTTGTCGGAAAATGTTAGGACCCTCAACAAGTCACTTCGCAACGACTGGCTGATGATAATCTTCCTAGCTTTTCATATTTTATTGCCCGTAATTTTGCTTTTAATCGATTATTTTATGTTGCATTGTCTGAAAAAGCCAAAGTTGGTCCTTGCGGAAAAATTTAGCGGCCCTCAGTCTTGACTAGTCACTTCAGCAAGAAGGCAACAAAACCTTGAGAAATTACATCTAATATATATCTGCATCATCTAAAATATAGCAAAATGGGTTGTACAGTAGGCCAGTAGACCAAAACCTAGCAAATGGGAACTCACAAGCAGATACGCATGCGTAGCATCAACCTACCATTGAAGTAGATATGTTATCGGAAATATTATGATATCTGCCCCCCTATATATCACTGCTGGTGTCAGCCCTGTGCGAAATAATAGGCAAAAGGGGAAACAGTTTTTCAGTCACTGTCAAGCTTAGAGCTTTATTGGTAAGAGATCAATGTTGGAAGAAGGAGCCAAGCAATCAGCAGGGACCATAGAAGCTTGGGGAAAGAATGAAGGGGCTTGGCCCCAAACAAGTCTCAAATGTGGTTAAAACATGACAAACATTATCTTTTCATTGGTTTTTTAGCATACTGAGACACCTAAACGTGTGTAGTATGCTCTCTGATCAGTCCCTGATCAGATTTGCATTAATTTGAAAGATTATTTACCATCGCATATCTGATTTTTCCTGAGCCATTCATCCCTTAAAAATGCAATTATTGTCTGTAAGAAAAATAATAAGGTTTAGAGTTAGCAGAAATAATTTTGGGAAAATATAATCTGAGGATTTATCTTGCTTCTATCTTGACTTAAAACAGCATTCAAATAGTTTCACATGGACTTGAATAAAAGATGTCCCGAGTCCAAGCTTTTTTCTAATCAAGGACTCCTGAAATCAGTTGTACATGTGACCATGGCTGCAAAACATAATTTTCTCACTTGGTGGAAATCACCATGAGTATTCTATTAATTGTGCATTTATTGTAGATACTGCCATTCATATGTCTAATAAAAGGAAAATAAACCTCAAATGCAAAACAAAATCATATTTGAAAATTGAAAAAAATAGGAAACAGAGCACACACTTAAGTACTTTTCACCTGAAACTCTTCACAGAATTAAAGTTGCATGATGACCAAAAGTAAGCAGAAAACAAATATTCAAGCGTGAATTGAAAGTAACTTGAGAAGAAGAAAGACACATTTGACTGGTTCTTATTAGACAAAATTATGTCATCAAATACAATCTTGTGAGGAAAACAAACCTGTGTTCCTTGTTCAGTTATGTTAGTCGGTGGATACTCTAATGGATTCCCAGCAAGATGCAGCCCAGACAGTGACTTAGCAAAGCCTACATTATCAAGGCAAGTAAAATGATTAAGTCACGTTATCAAAGACAGAGACATAGACAAAGGTATAACTTTGTTAGCCTGACTACCTAAGAGCATATAAAGGCCATTTGGCCTTAAAAATTGGGTTTGGCAAAAGCTTCAGGATCCCAAGAATGTAGCTGCAAAGATTTTTGCATAGAAAATATCTATAACAACCAAGAAGATTGACAACAGTGTTTGTGAGTGAAAGCTACTATGATTTGCTTGAAATTTATAGGCAACATAAATTCTAGAACCAATAGTTCACAGATTCTAGAACCAATAGTTCACAAAAAATTCCTGAATATGATTTATAAAACCTGTAAGGTAAAAATTGCAACAATAGGCATTATCTTTGGCTAATGTTCATCTCTGGCACATTGTAAAAAACTTCATTGTGCCCAATTTAGTTTTCTTTGCTTTCTATAAGATTAAATGCTTTTTTCCTCTTTTACATATTTTTGAAATTTTACAAATAAAAAATACTTCTTATGGAAAAAAACTGAATTGTAAAACACATTTACATGACCAAATGTTTTTACTGATGATGTAAAAACCTGAGGTATGCACAAATCTAGCCACACTATATTCAAAGATTTTCCCCTGGTCCTGGCTGATTTGACTAACACAAAGTTCACTGTATCTAATTAAAATTTCACTTTAAATAAAGAAAACAGGTAGTTTTTATATCACACTTATTGCTCAAATTCTCTAGGAAAGGAAAAACTTCCAAGTATTAATTATAGGAAATAGCAAATAGCATAATATAAAACATTTTTGAGCAAGTTCAGGAGGATCTTAAACAACATAGTTACCCAGTTCCAATGGTAGGTTCTTCAGATTATTGTTTTCCAAAAGTAAAGACCTGAGAGATCTTTAAAAGATGAAAACAAATATGAATTATATCTTGAGCTATTGCTAGCTACTGTGCTGAAGGTCGTGCAAAGAAAGAGGGTGAGCCATCCTTTAATTGACAACAAGGCAGAAAATTTGTCAAAGCAACAAACTTCTCACTTTTGCAATGGAATTATTTCTCATAGGAGGTGGTTGTCACACACCAACACGTCCACCTGTAGCAATAGCCCTAATTATATATAGTTGAATCATCATCATCAACATTCCTTCTTGCAACAATTTTAACAACCTATGACAGTAAATACAAGAGGGGTTTTTGTAAACACATCATTTTAAATGTTTGCTGAGATTGGTAAAATTTAATTGAAAAATCAGAGTAAAAGCCTGTTCATATGGAGAAAGTTGCCCTTGTTGTCAAGGTGAAATGAGAATCTTAGCTAGCCAAGAAAATTATTTTTGACCTTTTATATGCAGACATTTCACCACCTTGCCAGGATAACTTTAGAGCCATTCTGAATGATAAGTGTGGATTGTGTCAAGGATTGCGTGCAACTTAAATCTATTTCCATTTTGCTGGAAAAACCTGTTCATATGGGATAATATTTCCTCACCTAGGTGGAATCCCAGTGGTACTCAATTTCTCATGTGAACGCTTTTGCTTTTAGGTGTAGCAAAGCTATATGGGGGCGAATCTTGGCTTAAGGGGAATCCCTCTTAACCAGGAAAATGGGCAGGGGGGAATTTACTCTACATGAACAGGCCCTTAGCCTGACAAACTATACAGTCTTATAAACAATTCCAAATAGGTATAACAACAAATAAAAAATAAAACTTAACAGCTACAACTCTGCAAACTTTCTGGTGATCTTTGTTTGGATAGATTTGTTATAGCTCTTATGGTTTAAATGAAATAAGAATTGGCTTATATGATAAATAAATTTGAAAATACCTGAGTTCACCAACACTAGCCGGCAATTTTGACAAATTGTTGTTCCTCAAATCAAGCCATTTCAAATTTGGAAAATTTGAAAATAAACCATCTGGTAAGGATTTGAGGGAATTTCCTTCGAGGTAGAGAAACTGAAAAATAGTAAATAGACAAAAGTAAATTTACTGAAGAAAGATGCAGATAGATGGATCTAACCAAGAGTGAATTTACAAGGATTGCATCAAAGGTTTATCAGACAGCAGAAATTTGTTGCAGGACTTTGTGACTATTTGGCAGGGAACCTTTTGTGTCAAATATCCATTGCTTCATTTAAATATTAATATTGAATTCATGCTACTTTCTTTTAAAGAATGCTGTTTTCTTGTGATAAATAGCTTTTATTCTGCACTACAAATAAAAAAATCAAGATTAGCTTTGAACTACAATCATCTGGTATTTTCAGGGCCTGTCATACCTAACTTCGGGCATGATTTTCAGCTATAAATCTAGTTCAAGCATACAAAAACTTCATTTCTCTTTTTACATTAGCCATTCTAGATAAGTAAAACACTCAAAGACAGCCGCTTTTGTTACATCAATGGTATTGAAGGTAAAAAATGCCTGCAAACCTGTATGAATGTGTCCATTATTGTTTATATTTTCTACTGCAATTCACTCCATGCTAGCTTCATAAAATTTTTGCCTCTAGCACCACCGTTAATTTTAATCATTGAAATATAAGATAGTATTCTTACCAGGTATATTAACTACTTGATTCAATGATTAAAACGAGCAGCAAACGTGAAACCTTGAGCAAGATGTAATCAATTTTTCAATAGTATTATCTTGTTTGCTGTACTGATGTGAAAGTAAATCAAAGATCTTAGAGATTTTCAGATCTACCAAGTTTAAACTATGAGTATTGTGTTCAATCACTTTCTCCTTGCTTATTTAATACAGTGTAAACAAAATGATGGCTGTTGGAATAGCTTTGATCAAAAATCAAGAATCAATAATTAATTCTTAGTAGAATGCCAGTTTATTTTTTGGACATCAAATATTTAAACAAATTAAGCAGCTTAAAATGTCACTTGCAGTTGTTGGGAACTTTTTCTAAGCTTTGCAGGAAAGTTTGAATTTTTCATTTTGCTGCTAGGAAGTAAATTCCTGTTCAAGCCCTGAACATACTTATCTTTAAAACCAAACAACTATGTGATCTACACATACCCACAGTTGCTAGATTTTATGGAAAGCTAATTGTGAAATTTTAGAGGGGGATTCAAAGGGGGCAGAGCTAGCCTAACCTTCTCTTTAAAATGGACATAAAACTTTTAAACAGACGTAAAGTCTTCAATTTCTATGAAACGTTTCACCCAACCAAGCATACTATCACACAGAAATTTGTTGTTGCTGTTCTTGTTAAAATTATCCAACACTTAGAATCATTTAATTATTGGCAAACCTTGACAATAAAAAGGACTTAAAGCATGCCCAGATATAGCCTAAAATAGCTGCCAAAAGTCCTTGGAACACCCAGCAATTTACGCTGCATTTGATATCTTACATTCCTTTCATGAAAAAAAATACTTCCGCCCTCTTCCCCCTAAAACAATGTTGATAATTTAGAGAAATATCATAGAAGAAGCGCAAAAGAAAGTGCGTCCTAAAACCCTAAACCGTTTGATAGTCAACCAACATTGTTCTGTAGGGGAGAGGGGAAAGGGGATGATTGATTTTGACCTTGGAAATTGACGTTAATGTTCCAAGGCTTTTGGCAGGCATTGTGGCCTTACCTCGAGTTTCATGAAATGTGTCAGTTCATCAGGTATCTTTTCGATAGACTTTTTTGACAAGTCAAGCTTCTTCGAACCTAATTCCAGTGCTGCATTTATCGCATCAACAACTTCTCGTGAAACAGATGGCTCTTGCTTCCCATTGTCTTTGCTTTCAGTGGTAGCCATGTATTATTGGAAGGCTAGCTAAGCTAGGCCCTTTGCAGCCTAAACCAGTCTTCTAAAATTAAATCAACAGCATCTTGACCAAGGTTTGAAACTATGCAGTTGGCCTAATATAAGGTCTATATGTCAAACATTCGCGTAGCCCCTCTTGAACATCGAAGCGCACACATATTTTTCAAATTGGTATCTATGCAATGTACCCTAGCAACGCAGCCTCGTTTTGCAACACATAATCTCTCTGTGATTCAGCCACATTTATCACATTCAGCTTTTCATGTTAGGACCCAACGGTCACGTAGAATACGTAGTTGTTATAAGAAACAATTGAAAAAATTGCGCATTTTGAGGCGAAATGTTCATGACAAAAGCTTTGAATTTTCAAGCAATGCACAGTAAAGGGCTTCTCCATACATAGGCATAGCTCCCTAATTACCAGCGATTGGCGGGTCAGACCCGCATCAAGTCTCATAAGCCCGCCTTGGGTTAAACTCTTATAAACCCGCCTTAAAACAGAAAACTGGCAAATTTCTACTGTTGCTATTGTTGCCACAAAATTTTACGCCCTTACCACTGCTGACCCTCTAACGACTCTGTAAAATTTGCTGCTGGTATATACATTTGTAAAACTTCTGACACCATTCGTTGTTTGAGCGATTGACCGAGCGAATAAACGACACGTATTGACACACAAAATCAATTCCTTTTGTTCCATCCAAAGCTAAGACGTACTTTTACACAATATCGAAACTTAGGTACTAAACAGCCTTTCACAAGCACTGTTACGCCATTAAATTATATATATATGAAACGAAACCTCGAGTGCTTTCACAAGCCACTCGGGTTGAATGCCATCAGCCCTCTCTTAGCCTTTCCATCCATTACCGTTCTGTGTGTGTGTGAGTTAGTGTCTACATGTTTGATAGCGGTGGCCTTTCGCAAGCACCACGCTTCTCTCTCTAAGTAACTCTGTTTCTCCGTACTCTACTTTATATAACAGCATTACAATATGCAAACTAATATCAATAATTGCCGGTGTTATTGTCGGTATCTATCGTGCAATACGTAAATGAACTAGTAGGAGGTGTTAGATATATTTGGAAACGCGGGGGAACTTTGTAGAGCAAAAGGGCATGTAAAATTTTACTATACCGGAAAACATGAAAAACTAACACGCGACAAACTAATATATCCTAAACAAAGAGAAGCATGAACAAATATAAGCATAAACGCAAGACTGACCTAAAATGAAATAAGTACCTATATTACAACTCGTACGAGATTGATTTATATAGGCCTGACGATTCTGACGATTCGCTCTGACGATTCGCACCCAAACTACCCTCCAGTTTTCCTTTAATAACTTTTGACTAACTACATCTGTAGGACTGATTTAATTTTTAAACATCACAAATACCATAGTTTTACTGTTTTTTCATATTTTCATAATTAAATAAAAATTCCGGTTAATATGAAAGTCTCCGAAACTTAGACAAAAATGTGGAATTTGTGAAAACAGCCCAACGGTTTTCCTTTAATAACTTTTCGCAGAAAAATGGTGAAAATACCATTCAAAGTTCAATCAATTAAGAATGGTCTGCTACACTGTTTTTTCATAGTCTGCAGTCGGTTTTTGCACTTCGTTGTGTTTTTATTTTACAAGGAGATTGGGGGATTTTTTCCAAAGTGCAACACCGCCTCAAACCTTAATGAAGATTATCATTTGATTCGAAAGTCGTGCCAAGTGCCACCCCTGCTTCGTCTTTAATTTCCTATTGTTTTCCATTCATCTGGAAACTTGGTTCAATTCTTCAAACTCCGGCTCAGGGGGTGGCAGCTTCGTAGTGGTTTGAGGCGGTGTTGCACTTTGGAAAAAATCCCCCAATTTCCTTGTAAAATAAAAACACAACGAAGTGCAAAAACCGACTGCAGACTATGAAAAAACAGTGTAGCAGACCATTCTTAATTGATTCAACTTTGAATGGTATTTTCACCATTTTTCTGCGAAAAGTTATTAAAGGAAAACCGGAGGGCTGTTTTGCTCGAATCGTCAGAGGAAGTGTTGCGAATCGTCAGAGCACAAGGGCCTCCCCTCAATCAAGAAATCGTCTCTTTTGAGCCGGGTAGTGAGACTTTTACTGTTTTCAAGCGATTGTTTTGGAATCGTTTCGCGACCATTTTGGACAACCAAAGCAATAAAACTTTAGGTAATGGCATCATTTACAAGACTGGATGAGTAAAAGTTTCCGAAACAATTTCAAAAACATTTGACGGCAGTTGATGTGCCGAGTGGTTTTAAACTGGGTGACAGGGAAAGTATCTCATTTTCCTAGTCTTTGCAAGTCAAATAAAACGTAGATTTTTTTTGAAAAACAGAAATAAACCAATGTTTTGATGAATATTCAACCACTCAGCATAAAAACCGACTCTGGGGGTGGTGCCTTGCACGACTTATAAACTCAAGTCTACATCATGGTTAGAGGCGGAGTTCGCACTTTCAAAAAATTCCCCTACTTTCAACGCAAAATAAAAACACAACTAAGTGCAAAAACCGACTGCAGACTATAAAAAACAGTGTAGCAGGTATCGAAAAAATAAATAAACGTCTGTTTCGGCAAAAAACCCGAGATTTGAAAAAGTTATTAAAGGAAAACTGAAGAGCGGTTTTGGAAAAATTGAGATTTTGCCATCATTCGGGGGGCTGAAAATGTACTTGAATCAACTTTAACCTCTTGCAAACTATTAAAAAACAGTGTAGCAAGCTATGTTCTATCGATTAAACTTTAAATAGTATTTATAACATTTTTCTGCGAAAAGTTATTAAAGGAAAACCAGAGGGCTGTTTTGCTCGAATCGTCATAGGAGGGTTGCGAATCGTCAGAGCGCATTCTGTGTCATGGCTCTCCCCTCAATAAATAAATCGACTCTTTTGAGCCGAGTAGCGAGACTTTTGAGCAGGGTAGTGAGATTTTCGCTCTTTTCAAGCCACTGTTTTCGAATCGCTAAGCGTCCATTTTGGACAACCAAGGCAACAAACTTTAGGTAAGGGCATCATTTACAAGACTGGAAAGGTTAAAATTACAGAAAAAAATCTGAAAAAATTTGACAGCAGTTGATAGGCCGAGTGGTTTTGAATATGGTGACAGGAAAAGAATATCATTTTCCTAGACCTCGGAAGTCAAATAAAACGTATAATTTTCTTTAAAAACAGAATTAAACAAATATTTTGATGAATACTGAACAACTGGAAATGAAAACTGTCTCAGGGGGTAGCTCCTGGCACGACTTATAAACTCAAGTTTACATCATGGTTAGAGGCGGATTTTGCACTTTCGAAAAATTCCCCTACTTTGGACGCAAAATAAAATCATAACAAAGTGCAAAACACAAGTGCAGACTATGAAAAAACAGTGTAGGAGGTATCGAGGAAGAGAATTAACCGCTGTTTGGGCCAAAACCCTGAGATTTAAAAAAGTTATTAAAGGAAAACTGAAGAGCGGTTTTGGGAAAAGTTCGTTTTTGCCAACATTCAGGGGGCTGAAAATGTTCTTGAAACAGGTTTAACTTCTTGCAAACTGATAAAAACAGTGTCGCAAACTTTGCTCTATCGATTCAACTTTAAATGGTATTTTTACCATTTTTCTGCAAAAAGTTATTAAAGGAAAACCGTTGGGCTGTTTTCACAAATTCCACATTTTTGTCTAAGTTTCGGAGACTTTCATATTAACCGGAATTTTTATTTAATTATGAAAATATGAAAAAACAGTAAAACTATGGTATTTGTGATGTTTAAAAATTAAATCAGTCCTACAGATGTAGTTAGTCAAAAGTTATTAAAGGAAAACTGGAGGGTAGTTTGGGTACGAATCGTCAGAGCGAATCGTCAGAATCGTCAGGCCTATATAAATCAATCTCGTACGAGGCACTGGTGCGTCGTACTCCTGCTATACTTTATAAGTGGGTACAACAAAAGCCTTCTTTGGAAATTAGGGAGTACCTCAAAAGCCGACTAAGATTATAAATTGCTAACTAAGAATACAGTTGAGACTAAAGAATATGTGGTTTATGTAGTATTACTATTAATGTAACATTTATATAGCTGAAGGCAATATTATGTATAAACAAAAAACAAACTGAAAACTAATGGAATGATTTCTATCTATCACAATCTCCCGACAAATATTCGGCCACTGATGTAGACCTGCCAACTCTCCCGGTTTCCACCCCCCCCCCCTCCATTAGTATCTCAATAGGAAATTTCAGGAAAAATCCACTCGAAGGAGGAAACGCTTTAAGTATTTTAGAGACCTTCATGTCATAAAATTAATAAAGGGTCAAGCAAAGGTAGTTGCTCCGTTGGTTAAATATGATATTCCTTGATATGAATGAAGGTAAACAAACTAATGATTTGAATATTTGAAGATTTCTTGTTGGCACTTAATCGAAAAATCCAGGCCCTCTTTAGGTGAAATTGTGTCTTGTGTCCATTTCCCCTAAGGTTTCTCGGTAGAAGCGTTAACTGACAACTGCAATTCACTATGAGCTCCAGATTTGTTTAACATTCGAAAGGCATGCTAAGATGGAAAGAGGGATCTAAATTGACAACCAGTGCTGCATGTTACCTAGCTTCAGAAGTAACTGACAACATGGTATTTCTCAAGACCACGGCGAAATTGTACCAGTTGTTTTTATCTGCTGTTCAATTTGTTTGCAAAAAAATATTTTCAATAGGATTAGGAGGATTGCTTTAGTGAAATATGCTTGAAAGAGTGCATTTTCCAGGGAACTAGAAGCATCAAAATTCGAAAATTTCCTCCTCCTTCGGCGGCAACCATCGAGCCGCCTCGAGTAGTAACTATATCCTTTGCCCGTTCCGATATAGAGATTTGACAAAACTATTAGGAAAATTCCGTTATTATCAAATTAAAATGAAAGTTGCGAATTATATACAGAGTTAGATTGACAAAATGCATTGCAGAGGTTTGTGACAGCAACTAAAGAATTTCAGACAAAAATTTTTCAATCAGGTAAATTTGTAGTCCACTCGCGACGATCCTGTTCCTTACCATAAATGAGTACCTGAAGAGGATATTGTCAAAGCTGTGAAAACTACAAATGCTACACATCTGAAGATATGCCTGATTAATTTTTTTTGTCGTGCTACAATAATTTATACATGAAATTATTTAGATGAAATTTGAGACAAAACACAACAGTTGCAAGAAGTTACATGTTATATAAGGACACTTTTACCATATTTGGTAGAACAATAGTTAGACATTACGTAATGCGAAATCGCCTGAAGTAGAACACGAACCTTGTAGACCTCAATTAATGGATACATATCGCCGAATCGAATTTACATTAATGTTGGAATAAGAGCGCAGTATTTTGATGAAACACAGTCCTCAAATCGGCCTCAGTATATTTCAAAATGTACTTTTTCAAAGCCTTTTTTGGAGTTATCATCACCAGAAAAATTGTTGTAAATAAGAAATTAGGAATCAAGCCACTTAACAGGTGATAATGATTACGTGAAAATATTTTAGAGATTACGTAATAAAGTTTCGAAAATACTTCCACGAGTACATAGGGTGTCCAAATAATTAGATTACAAGCATCACATGACCTGTTCCAACCAATCAGTAAAACTGTCAATCAAAGAGTCTCAAACCGTATAAATACCCCGCCACTCCCTGCATTTGGTGAAGAAGACAAGCTGGCATGAGCCTGAAGGCCGTTGTTCATCGAATGAAAAAATGTCTGGTAAGTCATCACAACTTTCAGTCAATTTATTTCTCAAAATGTACCTTCGGTCTACATATTTATCGCTAGATGAGAATTTATCGTCAAGGTATGTCGTTTTGGGACGCTGATCCTTATCGAAATTGCTTTTCTGTTCCACACTCCTATTAGTAAAAAAAGGTATTCATTTTCCTTTTGATACAGAAACACTATTCTTGTGCCCTCACTCTTTAAGAAACAGCCACGCTAGATTTACACTTAGTTAAGGCGTCATGTGATGCGGCGAAAACGCATGCTTTACTTTTAGGATACTTTTGCCAATGTCTCAAAGAAATTGTTAAAAAGCATCATGTATCTTTAAAAATTCTTAACATAAATATGTTTAATCTTTTCTTTGTGACCTCGCTTTTCAAGAAACAGTCAAGCTTGTTTTTCCGTCGCCATTTGCAATCAAAGACAGAAATATAAAGTGCTTCTAAGAAGGAATCCATAGGGTGTCCAAGAATTAAGAAGAAATGTATAGAAGACCATTCTGTGATTTCATTTTCAACGAACTCGGAATACCAGAATCCTAATTTGTTCTTTAGATATTTTAACATTAAGAAGAAAAGCTCACAGGTTTTAGTGCAATGTGTTTTTGTAAATATGATGCAGCAACATTTCACGTCTGCCTCCTGGTAATATAAATATAACTAATAACACAATTATAACAATCTTTTTGCGTTACAGAATTTATGAACAAATGGCTTTGAAAAAAAGCAAACATTTGAAACATGTTACTAAAGCTTTTCGTCTGACATTCTTCAGAGTTAAAAATGGCTTTGAAAAGCTTTAATACTAGAGTAGCAGAAACTTCTTTATGAGAATTCCAAATTTTGCCTCGTTACATCGATATCAAATTCGTTTCGTAGACGTAATATGTAATTGGATAACTGGAACCTTGTTGAGAATTTTCTCTTCATGTATCTGGTCCCAGGTCATTGGTTATTTTGTAGATCATTCATGATCACCCAGTAATATTTCAGAGAGACAACCAGGTGCAAATCGAACCATCCTGTAACTTGGGATTTTCAATAAGCACCTGGGTCCTTTTTCTTCAGACCCTGAAGGTGATCAAGTTTGGTTTTTGACAAACTGCCCCATATTTCGTTACAGTAGCGCTATTGACTTTCGAAAGGTACCCTGTTAAGCGCCCCATTAAGCGCCCTATTTAGCGCCCTGTGCGTCGTGTGCGACAGTCTAAATCCGCGCCTGCAGAAAAACCACTATTTATCTTGTTTCTTGTTTGTTTGTACTGTGCATTCCATGATAGGTTTTCATCCACAGTAACTCCCAGATATTTCGCTTCGTGGACCGTTTTTGATATAATTTTCTCCAATTTCCAAATGTACTGTGTTTTGTATTAGAGTGCAATTTGTGGCCTTTAATCTTTAATTCAGAATTTTTCCTATTAAAACAACTTTTGTTCTGACCCATCCATTTTGAAATATTGTTAGTTTTTTTTGCAAATCAGTGCAGAGTTCTCTTATATCCTCTGCAAAAAGGGGTAAAACTGGTATCATCGGCATACACATTAGGGGTACATCTTTCAAGGGCACTGCTCAAAGTCATTCATCTACAAAATGAAAAGAAGGGGATTAGGGCACCAACCCTGTGGAATACTACACTGAGCTGGTTTCGGCTAGAACTGTGGCCATTAAATGAGCAGTACTGTTGCCATTCTTTTGAGTAAGTTTTCAACAAGTGGTGGGGTTCTCCTATAATCTCCTACAGAAGGATTTTGCTTTCCAATTGGAACCCTTGAAGATGACGTATTTTGACAAAACCAGTATGTTTTATTGATTTTTCAACAGGGTTTATTTTAAGGCTTTTGTCTCACTGCACATAGTTAGGTAAAATTTGATTTCTATGGACGTTGTCTTTTTGAATATTTAATGGCCACGCCCCTTCTACTATCAGAGTATACATCAATTCAACATACAGCCTCATTTTGATAAAATTCTTCAATTTTTTTGTACGACATTTTCGACCCCAGATTCGGATTATGAGCAAAAAATTTAGTTTACTTGGAAGTTTTCATTATGTTTTTGCTTATGATATTGATTTCGTGACGATATAAAGACAAAAATTTCAAGCGGGATTTGACCGTAATTTGTGAGCCAAGGGGGTAAAAATCACCCGGAATGATATTTGCGTATGTGCTGTTATGTGCTTCGTTAGTGACGTGTTGTCTCTGCTGAAAATTTTCCAAAAAGAGCTTCAAGCAGACGACATCAACATAGTAGATGTAGTTCCAGAAACCACAATTTTAATAAAAAAGCTTGGAAATGAAGGCCCAATTTCGGGAGGTTGGGAAGAAACTTTCGAGAAAGGTTTTGATGAAGAGAAGGGTCCATTCTTCGAGAAAGTGCTCTGACGAAAAGAACGTCGCCAAGTCAGGTGCATCAGTTTGTTTCTAAAATAAGAAATTACAGTGATGCAATACGGTCGGAAGTTTTGCTTGAAATGGAAAATTTCATTAAACACATTTCAACAGACTAGCGCTGGATGAAAATGTCAAGGCCCGTTTTTCGAGCTTCGTGAAATTCATTGCAAAAAGGGATGTCATTTGAGAGGTCCATGATGCAGTTGCACCCGACCATGATGCTGGTTGAGTTCAGCGAAGCTTTTAATCTGTTTACTATTAGTGTTTTTTTATAATGATGACTATCAGCACGGCATTTACTACCAGAATAAGTTCTTGGAATATTTAAAAAATGGTTAAAAAGTTATCACTGCCTAAATTTGATTTGATCACTGCACAATTATGAATTATCACCGTACAAATTGGTTCATCACAGGTTAAAATAAACCCTTTGTCAATTAATTATTTGCATTAATGTTTGTACTTTATCCATTTAACATATGAAGAGCAAAGTGAGGAGCCAAGGCGAATCTTTATTCCCGGAGGTCGCGGAGGTCGCGGAGGTCGCGGAGGCCAGATCGGCAGAGAGGGACAAAGAAGAGGAGGACAAAGAGGAGGGGCGATAAACATTGACGTGGGTGCGGTGCACGATAACAACATCAATGCAGCAAGGAATGAACCTCCCGGTAAGGCGACAAAAATGATAACAGTCATTAAGCATTTACCGGGGTTGTGGTTGTAGGGGGTGCGACACCCCATGAATTGTTTGTGTTCTTCAGTAAATTTACTTTATTTATCTTCTTTACCTTGAAGGTTTAAGCTAAATTTTTTAAGAGGGTGCTTCCAAAATTTTCAAAGGTATGGCACAAAAAACCAATCATCGTAAATCAGCCCCCCCCCAATCCTTGCCGCTTGAATCCGCCCATGCTCTTAGGGGTTATAGGGTGCCCGCGTAGCGGTCTTTATTAGAGTTATCATAGGCTAAAGGAATACCTCTTGTTGAAAATTTATGGCAATAATTAGGCAACCGCTGCGAATACACTAGGCATTTTATTATGAGTCAACTAAATGCGGCAATTAAAGGCCTAGTGTATTCCAGCCTTTTGGTTCCAAGAACTGAAGTTTTTAAGTTACTTCGTGAGGTTTTTTGTTATATAAAAATTTGTGGGTACTCCAACAATGCACCAATATTGGTACATTTATTGTCACAGTTATATTCTACATTGATATCATACCTTCAAAGTGTAACGTTATAAAAACCCTATTTTTAGAACTTATGAATTTTAAGCAATATCATAAAAGATCACTATCTTATAATTTCAATTATGCGAGTAAGCCAAATATGTTTGAAATCGGTTGAGAAAAGGCCAATGAAAGATTTGTAGTTTGCTAACGAATCACTGTTATTTTGGCTCTGATCATACAGCTATGAACAGAGACCAAAATACAGAGGTTTGATGGGGAGAGCCAATACACATGTGGCCATATGCTCTTTCAGGTTATGGGATCCAAATTCAAAAATTCTAAAAATATATTTTTTATCACTGCCTAAATTTGATTTGATCACTGCACAATTATGAATTATCACCGTACAAATTGGTTCATCACAAGTTAAAATAAACCCTTTGTCAATTAATTATTTGCATTAATGTTTGTACTTTATCCATTTAACATATGAAGAGCAAAGTGAGGAGCCAAGGCGAATCTTTATTCCCGGAGGTCGCGGAGGTCGCGGAGGTCGCGGAGGTCGCGGAGGTCGCGGAGGTCGCGGAGGTCGCGGAGGTCGCGGAGGCCAGATCGGCAGAGGGGGACAAAGAAGAGGAGGACAAAGAGGAGGGGCGATAAACATTGACGTGGGTGCGGTGCACAATAACAACATCAATGCAGCAAGGAATAAACCTCCCGGTAAGGCGACAAAAATGATAACAGTCATTAAGCATTTACCGGGGTTGTGGTTGTAGGGGGTGCGACACCCCATGAATTGTTTGTGTTCTTCAGTAAATTTACTTTATTTATCTTCTTTACCTTGAAGGTTTAAGCTAAATTTTTTAAGAGGGTGCTTCCAAAATTTTCAAAGGTATGGCACAAAAAACCAATCATCGTAAATCAGCCCCCCCCCAATCCTTGCCGCTTGAATCCGCCCATGCTCTTAGGGGTTATAGGGTGCCCGCGTAGCGGTCTTTATTAGAGTTATCATAGGCTAAAGGAATACCTCTTGTTGAAAATTTATGGCAATAATTAG
The DNA here is from genome assembly GCF_013076305.1 of Rhopilema esculentum. The sequence goes on from NW_027019299.1 coordinate 687,756, forward strand.
GCAACCGCTGCGAATACACTAGGCTTTTTATTATGAGTCAACTAAATGCGGCAATTAAAGGCCTAGTGTATTCCAGCCTTTTGGTTCCAAGAACTGAAGTTTTTAAGTTACTTCGTGAGGTTTTTTGTTATATAAAAATTTGTGGGTACTCCAACAATGCACCAATATTGGTACATTTATTGTCACAGTTATATTCTACATTGATATCATACCTTCAAAGTATAACGTTATAAAAACACTATTTTTAGAACTTATGAATTTTAAGCAATAACATAAAAGATCACTATCTTATAATTTCAATTATGCAAGTTGGCCAAATATGTTTGAAATCGGTTGAGAAAAGGCCAATGAAAGATTTGTAGTTTGCTAACGAATCACTGTTATTTTGGCTCTGATCATACAGCTATGAACAGAGACCAAAATACAGAGGTTTGATGGGGAGAGCCAATACACATGTGGCCATATGCTCTTTCAGGTTATGGGATCCAAATTCAAAAATTCTAAAAATATATTTTTTTGTATGACGTTATCACGTTGCTGTTTCCGTCCAAAGAGTCTGCTGCTGTTGAGTGTGCACGTGTAAAGGCACAAAATGATTTAATTTGGACCGCTTCATAGTTGTGGGTAAACATGTCTCAATTCTTCGTAGTCCTGCAAAGTTCCTTTTGAAAACAGCATTTGTCACAGAAATCGCTAGTAGCAGCTTCATCGCTATCATGACATATGCTAATAGCAATATTTGACCTTTCTTACCTTTCCTACGATGCTGTTAAACTTTTTTGAACATTTAGTTTTTTCACTAGGCTTGTTTGCTCGTAAGACCATCAAACCTGAGGTTATCAGTTCATTATCGGAGTCGTCTATGTAGAAATCATAGATAAATCCCTGTTCGAAGTTCTCCAATTCAATTAATTTGTTGTAGACATCCTGGTCAAATCTTTTTTTATTAAGAAGTAAATTTTACGGAATCAAAGTCATTGCCAAATAATCCTTCGAGATTCACATTTCTTAAAAAATTGTGCCCTGTCTTAGGGTTTAAAGGGATTCTTCCCATACTTGGAATAAAACTTCGAAATGATCAATCTGACCAAACTTGCAAGTTTTCAGATACTGCAAGGCTAGTTTTTTTAATAGAATCCTGCATCACAAACGTCTTTAATCAGAGAAAGCTTGCCAGTGGCGAATCTAGCCTTAAAAAATCTGGGGGGGGGCAGTGACTTGGTGGCCGGTGGGACCAGGGGGCACGCGCCCTACCAGCGACCAGACATCAGGGGGTGCCGAAGGAGATTCAACTCTTCAAAGGGGGCCAAATTCCTTTTGAAAACACATGTGAACGAAGAAGGCAACTCGACAAAGCCGCGTTCCGAAGAGGAACATATTCCAACGTGGAGCCGTCTTGTCTCGTCTCTTTCTTTTCTCCTCCGCATGTCCGTCGTGATACTCCACCCTCTCGACAACCCTTCATATGGAACTCAGGGTAGAGCCAAGGATGCGATAGCATCCAAGCATCATTTGGCAGTCCGCCATGAGTTATCAAACATCTGTAAGTAACCCGCTAATTTGTTGGACCTCACGGAGGTTGGTTTACAAAATTACATCTTAACTTTACAAAGATACTTCCTGCCTGCCATATTCAAAACTATAGTTCTTCTGTTGATAATCTTCTGGCATAATGATAAAAATAAGCTTATGAATATTTTCTAAAATCCCCATTGGGCCTAAATCTACGTGTGTTGTAGATAACATATACCATATCAGTCGTTGCATAAACATTTTTAATATTGTATCATATATTTATTCAATACTAATTCTTTATAGATAGTTGGCCTTAATTAGCTTCTTTATAGCTATCAGACGTTCATTTAGTACGCCAACTTTAAACAAATTATTTATTATTATTATAAATATTATATATTTCGGAAACAGTTTCCGGTCATCCCTAGAAAGAAATACTTTCCAAAAATTTTCTTGCCGCCGGACATGGTGGCGGCCTCTTAGAAATCCCTATAAAATCTTAACATCGTCGGCCCCACTTTCTGTCCCGTTTCGCTGGCCCTGATGGAGTTGCACCGTGGGCATGAAGCACTCTAGAGGGCGCCAAAAAAGGTTGGTGTCCCCTACCCGAGCCACCACGCCACATTGTTAGCAACGAGTCTTTAAGATCATCAAGGGCTTTGTAAAGGTCATCGCCATGGCTGATGGAAGGAACAATTTTGCAACTGTAACATTATGGGGATAACAAGAAACTGCATTTGAATATCTACAACATTCGTAGGTATTTGCCCAATAAAGATGCTAGTAAATATTCGCTTATTTTTATCATTATGCCCAACATAATTTTTATCATTATGTCGTTCCATTTAGCAGTTTTGAAATCTATCTACATTAGCACGAAAAAACTGCTACTGTGTAGTCTCTCAAGCTGTCGTTAGTTTCTCAAGCATCCGTAGAGCTTCACTGCTTTCCAAAGAGTTTGTTTCCTTGCAGAATCGAAGGCTTTCAAAAGTTCAATGTATATAACAGAGGCAGGTATTGCTTGATTGCCTTTCCTGTAACCCACATTGACAGCACGTTCTTAGAGATGGGTTTGGTGCAGTGCTTCCCAGCTCATCTTTAAAAATGGACCCATGGAGCTTTTTTCTTTTGGGAGATTTTTTTTTCCAAGCGCTTCGGTCTCTTGATCGCTCTTGGTTGTGTGCAGTGTGGAAATATCGGCTCTTGTTACTGGTGTTACCGCGCTAGGCCATTGTCCACGGCTGAAAGGCATCGTAAAGCCTGATTCCCATATAATCCTAAGACTGGCGCAGACTGTCTGCGACGATCTGCGATGAACTGCGGCACTCTAAAAGTTTTGATGGGAATATAAATCTGTGTCTGCGACGATCTGCGATGGTCTGCGACGATCTGCAAAAAGTTGAACATGTTAAACTTTTTACCTCTTTCGGTACCTTTCCGGCGCTTCCAGATCATATGGGAACATGGGTCGCAAACGATCTGCGACCATCTGTGACACGCCCTTGTTGACAAATACCCACTTGCATTCTGTAGTCCAATCAAAACCCCTTCTTCTATATAATCCCGCGCTTTTTCCTTTGTGTTGTAATATGTGTCATTTCTTCCTTGCAATCAAAACAAAATGGCAGTACAAATTGAGAATGAAATTGACAACGAAACATTGATGAATTGCGTTCAAAACTACCCTGTGATTTACGACAAGATGAGCAGAGACTATAAAATTCCACTTAGAAAAAGAAAAGCGTGGAAAGAAGTAAGCAGGGAACTTGGAATTGATGTGGAAGTGGCACAAAAACGCTACAACAACATCAGAACAACGTTTTCAAAGTATGTCAGACGAATGCAGTGCGTTAAGTCAGGATCGTCGCAGATCGTCTGTGGCAGTCTTAAGATTATATGGGAACCAGGCTTAATAATGAGTCTTTTACGCCGCCACTAAGCTCTGTTCTTCTTCTGGGGTGCTCTTCACCTTTGTCTTCCTCGAGAGTATTTTCCCGGGGTGGGTACTTGGATACCAAAACGACGGGGGTGTGCACTTCTAAGATTGTTTTGGTGAACCGGCTTTTGAAAAAAAAGCTAAAAATGACACCTGGCTTTACAATTGTTGGAAAAAAGAACAAAGGAAAACAAGAGCTTTGATACCAGTACCCTGGGTGCCAGAGCCTCAGAGAGTCAAAGGATGAAGAACGGGGGAAGAAATTGCGAAGGAGAATGGAATAGTAAAAGGGAGATACGAAGCTCTGGATCCATCGCTCAACAACCTCCTTCTTGCTTACAACGGAAGCGATTTGGAATCACTTGTTCGAGGGCAATGAGCGATTAGGAATCACTTTTAGGTTGCAAACAAAGATATATCAAGAAACATACCAATCTTTCCACACTTCCCAGTAATTCTATGATTTAACTTCTATCGCGAACTTAGAATGTTGTAAGGCGATAAACTCACAAATAACTCGAAATAGAAGTTATATATTTCTTTCAAGGTAACAAAACAATAACGAACTGGTTATATACTCTCGTCGCACACTCGCCTTTTTGAATAGTAAAAGTCATGTCTCTGAAGCTCCTCACCCCCACGCGCTCGCTCCTTCCCCGCGGTTAATTATAAGCAGTTTTTATTTTACACAACTTCCTTGCTGATAATTTTTTTCATTGTTCATGACAATGCCTTAACACTTTTTCATACTCCATGATTAAGCGCTGTCAATTTCAACAATAGCAATAACAACAAAACTGAAAGATGGATGGCGAATCCAGAAACAACCTTGAACGTTTACGAGAAAGGAGAATATTGCTATTTGTGCGGATTTAGCTTCGGAAACTCCTCTAATAAGCCGACTTACAAAATCGTGTGAAGTGAAATAAAACCACTGACATCTCAAACAGAATCGTGCCTGCAATCCTGCATGTGATTATTTTCTAAAAATAAAGCGCCTTTTCGAATCGACGAAACTTCATTTTGAACACGTTTTGTAAATAGAGTTTGTTGACAATAAAAGGGATAGGTGCACTTAATTTGCTTATGAACAGAGCCATTTTTTCCATAAAAACTTAGGAACAAAGTTGATAGCCCATAACTATAATTACGCAAGGCTAGGCCTAGTTCCAATTTGACTCTGACTAGGAATAAATATTTGGAAAAAAATTGTTTTGAAAGCAGACCATACCATTTCGGGATACAATGAGCTTTATCTGCTGCAAAAGTAGAAACTTCGACCTTTTTGCTTCGTTCGTTGCCGTACTAAAATCGTCTTCCATGATAAAAGTCGGAGATCATATGATTTGATCGATGATTCTTGATAATGATTGTAAACAAAGATACTTAGCCAACCAGCGTCGAGTATACCGCGAACGGTATACTGGATGCTGATTGGTTTAGAAGTGGAATTTGAAAGGAGGTTGTTGAACGATGGATCCAGAGCCTCGTCTCTCCCCTTCCCTCTTCCATTCTCCTTCGCATTTCCTTTCCCCCGTTTTTCATCCTTTGACTCTCTGAGGCTCTGGCACCCAGAGTATGATACCAGTTGCCATGGTTGCCAGCACACCACAAAAACAATGGGCGGGCAGCCTCTTTGCTGTTATTTTTGAATAGAAAAAAAACGAAAATCAGGCAACCGGCTTTAGATTCCAGTGGCCATTTTTAACATTGTCGAAAACAGCTTTAGTCACTAAATTCTATAAATTTGTCAGTTGATCCTTTAGCTCTTTGCATTATTCTGGTTGACAGTAACTTAGGCATTTTCGCGAATGCATTTGTTGGTGTTCTTTTCCATGGAAGTCCCTAATGTGGAAGAAGTTTACATCGTGAGGAAAGTATCAACTGCAGTTGCTAGTACCTGGTAGAAGGCCACCTTTCAAGTTCTTATTCCCGCTTCCGTGATCTTTGTTAAAGTTTTCCAAGTTTTCTATGGCGTCGGAAACATTTTCAAGAATTTCCCGTCAAAATTTGCTATAAAATACGCTTATTTTACCCAAATCATGCATTCAAATGTTTGGTATGGTTGAAAAGTTGACAAAATGTGCCGCCATTTTGAACAAGGTGGTGAAATACTTTTGTGAAATGAGTGTAAGAGATTTTAATATCAACTTAGGTTAAATAAGCTAAGAACATTTTATATTTAACATAGGTTAAGGATGCCAAGGAAATAAAAAAAATCTAAAAAGATTCTAGTATCAACTCAGGTTAAATGGGCGGAAGAAAATTTTTAAAAAAGTTGAAGAGCTTTGATATTAACTTAGATAAAGGAACCTAAGGAGTTTCAATATAGCGAAGGAGATTTAAATATAAACTGGGGTTCAATGAGCTTAAGGGATTTAAAAAAAGCTAAATATGTTTATTTGTAACTTACGCTAAGGAGACTTTAATATTTACTTGCTATACTGTGAAAGTCACAAACCTGAAAATGATTCATAAAAACGATAATTTTAAACAATCTTAATTTCCTGTTCTTCATATATTCTTAATAACTGACGCTTCATTTAAAACGTTATTGCAGACAGTGTCCCAATTTTCAACGGTTATATTAATCGGGGAGGGGCAAGGGTAGTGAGAGAGCTTTTTTCGATTAGTTTACCTTCGTAGAAGAGAGCACCCCCTTAACTGTCGATACTATATACTTTTTTATGAATCAGTTCTGTTTGTTTTGCGATATCTATTGTTTTCTTTAAGATACTACAAATTTAACATTATAATTGACCTTCTGCATTGTAATTTTCTGCTAAATTAGATGTTAAATTGTTTGACCATACGAGCCTCAGAAACCCTTGCAAGAGAGGCTTTGGGGTTACTGGAACTTGACTAAACTAACACCGATTAAATTCCTGCTACGGGCAACATTGTTGGGGGTACCGTACCGTCATCCTGGGTACCAGGGCCTGAGTGAAGAGTGGATCGAAAACAGTGGATCGAAAACAGTGGATCGAAAACAGTGGAAAGCCTTCAGTACTGTACGATAACGGGACATCCTCACCAAAAAATCCGGAAAAAGAAGATTTACCCTGAAAATGCATTGAAAGAATATTGAACTTATTATTAACCAGTGGCGGCTCTTGCTGAAGGGCATCTGGGGCAATGCCCCCTCAAAAAGATTCAAAGGAAATCTGTGATATTCATATTTAATTTTGAAGATAGTCTTACTGTGGTTAATTATATAAGTTTGTATCTCTTCTAGAAAAAGCTCCTTGCTATCCCGTCTCGTCCTTAGCCTCGCTTCTGGCCCGCTAGTGCCTTGAGCGATGATGTCATTTTACGGGCAAAGTTTTTTGTACCCCTAGCCGACATGCGCACAAGCTAATTTTCGACCTCGAGCATTGCGAAACGCGGCCTGTGATTGGCTTATTTGGAGGAATTCGGGGCAAGAAAAATTTTGCCCATAAAATGACATCATCGCTAAACAACAACCACATCTATATATGCTTTTTCTTCTGCGCTCCATGACGATCAACATCGAACCATGAATACAGTGAAAAATTTGCAAACTCGACCTTTCTATCGATTATCGCAATATTGATGTTCTGCCCTCCCAACTGTGAAAGTTACGAGCCGCCACTGTTATTAACACAAAAAATCTTGATACCGAAATTCATAATTATTCAATCGGAAATGGCACACTCAGAAAACTTTGCAGTGCAATTGAATTATTGCTTAAACACGATTACCTTAAACTTTAAATGCTAAAATACGTCAGATGTTGTTTCGGGATGTTGTGGCTAACTCTCACTGTGGTTATGCTCCTACCAAAAGAGTTACAAATCGCGCAACCAGCACGGTAACCAATAGCAAATATGGTTTTCTATGTAGCAGTTTTGTAGAAAACCGATGATGGAAAACAATTAAAGAGGTATTTCTTGAGAATATATGGCACGGGAACAACGCATGATTAGGTTTCACAAAATTCGAGTGACATATTCAACGAAAACTCCGAAACCTCGACAGGCTTTCCTTGTGCCAACAGACGTCGCCATGAACATAGCAAGTTTACCTTCATCTTATTCCTGTTGGCCCATCCATGTTTAAATTGCCCCAGTCTTTATAACATCAGTCAGCATTATCAAGGGGCATATATATATTTCCATGTAAAATCTTTCATAATTTCAAAAGTATTGCAGAACAGAAATGGAAGCTGCTCTTGCGTCTCTGCACATTATATGTGAATTGTAAATGACTAGTTTTGATGGCTGGCTTTTTGCTTTTAGGTCAACCAAGAAGAATATACTCCCTTTCGTACACGAAGTTGCAAGAATTCAGCAACATGAAACCGGATGATGCAATTCTGGCGGTGGTCACTTACAAAGAAGCCCTAGTGACATTGCTAAGAAAACGGAATCTACAGCTTGATTGGGTCAAGGCGGTAACAAAAATATTTTCAAATATTTTGCAGTCAAGCATGACGAGAAATGTGTTTGACATCGTGAGTTTATTACCAGGCTCTCTCTTTGTCAAAGAAACACTGCTTAGGGCAATCCAAGAATTGCCTGTTGTTGCTATAACAGGGTTAAATAATGATCATGAGGAGTTCCTTCAGAATGTTATCGATATATTTCAAAGAGTCTGTCAATCGTTCCCCAGCTCTGTCCAGGATCTGCCAGTTGACAATTTGCTTTCAGTTGCAAGCAGGGTTCCACTTGAAAACAAAGATGAAATTTTGACAAAAATTGGAGACTTAATAAACCGCCGTGACCAAATGATAGCCGAAAGGCTTGATAGTCTGAGTTGAACCAAAGAGGAGCGGCCTTTAACAGCCAAGGACCACCGCCTGAGGATTTCAGAGAGCTTTCTGCTGGGCCAACTCTAGAAGACATTCGTCCGGAAAAGAAACCTTATCTTCGACCGATTAAATCAAGGGGTAAATATTCAGATGGCGAAGAATACTTGGACGTTCAGTTTCGCCTCCTCAGAGAGGATTTTATTGCACCTCTTCGTGAAGGTATTGGGGAAATTCGCAGTTCGTTGGCACGAGCTGACAGAAGTCAGAACATGAAAGTATACAGAAATGTAAAGATTTTGTTTCCAAATTTCACAGGAGGAGGAATAACGTACAAAATTTCCTTCGATGTCACTAAATTGAGGCATGTCGTATGGCAGCATTCACGTCGTCTGATCTTTGGTTCCCTTGTCTGTTTCTCGGCAGACAATTTTAAAACATGCTTCTTTGGAACTGTAGCAGAAAGAGAGGTAAAAGATCTTTCGAGAGGAGAAATAAATGTGAAGTTTATGAATGGTTTGGATGATGTAATTGATGCAAAAATAGACGAAGAATTCGCAATGGCTGAATCACCATCGTATTTTGAGGCCTATTATCATGTTCTTCGAGCTCTTCAGGACCTCAAGGGTGATAAAATCCCGTTTACCGATTACATTGTTTCTACCGTACAAATATCGAAGAACCCAAAGTATATCAGGTATGATCTGGCTGTAAAAGAATACAATTTCACAGGATGCCTGACGGAAAGAAACATCAAATGCCGTACCACACTTCTCAACACTGAGTCACATCTGGAAGAAAGTCTTCTAAATCCATCACAACTCAAAGCTTTTCAAAAGGCACTTTCTCGTGAATTTACAATTATTCAAGGTCCACCAGGGACGGGAAAGACTTTTGTCGGCCTGAAAATCGTTCAAGCTCTCTTGATGAATCAACCCATCTGGGAAGGTAATGGACGGGCAAATATACTGATTGTTTGTTACACAAACCATGCCTTAGATCAGTACATCGAAGGAATAATCAAAATGGGTTATCACGATATCATAAGAGTTGGGGGCAGAAGCCAGAGCGAATCTGTGCAACAGTTTAGCCTGAGAAACAAAAAAAAGTGCATAGACAATAGCAGTATCAAAACCATTAGTTCTGCAATAGGGAGGGCAATAAGTAGAAAGTATGAGCTGATGGATGGTATGGAAGCTATATTAAGAGGCTTGGAAAATCTTGCGCATTCCCAGATTCATGGGCGGATAGCTGACTTGAATGCAATTTTAGAGTTCTTGCCCCCTATTCTACAACACTGGTTCCTCGATATGGAAAAAAGTTATCGTCAATTAGATGTACCTTTTTTGGAAATGTTTCTGGGATTGTTCCCGTTTCACGAAGGGCGTGCACGCAGTACATATAGAAATGTAAGACGCACTGAGGCTTTGCAGAGAAGGTTTGCAAATGCAATGCACGGAGGCATGGGCGAAGAAGGGAATTACGATCAAGAGAACGATGATGCTATAGACATAGCTGGAGACACAGAAGCTTTGGTTGATAGATGGGCAATGGAAATGGATCAATTTACCCCGTTTGTTAATGATCGAAAAACATGGACTGAGGAGGAGCCTGACGAGGATTATCAAGAAGAGTTCATTGACGAAGATGGCTTTAAACTTGTTGTCCCAAGCAAACGAGAGAGAAGGGCACTTGCAAAACGACAAATGAATAATGCAGAGCCGATGACAGCGGATCAGGTAAACTCGATCGAAAATCCTATGGATTTGAATGTAAACGAACGCTGGAGGCTGTACAAGTACCTCCTAGAGAAGTACAATCGCAAGTGCAAAGATATATTGTTACCAGTGTCAAGAGAATATGATGATTGCTGTGAAAATGTCAAGGAACTAGAGGGTAGAAAAGATGAGCATTGTATGAAGGCAAGCAGGGTTATTGCTATGACAACAACATGTGCTGCAAGGTATCGTCAAGTGCTTGGACGAATACAGCCAAAGATTATAATAATCGAAGAAGCCGCAGAGGTGTTGGAGGCACATGTTCTTACTTCATTGCATGAACACACTGAACACCTGATTTTAATCGGGGATCACAAACAGCTTAAACCAAAACCATCTGTCTACAAACTAGCTAAAGAATATCAACTGGAGGTCTCTCTTTTCGAAAGAATGGTTAAAAATGGCATGGATTGTCACTGCCTTGATGTCCAACACAGAATGCGACCAGACATTGCCCATCTTCTGCAAGACATATATCCAGGATTGCGAAACCATCCATCAGTCAAAGAGTATCCTGACGTGAAAGGAGTTAGCAGCAACTTGTATTTCATTGACCATCGTCACAAAGAAAGTGAGAACATTGAACTGAAGAGCAAATCCAATCAACACGAGGCCGAATACATTGTCGCTCTGTGCTGGTATTTGCTATTACAAGGATATTCGCCGAAGCAAATAACCATTCTCACTTTGTACACGGGGCAGCTTATGTTGCTCAGAAAATTGATGCCCAGAAAGAAATTCGAGGGAGTTACCGTCACAGCTGTCGACAACTTCCAGGGTGAGGAAAATGACATCATCTTGCTTTCACTTGTAAGAAGTAACAACGAAGAAAAAATCGGATTTGCTGGAATTGAAAACCGAATCTGTGTCTCTTTATCGAGAGCAAAGCAAGGGATGTTTGTAATTGGCAACCTAAAGCTACTCGGAAGCCAAAGCGTGACATGGGAACGCATACTTGCACGAGCATCTGCTGGCAAATTCGTAGGAGAGTTTCTTCGAATATTCTGCAGGAATCACCCAGACAGGTTTATTGATGCTGCAAAAGCTGAAGATTTCAATGCAGCGCCCGAAGGAGGATGCAAAGAGCAGTGCACATTCAGATTGAACTGTGGTCACGTATGCCAAAAAGCTTGCCACCCAGTTGACATGGAGCATCTTCAAATCACATGTCAAAAGAAATGCAAAAAGATTCTTTGCGAAACTCAACACCGTTGTGAGAAAACCTGCCATGATGGATATGAATGTGGCCCTTGCAAGGTAAAGGTTTCAAAAATTGTTCCTCAGTGTGGTCATGAGCAAAAAGTTCCATGCTCTCAGGATCCCGTGTCGTTTAACTGCTTGTATCCCGTGATCAAGGAGCTGAGATGTGGTCACAGCCTTAGTGTTCACTGCCATATCAAAGATCCAAATCTCAAGGCAATCTGCTTAGAGAAATGTACTGAATTGCTGGAATGTGGTCATCCATGTAATGGCACATGCAATGAATGTCATCAAGGAAGATTGCATAAAAAATGCACCAAGAAATGCAATCGCATGCTGATTTGTGCCCACCTGTGCAGCGAGCCATGCTCAAAAGAATGCCCCCCATGCAATCAGCCCTGTGCAATGGGATGTATTCACAGCAAGTGCAGCAACGTCTGCGGTGAACCATGTCCACGATGTCAAGAGGAATGCCAGTGGAGATGCGAGCACAAAATATGCACAAAGCTCTGTTCCGAGATGTGTGACAGAGATCCCTGCAATGAGCCATGTAAATTACCACTAGCCTGTAACCATCCATGCATCGGACTGTGTGGTGAGAAATGTCCCTCACTCTGTCGTTTCTGTAACAGGGAGGAAGTAGAGGATATATTCTTTGGCAATGAAGACGAAGAAGATGCAAGATTTTTGGAACTTGTAGACTGCCATCATATCTTTGAGGTCGAAGGCTTGGACACATTCATGGCCTTGCAACAAGATGAAGAAACATCAATCCAAATAAAATCATGCCCTAAATGCAAAACACCAATAAAGCGCAGCATGCGGTATGGCAATATTCTCAAGCGCTTAACGGAAGATTTGGATGCAGTAAAAAAACAGATGATTGCTCAAAGGCGCAAAGCAGCAAAAGGTATCTTGCAGGATCTGGAAGCTGTGCTACGTCCCTTGCAAATAAACCCCAACATAAGCAATGAAATTAGTACTCTGATTGAAGATAAACTTAACAGAGTTGAACAAGCAAGTGAAAAGCAGAATGAAAGGGCAGCAGAACTAGAAACAATAAGCGAAACACAGGTAGAATGCTTAAAGAGAATCAACAAGCTTCGTTTACTCCGAGTGGGTTGTGAAACAATTAACAAGGATGTTTTGCAGCTGTTGCAACATTTGCTTGTGAACAACGCGTCAGTACAACAACTGCTTGATGCGATTCTAGAACTGAAGCGACTCTTTTTGTACCAAAGCGTCATAGAAACCAGAAAACAAATTGGAGCTAGACTGCAAATGGAGGAGCTCGAACACTGTTTGAGCCGACTGCAAAGTGGAAACAAAATCAACAAAGATGAAATGAATGAAATGAGAAGCAACATTGATGCTGTCCGTAAAAAATTCAGTTTGGGCATAATTAGCAGGGAAGAGAAGACCATGATTATAAAAGCAATGGGATTCTCGAAAGGTCATTGGTTTAAGTGCCCTAAAGGACACGTCTATGCGATTGGTGACTGCGGAGGAGCTATGGAGGAATCTAAATGCCCAGAATGCAAATCGGTTATTGGAGGACAACGACATTCACTTGCGTCTGGTAATACTCACGCGGGCGATTTTGATGAATCAAACTACCCAGCATGGTCAGAGGCCGCCAATTTGGGAAATTTTCATCCAGATGATTTACAATTCTAAAAACAGGTAATGTTAAAAAGTTAAGACTTGGTTAGTTAAAAAAACAATGATACATTCTATCCTTCGTTGAAATAATTAAAAAATATCATATATAGTCCAAAATGTTATTGAAAATCGACCTCTATCCAGAAAGTTGAATTTCACTAAATTAGTCGTAGAGAGTGCTACACTGTTTTTGCGTAGTACAAAAATGATTCACTATAACGTTGAATTCAGATAATATTTTGAAATAAAATTGAATTTCTAGCCTCAGCTTGATTTAGAACAATTATCCCTGTTTGTTTGTACTGAATACAATTGAGTTGAATCTAGAGTAGTAGTCGTAAATTCTATTAGCTTTGGGTTTCTAATACTTTGCATTAGACAAAAAACAATCATCAATGTTTTTGCCAACTAAGTAAAAGTGAGTTGTATCAGGCGCAGTGATTGTAAAATTTCATTAAAAGCCATCGTCAAGGTTTTTCCAACTAGGTAATACTGAGCTGTTTCAGGTGCAGTAATCGTAAGATTTTATCAGCCTTTGATTTCTAATACTTTATATCAGACAAAACTCCATCGTCGAGGTTTTTGCCAGCTAGGTAATATAGAGTTGTATTACGCGTAATGAAGGCAAATTTTACTAAATCTAGGTTTTTAATATTTTGCATCAGAGAAAAGCAACTGTATAGTTTGTTAAAACATTAATTTAATCAGGGTAGCCTGGCCATGCTGCAATTTATAAAAAAGGAGGTATTTTGCTTGTAATCAGAACCACTATTTACTTAATACTGTTAGAATCATCTATTATAGCATATCTTTCTCACAGACCAATATCTCATTATACGAATCATTTGGCGCCAAACTGTATCATCAGTTCTCATTGTCTTAGGATATCATATGTGAGAAGAGACACTGACATTGGCACAACAGCAAACAGCTCTTGAAAAGCTTATAAAAAAAGCATGTTTCGCTCAAGATACATCGGCATCACCATACTGTTCTCTTGAGTTCTCTCCTTTCGTATTTTTTCTTTTTAATTTTGAAAAAATTTTGTTTAATCGCTTTACAAAAACGTCAATCTCGCTTCGCTGGAGTCCAACGGCCGCAGCAGCAGTCATGTATGAGAAAGGGTAATTATTTGAATGGGATCCCCAATTCTCAAATGTGTAAGAGCCAATTGTCTTGGAATCACCAGCTGCAATCACCCTGCAATCAATGAAACGAGAGGGTTGGTATTGAACAGATAGACAGACAGCTTAAGCCTTTCAAAGATCAACTGTAAGAATCGATACAAAATAACAACAAGCTCGGGCAAAACTTTTCTAGATGCAATAAAATACCTGTTATAGCATACAGTCTAACACAGTTTGCATTATGTAAGGTAATTTGCATACACATTGAATGCCTAGAAGTCCTATGCCATTGTTCTCGTATTTTCAGTTTCGTAGAGAATTGTTTCCAACTGGTATTTAGCTATTAAACCCTACGTTGATGTCAGCCATTTTAAGATTTTAACTGGCCGAGAGCAAGTGGATGCTCATCAGAAAAGGTCGATGATTTTGTGAGCAAGCTTTGGAAGAATTTGTCAATAAAAACAACCTTAGGAGACTCCCTCTCCTTTCAACCAGTTTTTTTGGCACTAAGCATATATCCTTGGCCAAAGGGGTTAACCGGGTAAAAACTCACTCTTAGGGGAGAGACCATTGAGAAAACATGGAAAAAGACAAAATCAGGTGAGCTATGACTCGGCTTTACTGGCTGCAAATAAATACGAAACTATTCAAGCACAGGTCTTAAAGATAAAAAACACTAGCAGATTGCATGGAATGAAGTTTTAGAGAAAGGACAATATTCATACAGTCAGCGAGTTTCAACTTTACACACCACACAAAATGACGATAATAAAAACATTACACACCAAACCAAAGGACGATAATGGAAAATATTTCAACAGAAGGTTAAACAAATATCACAATCGTAACAAGTAATGACAGATAACAGCATGATTACCTTGTTCCACTGACGCATCTTTTAAACAGCATCGAACCGAATTCGGTTAAACTGTTCCGCTCAAAGGAAGCCCCAGGTACCAAGTTATCCAGAGTTATAGCTAAAAGATACATGTCTTTCATTAAATAAGTAATTTCATCAATTTGGATGGAAGAAAATCACTTTCTATAAAATGATCATGTTCCATTTTATCTGGCAAGATTGAGACGATTGAAACGAAAATTCCAACATGTCGCATCTTGAAGTGACACCTTGACTGGCACGTTACTGTACGACACAAAATTTTCTGAAGGATGCTTCACTGGTAGATCGCCGATGCTCAAATTTCATATCAAAATTCAATCAAATTGAAAATAGTCTTAGCATTTGGTGTTGAGATACGATTCACGTCCCAACAAAAACAGCAAAATTGCAAGGAATAGTAACATTATTTGAGAGAGGCGCTCACCAAGAGATATGGGGTTATGCTTCGTGTCTAGCAACCTTTCATCGTATGTCCGACAAACAGTGTCCAGTTCAGACATCAATAATATGTAGCTTTCCTACATACAAAATTACAAAAATGTCAAATACTATTCTTGATTAGCGCAGTTCCAAACAACCAAACCTTAAAAAACCATTTGATGGCAAACAGCTAAAGTTTCGAGCAGTTTCAGTATAAATTTTGGCTTGCCAGAAGTCCTCGTTTGAGAAAAACCCGACCACACTAGAGAGAAAGGAGCGCAACAGAGAGGCGCGCCTTGTTCTGAGGTGTGTCGGACCAGGATAACTAACAGAGCTACGATAGTCTAATTAAAATCCCTGCATTAGCCCCCTCCCCCTGCAGCCCATTTCTTCGTTGAACGGGTTCTGTTGTTCAAAACAAGACTACAATTGAGAAGAGCAAATGAGCTGTTGCTCGTGTTTCTCTACCGTTGCTCGTGCATGGCTTCTTGCCATTTTCTCTTGGCCAACATTTGTTGTAGTTTTATGCGCTCTTTACCAAGGCAAAGGCGCGATATGGTTCATTTTTGGCCTTGTGCTTAAACGTTAGAACAATGGCCACGACACGCTTTAGCTTTGTACGTATGAAAAGAACTTAAGTATATACGATATGTTTCCACTTTTCCGTGATATCTTACAAAAGTCTTAGCCAAATATTCATTGTCCATCTAAGAATTGCTCTTCACACAAATCAACGATACTTTAAACAGAAATAAAGAAGAACCAAATTAAAGAACTTACTAACTTTTCTCTCTGCCAACAGATTTTTGTATCCGTTTACACCTAAGCTTAGTAAAGTAATAAAAAGATCGATGGTTGGACTGGCAGATGCTCTCCCTACAAAAGATTCGAGAAACAATAAATAGACCAATAATAATGCTTATGTGTTTAATAACCCCATGTCCTCGATGGTACGGAAATACGGACCATCAAGCATGGGAACCAAGTCAACGCTGATAGATGATTCGTCAAGGTTGTATCACGTGTCAAGGGTGTATCACGTGTCAAGGGTGTATCACTAGTCAAGGGTGTATCACTAGTCAAGGGTGTATCACGTGTCAAGGGTGTATCACTAGTCAAGGGTGTATCACGTGTAAAGGGTGTATCACGTGTCAAGGGTGTATCACGCGCAAGGTTAGAAGATGTGACCAAAAGCGCTTTTCTCTGCTGTTTACAAATCCTCAAGAGCTTCAGAACAGCAAAACAGTGAACAATAATTCATGGAAGTAATTTAGTGATGAACATTATCGACGGTAGTTTCTTTACACGAGTATCAGAACACTAATAAAAGTCATTTTGGTCCCTTCATTCAGTTTAATGGTGAAAAGAACTGTTAACGGAACAAAAGCGAGACGTTACTACTGCAAAAGTGGCTTTAAATGTATGTTCTCTGAAGCCATTTCGTGGAAAAATAGTGACGAAAGTCTACCAGTCTATAAAAATTGCACAAGGGAAGGGCACAATTTTGGATGACCTCAAAGCAGCGGCATCACGGAAGATACAGAAATAATCAGGTGTACATCCCAAGCGGAGAGCTTGAATCCATAAATCAAGAACAATAACAAAGTTCTTGCTTGCGAACAATAACAAAGGAAAAGAAATCTCCGATCACATAATATTAACGAAACATGTCTCCTTTACCAGGATATGTTTTGCTGATGCCGTCGATGAAGCTTTCATCATGTCCAGCTATAATTGATCCTCCGACAGGAACCATAAAATTCTTGTCAGTACTTTGAACAAACGCATCTACTCTGCCTTTGCGAGAAGCCTGCACAAACAAATCTAGGACATGATTTCACTTTCTCCTGATAACAGGGGGGGGGGGGTGATCCAGAAATGGATTAAAATAGGCAGAACATACATGCTTTGTAGCAATAGCAGAAAAATTAGTAAATTTAAAACTGAATGCAAAGGACCTTTGCCCACGTTTGTATCTGGGGAAAATGTAATAAAAAAAATCCTTTTCTCGATTCCCACTTGTGAAGTTTTTTGACTTCAAGTTGGCACCCTAAACGAACAACGATTTCAATGGCATCTACACATTGAATAGGACCAGTGATTCAAAAACGTCAAGCAAAAACAAGAAAAAGGGTACTGATGCGAGGACTTAATAGCTACAACACATCCATCACAACAAGGTCCATTACCTGGTCTATGATATGCATGCATTTCGAGGACTGCAATCCATATGCGTTGTTTATTATATGAGGGATGTCAAAGTCTTTGCATATTATGGCAATTTCTTCCACCCTAAAACAGATTTGTGCATAGTTATTGGCTGCTTCAAGAAACATTAGCACTTCTGGGTAAAATAGGGAGGTATTTTGACTCCAATATTATTAAAATAAACTGAAAATACCTGTCAATGTATCATAACAATTAGGGTATCTATTCTCTCGATTTTATTCATTATTTTAGATCGAAGTAGAAGCCCACGAATTAATAAAAGCAATGTGATTATCAAAAAATTAATTTGGTTGATCAAGCATAAATAAAAGTGATCTCTACCACACAAATTCATGCATCTTTTCATTAGAAATTGTCAGCTAGTGACGGAACTTTAAATTCGTATTACCAAATCACTAAATCAAGTTCAAACCTGTCAGGAACTCTTGGGGCAAAGCAGCTAGTGGTTGACATAACACATAGAACATTTTCAGCACCGATTTTTTTGACCTGATTGGAAATCTCGCCGAGGTCTGTTGTTAGTTCGTCGCCAACAAGGACATTCTGTATGATCACTGGTTGAAAACCTGCCGAGTAAAGTTGATTGGCATCGCTATCTCAAAACAAATATTGAAAAATCAGTTATAACTACTTTGACGACCACATTAACTTCAGGTGATTTTTGTGCGGCTTAGCATTTCGGTCATTTAGACTGGCGCAATGTCACCATGCTATCAAATAGGCGTAACGCTGAAACAAGTTAGAGGTTGACACAGTTGCAAGAACCTCTGGGGACTAAAAAGAGATAAGAAACACAAAACTCTCGCTAAATCATACGAATGGTGCCGCTAACCCACTTTGGGGTACTGGCTATGGCCAGTTTTTTCCTCTACATATACTTGCAGATGGGGTGACCGATTTATTCATAGATCACAATTGAGAGATGTTGTAGGTTTTCTGTGCATGACATCAGCACCATCCCTATCAGAAAATATTCCATATATGGTATCGTAGTCTCTAAATAGCGTTCTCAGAGCACTTATATTCCAGGTAGGCGGATCATAGCAAGTTTGGCGTGATTTTAGAGCGACTTTGACCTTTGTTAACTTTCCAATTGTGAATAGTTTCTGGCAAACCTTCTACATACAATATCTCCCTTACATGTGTATCAAACTTGAGTATATTGTCGATTTTACACATTGACAACAGCAGTTCGCGATGTTTGCTCCATGAAGTCAGCTAACCAGTTAGCTAGGGCATAGCTTAGGTGTGCGCCTTGTTTCCCAAAGAAATATTCAGAATGTTGAAGGGTTGGCATTCACGTCCTTGTCAGAAAACAAACATTGAATAATGACAGCTTTAATAGATTACCCATATAGGTAAATTGCTGTTTTGCCATCAAAGTTACATACCTCCAAATCTAGCTATATGTTAATTAATTCGCTAATCAATACACCAACTGAAATTCACTTCGCTGAGCTTATGTGAAGGCAGTTTGACCCGCTTGGTTCCTCTTGTTTGGTAACTTTAAACAATATCTATTCGATAGATCTTCAAGGACGATTCCTTCAATATCTGATTTTTCGAGACACCCCCTACATGAACCACATCAAAGTGATGGCCACGTGTCACTGGCTCTGCGGGGAAAAAAGTACCAAGAATTACCTGCTGTTAATATTGACTTGAAGCATGACTTCTGATCAATTCTTGGCCATACGACATACTTTGCATGAGGGCGCAATGCCTTCAAAGACAGCATTGTGAGAACCAATGCCATACCGGTTGCAACTGGAACAACTAAACAGTGCTGGACATGACGTGCACCTGAAGTACAAAGCGCAGTTGAAAAACAAACATGATGTAAGAAACCTGTTCATTAATTTACTACCGAAGATTTGAAATGCTAGTAGGGATAATGTATTGCCTGTCCAATGCACGCAAACACAAATTTCAACAGCATGCTAATTATCTATTGGTAAAAAAAGGCTAATGACTAATTCTTTAAAACGTTCATTCTGCTAGCTTTTCTAGCTATACTTCAAAGAATTTTGTGAAAAATAACCCTTCACAAGATTCTAATTTATGTAAAATATCAGCAATCAAAAAAATTTAAATGAAAATCTTACAGAAGTAGTCGAGCAATATTTCATTTAAGTGTCAACTTCCTTGAGCTGGTTTTAGGACACTTGAAACAGGAATATCATGTTGAAGTTTTCTCGAGAAAGTAGAAAGGACCAAAGAGATACATTCGTTCAAATTTAGATAGAGTGAAAAATAGGCGGGACCTGCACAAGTTGAATAAGAGTGAACCAATATATGATGGAGAAAAACAATTTTTAAAATCTGTGTTATTACATAATGCAAATGAGCTGATATACCTGTTGCATGCAAAATGTCCAGTACAAAAGAATTGGTCAATTTTGAAATCAACGAAGATCCAGCAGCTTTTGGCTGAACTTCTGAAATATCACCAGACCTTCCAATGCCATGACCAAGATAATAATGCCGTTTTGCTACAAGTCGGGATGCAAACCTGGCCTCCCTCTCTCCAATGCCAACATTGCCTAAATATCGAAAAGAAATCTGTCTAAGAAGAAAAGCTAGAATGCTCTATATTTGAGAATAATAAGAATTATGAAAGTGAATAGCGAAAAAAGTAAATTAAACAAGTGCCTAATGAAAAATAAGCTAACACCCTGTTTTGGAGTAAAATTCTGTTTATAAACAGCATATAAAAGGGAAGACCAAAAAGATTGTTAGTTGTTATCTTTTTACAGATTAAGCCAACTCCGGAAATTTGAGTAGGGTCAGTGTTAGGCTATCCCACAAAGAATCTCATTCTGAGGATTACAACTCTTGTGAATTCAAAATATGCCGACATTGTTTTACTTTATATGTTACAATGATAAGAGGTCCCACTGTCTCTTTATCCTTGACAAGAATATTTAATGCTTATCTAGAGCCCAATGATGATGTCACAAACTGAAAATGTTGCAGCCATCAAAGCTTCAAAGTGAAATTTGATTGGGCTGACTAAGAATCAAAGGAAGTGTACCTGAAAAATTATTGCTATCCATTAGAGCCATTTCATTCAGCAAATATTCGATTGTAAAATCATCCCAACCTTCAGCAGGAAGCTTTCTCTACCAACAGAAAGAAGCAAATTAGAATTTTAATAAAAAAATCTGAATATCTTCTAGAATATTCAAACAATAGCTTTATATGTAGATAAGATATAATTTCATCATTTGTGGGTTAATAAAAAATTTGCAAAAGCAAAGAAGAAGCTGAAAGAATTAAGAATAAAAGATTAAAATTTAGCTGCTTAGGAATATCTTTTTGGTTTATTATTTGGTTTATGCATACTCAGTCTAACCATAATGTGCTCTTCCTATAAAGCTTGAGGAATTAAATATCTAAAATGCAGAAAATCAAGGAAATTAAGATAATGGACCTTACAAATATACCTGAATATCAGTTGGAGACAGGGGCGGATTCAGAGGAAATTTAAAGGAGGGGCAGTCGGTAGTGGGGGCGCTGAAAATTCCCAAAAATTGTTGACGAGAGTATGACGCTGTATACACGATTTCAGATCCATTTTCAGAATAAACAACTTAACTTTGAGGTAATCATTGAAGCAAATTAACCTATCGGTCTCAGAAACTTTTCACCTGATTCTTATTCTTCAAGAGGCGCACAATTTCCAAAAAGGGGCGCCAGACTTGCTTCAACTTGTCGAGGGAGGGGCAACTGCCCCTAGTTGCCCCCCTTAAATCCGCCACTGGTTGGTGAATCACAAAATCAAATGAAAGGAATAAGCTTTTAATGCGCCCAGCAGTGCTTGAAAAAAAGATTTTCTTCTGGCAGCAAAATAAAAAATTCAAGATTTCCTGCGAGGCTTTGAGAAAGTTTCCAGCCACTGAAAGTGATATTTAAACCTGATTGATTCGTTTAAAGATTTGTCCTAAAAATAAACTGCCATACTAAAAAGAGCTAATTGTCGATCCTTCATTTTTTATCGTAGCTATTTGAACAGCAGTCATTTTGTTTAAACTGTATTAGATGATCAAGGAGAATGTGATCGAGCACAATACTCATAGGTTGTTTTCAAAGTTTGTAAATCTGGAAATCTATAATAACTTTGATTAAATTTTCATATCAGTACTAGCAAACTAGATACTACTAAAGTATTGGTGTATTCTGCATCTTGCTCCAGGTCTCATGTTTCCTGATCATTTTTACCATCAAAGCTAGTAGCCAATACTATTTTATTTTTCAATGGTTGAAATTAATGTTTTAAATAAGGGGTGGTGCTAGAGGCAAAGATGTAAGCCCAAAATGTTTACATTCTATTCAGCAAGGGATAAAAAGTGTATGCCAATGCCAGTAGACAAGCATGAATAATAATGGACATATCCACATAGATGTTTCGTCAGAAACTGAAAACTTTCTGGTTTGAGCATAACTATTGAATCAGATCATTGATGGTCAATGTTTACACATAGTTTCTTAAAATTTATCTTAAGAGAGGGGGTGCTCTCTCCTCGATTAGCTTAGCTATTGAGAGAGTTCCTCCTTAAGAATTCCCCTTCATACAAATCCTCTGGTGTCATGTATCTTTATCCCTTTATGTGTGTTATTGTCTTATAAATTTACATGTAGTTATTTATTATTGTAAGTTTTTAATTTAGAGAGTGTTTGTATGTATTGGAATTTAAGTGGAATGAACTGAACTGAATTGAACTGAACTGAACTGAACTGATTTTACTTATTTAGGATGACTAATGTAAAAAGAGAAAGGAACTTTGTTTAAGCTTGCTTGAATTAAATTAGTAGCTGAAAATCATGCCCAAATTGCCGTAAATTTGGTATAACAGATACTGATAATACCAGATGACTGTATTTCGAAAGTATGTATATCACAAAAACAGCGATCTGTAGCAAGAGAGTAACATAAATTTAATGTTTATATTAAAATCAATAAATGAAGATTTCACGCTAGAAATTTCCTGGCAAACAGCAACATTTTCTTGCAATGAATTTGTGCCAAAAATTTCCTGGCAGTGCCACTGCTGGACATTTTCCAGCCCGGGTGCCCAGATGAAATCCAAATATGGATCTTTATAGCGTGAAATCTCTCACAATTTTATGGATGCTGTAAGTAATAATCTAACATATGGAGCAACATTGACAAGTAAAATAATTTGTTAATTTTCGTTATTTTACAAACAGAAAGATGCTTGTAAACAAAATGAAGATAAACAAAAAAACCTAAATGTAAATTCTTAAATGGAGGCATGGCAGGCAAATCACAAGTAGATAACCTAACAAATGAAAGTAGATAGCTTTCACTAATGAATAAGTTGAAATAAACACAAGCCCACTTTTGTGGATGCCACACATTTGCCTTCATACCTGTTCCAGAAGCAACTTTATCTTGTTCTCAAGTCCTGCCTTAGCATCAGCTGCTTGTTGAGCATATGACTGTGAAACTATCTTTCCTGCCAGCTGGAGATTTGCAGAATTCATTTTCCTTGATTTCTACTGAAAATAAAGGACATGTTAAGTTTTTATAGGGGTGACAAACAAGATCTCAGCAAAAACAGTTTTTAGAGATGACAGACAAGTTCTCAGCTAAAACACTTTTTAGGGATGACAGACAAGATCTCAGCTAAATGGACCTGTTAAGTATTCAAGAAACTACTTGTGCCTTTACTTGTCATAGCATGGTCTTATTAACTCTTGCATTTGCAACTAACTGTGCAGTACTATAAAGCTCAACCTTAATTGTAGTCTGCATGCAGCTTTTAAAAATAGGAAAAATAGTAAAGTTTATGCAACATCCCTTTTTTTCTTGTATCCAGATCTTACAACTTCTTAAGGGACCTCACAACCTCTTTTGGCACAATGGCTTAAAATTGAATCTTCATTATTTGTACACAAAAGTGCCTGCAAAGATACCAACAGAATAATGGTAACATGTTTCTCATGATCAAACTGGTTCAATGACTAGTATGCAAAGACATCATCAAAAAAAGATGAAAAAGGAATCTTTATGATTCGTTCCTTGGTGGAGAGACATCTTATTTGATATTTAGACAGAGAGTTTCAAAAATGTATGGGTCTGCAAAATAAGTGAATACAAGATTTGTCAAGATGCTACATCTCTGATAATGCCCTAGAGAATACTTTCATTCTTCTCAATACAGATGTTACTTTTTGAAACTTGAAATTCACATTAAAGCTCTATTTTGGGTCTGTGGATTATATCAAATCAATAAAAATTCAACATTCTGTGTCTGCGAGCCTGAAAAAATGTTTTGCAAAAAAACCAATTCTAATTATTTTCTAATTATAGATTTGTTGTTTTGGGTCTCCAAAAGAACCTGTAAAAATTGGTACGAAAAAAACCCTCTTTTGAAAGTTAAGGAACACCCCCCTTGGGGTTGATTCATGTTTAATAAGCCCAAGGATCAAAGGAAACATTTCTGCTTCTATGCATTTCTTTCATTTCATTGTTTATTTGATTCTCAAATATAGGCATATGGACAAAATTGTAACAAATGATGAATGCAAGTCTAACTATGAATAAAAAAGCAAAGAATGATAAGCCTAATACAAAAGTAGGAAATGGAAACAAGGATGTATACGAGAAAGCTCTGTCCAGCTTGCATATGCTAAAATAATTCAAAGGAGGAACTCCCCTACTAATATGCATAAACGGTATTTACCGTATCTCTACAGACACATTTGAATGTACAGTTTTTCACTTATGTCTGCAAGTGATCATAAGTTTGAAAATCCATAGTTTGTTTTACAAAAACTTACCAAGTTTAACAATAGCAACTACCAAACAAAGCTCTCAAATGGAAATAAGCTCACTGTTATCAAACTTCAAAGATACCACCTCTTTCAAACCATACATTTCTATTATAAACTTGTGGATGCTGGTTGTGAAAAGCTACATAAAAATAAGTTCTTCAGAACTGGGAGCCTTACAATTTATTTTGCTTAGAATTCATACCTTAGAAGATCTAAATTTCAAGAAATCTAAGTAACTGTATTAACTACAGGAATGCAAATGGCAAATATTTTGAGGCAATTGAGGTTGGAGCTCAGGAATGAGAATTGGTTTGGTTGACACCTAAATATGACCCTTTCTGCATTGATTCACATTCCCACTAGGTGAATCTATTCATGTGTAGCATGTGCTTCCCGGAACTGATTGTTATTGTATGTAATTTAATAATGTCATCATCTCTATATGAATCTTTGTACTCTGTTGTTTGTACAGTATGTCTGTTGTTCTGTCTTGATGTGTTGATTAACAAACTGTGATGTTGTATAGAATGATTAAATCTAAATTGTAAAGTTCAGTTGTTGGATTGAATATGAACATATGAACATATGAACTTGTATTTGTCTTCCTCGCTACACATGCAACTGAAAGGAATGAGAGCTTGTGCATGCGTTCATGAGCAAAATCCATCCCTGCCACTCTTCAAGGCAGTGATAGATATCGCTCCTGAACGCTTTAATAGATATGTGTACACTCTCATTGCTTTGCATGGTGTGAACAGATTCACCAAGTTCATTCTGTCACGGCTAAAGTGACTTGGTTGAAAACAGACTGCATATTTGTTCCCTCTTATTTTAAACAGATTACATGACTGTTTCTTTATCAGTGCTTCCACTTTACAAAAATAAATTTTCTTTTTTCCTTCTTTATGTTAAAGTTTCCGTCCCTAAAATCAGAAATTTCCTTCTGATTTCCTTCCATGTATATTTGCGAAAAGGCTTCAAACATGGCAAAATTGGTTGCAAAATGCTTGCCTAGCTACAGCATGCCACAGTGACAAAGTGCCCAACTAACCTGCTTGACCAAATTGTTACAATTAAATGGCACCCAGAACTCATTCACACAGCAAAATAGTTATCGCATTGGAGCATAAACATAGGAAGTAATTGTGGGTAGAGGCATATCAAGGCAAAAAAGGGCACATCATTGGCTTTAAATAGGAAAACATAACTGCTGATTTTGACAAATTGAGGACATGTGCCCCCTGCAGATTTTAAGAGGATATGTAAAGCGCTGTGAACATGATTTTCATTTAAGATCACTAACTTATTAAAGATATTTGAATTCAGCCCTCAATGATTTGTTGTTGCCAAGGATTCGCTGCTGAAGATGATCTAAACTGCTTTCGTCATGGCAAACATTGTTCTGTACTTCAAGTGTTGTTTTTGTTGATAATTAAACAAGCTTAGTTTATACTTGTGTAGAAATTTGCTTGTTAAAGTGCTTAAGAAATTGCACAGTTTCTTGCTAAAATGTAAGTTGTTAGTTATGTTAAGAATTCAGCAAATGAAATTTCATCAAAATTATTGCTGTTTTCATTGTGGTGTTGACAATCTATCGCTGATTCCAAAATGAGGAACAAGCAGAACAACCAAGTAACAACCCAGTAACAAGCGGAACAACCAAGTAACAACCCAGTAACAAGCGGAACAACCCAGTAGCAACCCAGGAGCAAGCAGAACAACCCCGTAACAAGTCGAAATGTGAATTAATTGTTTAGTAAATAACACGTGGGGGTGTTTACAATCCAACTCTCTAAAGTTCGTGTGGGCAAGCACTTGCACTATCAAGAGGCCATCAAACACGTTTGTTATGTAATGTTTTTGGTAGTTTGTAACCATTTGCCCTCCTTTTCACACAACCCTAGTAGCTGGTAGGCTACCAAGGCAAGGGCTGGTAGGCTGGTACACAAAAAGCCCAAATTGAGGCATCAACAATTCTTTACAATGGGGTGGGGGATAATATTTAGAGTACTATTCGTAATATTTATATCAATGGCGCCCTAGGGGCAAAAGGAGACAGTGCAAAATGCAAATTCTGCAGTACTTTAAGTGAATTTATCCTTGGTTATTGCTAGTGATCAAAGAATTCAATTTAAATGGAAGTATTTTGAAAAAATATTTGGGCACATAAAGATTTATGATGTCCTTTAACAATGAAAATTTTAGGAAAGAATGGTATTCATCTCCAGTTTTGTTAGAAGAGCACAAATCACATTTTCTTACACGTTAAGAGGTTTATTTCCCACGTCCAACTTCGACATGCATGAGCATTACAAATGATGATTCACATTTTTTTATATACTGTATCTATTGTTGCTACAGTTGTTTAATTTGCTGCAAATTGTTATATTAGCATAAGTGTGAATAAATTAGCACAAGTGTGGTATTTTGCACCCCTAGACTGAGGTAGGAGTGTGATGGCATGCTTTTGGTGTTTTGTCTTTTGAATTTCTTAAAAAGTTTAGTTACATAGTATAAAGAGCCTTAAAAAACCTAATTTCTCAAGCAATTTCTTCAGTTCGCCCACAACTTTAACAAAAAAATATGTAGTTTTAACTAAAGCAAAGTGAGCTTTAAAACAGACAAGCTTTAAAATGTTGAGTGAAATATTGAGAGTAGTAAGTGCCAGGCTTGTAGCTCTCATTTTCTTATCAGAAAGAAGTGTCTGGTATTTGATTGTGCCACATCAGTAATCATGTCTTTAGAAAAATGTTCGAATAAAATTGGAGTTTTTTATTTTGACTTATCCAGGTGTATTTTAAGTTGAAGGAGGGTCTCTTTGACCGCAATATCCCATGTTAAGCCTTTAGGAAGCAAACGCTTGGCTTTTTGAACCATTTGACAAGCCCAAAGATCGGAGTTTATGGTAGGTACACTTAGTGCTGGGCAGTTCTAAGGCATTGAAAAAGCTTTTTCAATTTTTTGTTTTCAATATATTTTGCATGTGGTGTTGATATGTTTGGTCCCAAGAACTTGTCCTTAACAAAGTGTAGTAGCGAAGCTCGGGTTCTGGCTGCAAATCTTTCAAAAACTCGAATTCTGCACTGTAGTAGGTAGGGACAAAAGCCGAATTCAATGAAAAGCTACTTATGTTAGTTGGAAAGGAGGATTAGGTACAGGGGGTACACTTGCATCCAATTCTACATTTGAGTTTTGCAATTCAGAGGACTGTAGTGGCTAAATTGAATGGTCAATTCGCTTCTCATTTCCATCAATTGAATGTCGTCAGATTGGGTCTGTGAGACAAACTTCCACTTAGTTCCTACAGTCTTTGGTTTTACTTCGCTTAATATATTAAGGTTTTTTTCAAGTGCTGTACCTTGTTCTGCCGAATCCATTTTGTTGCGGGCTTGCTTCCCAATAAACAAGTTAAAAAGGCGTCATAAGCTTCAAGTTATAAGCTTCACAGTTTATGCAAACTTTGGTCAGTAAACTGACTTGGCAAATTCAATGTTATAATGGTACAAAAAGCTGCTTTTACAAATTTTAATTTGGGTTAAATAACCTGAAAGATATTTAAATGTGTGAAGTCAGTCAAATGTCTTGAAACCTGGCTGAGATATGGCAAGTTGAGCAAAGGCTCTATCCCCTCAAATCACTGTAATCCTGTTTCTTTGTTTCTAAATTTGATGAACCATGCCAAAATAGCAGAAATCTGTAGCGAACTTAATATAATTTATTGGCCATAGCTTAGCTTGCACTTTGTAAAATATCTAACTCAAAACTGATATTGCATATTTAGAGATATTTTGCGATGTTATATTCAGTAAATATGGTACAAAATTAAAGTTCTAAAAATATGTTTCTATGGCATCACACTTAAAAACTCTATTGTTGCTACTCAACCAATCCTAAATGCTGCAGACGTTTCAAAAAATTTCAAAACTAAACATGGGGAAAGGTTCAAAACTAGAAGAAAGAAAATAGCTTAGTTAAGGCAATGCCAGTGACAATTTCTTCAGTAAGTTGAAAGCAATAATAACGGATGAAGATCATTAATCCATATAAATCTAGTTATAGGGAAATCAGAAGGATTTTTCATTCATTTCGGAAGAAACTTAAGCAAATAGAAGGACAATTTCGGGAAATTGATCAAGCAAAAAGTATAAGCATTGCAGTTTAAATATACTTGATTCAAAACCATTCTGTCATCTTATTAATTTCCTGCATATTTGTGTCTCATTTTTCAGCTCTTGCATGTTTTGGGATGTTCACAACATGGAATTTCAGAACTGACATATCTCATTTTTGAAGAAGTGGTTTTTTATTCAAGAGTTCCCCTAAAACCATATCAGATTTTATAAAGATAACAACGGAGAGTCTTTAACAAAAATACAAGTATATTGGATGGGTAGGGTTTGGTCATGGGTGTGGCCTCTTGAATTTGGCTACAGCACAGCCCCTTCCTGACTTTTTAGGACAGCACCCCTGACTCTAAAAGTCAAGTTTAACCATTTGTCTCATAGCACACTGATTCTTTTACTAGATCAGTGCTTTAAAAACTAAAATATTTTTACCGTTTAACAATAAAATTGACTAAATATGGCTCTAAAAAACTCGAGAAACTACTACTTGCCTGCAACCTGCACTTTCCTCTCCTTCTCCCTTGGTTAGGCCATATGATCTCCTTTAAGGTCCGGAGTGGTTTAAACAATTGCGCATTAGTAGTGCGCATGTGTTCGTTGGGCCTACAGGTGAAGTGAACAAGGCTTTGTTGAAGTCTTTTAACCGGAATACAAAATGTTCTCTGCGATGTGTGTTCAAAATTGACAAGATGACGCGAGAATTGAAGCCTGGCGACAAGATTAGTTGTGTTATCGAGCAACAGTTATCCAACTGTATGCTCGTGCGATTTTCAAACGGAAAAGGAGGAAACAAGAGCAAAGTCTTTCGTGGGGTTTTGATCGATGAAAGTTGCTCAGCAACGAAAAGGTTAGGAGGGAAAGCATTTTGTGTTTAAAGTATTATTAAATTCTTTCTGATTCCTACCAGTTCAGTGTTAGATAGATTTCACATCTTATATCGGTTCTTGGTTTTTAGTCAATGCGACGACTGCTCTAACAATGGCTACGTCATTTGTCGGTCAAGGGATTGGTTCTAAGTTTTTTTATTCATCAAAGGTACAAAATATTGCAATAAATGCTTTATAGATCTATATAAAATAAAGTGTTTGATCATTGTCACACTTTTATGGAGCCACCTTCATCAGACTTTCAAATGGTCTCCAGAAGCAGACAAAACACTTTGAAAAGAGTCTACAAAATTATTATATATGCTTTAGTTTTTCCAACAGTCCGTCCTGCTTAGAAATATCCTGTATGCACCAAAGCATGAACAGCTCTGCTCCGTCTATATGGCATCAAACTCTGTATGGCAGACCATCACACTTATTTTTCAATAAAAAAACTAGCTATAAGAAACAATTTCTGGGACAGACGGGAACCTTTGCTTCTTGCGCAGACAAATATACTTTTAAAACTCGAGACTGTGTCCCTGAAATTATACACTCTCAATTATTTTTAGAGTTAATAATGTTAAATGTTATTGTCTAAGGATTTTGTGTGGCCAATATGCAAAAGCTTGCAGATTTGGCGTAGAAAATATTTTGTGGACGTGCAACAAAGTTTCAAGTCTGGGTACTGGGCAATTGGAAAGAATTCAGTACTCAGAGCAAAAAGTTAAGAATAATTGAATTTTGAAAAAGGCAAGAACTCATCAATTTTGGTTGGCTGGCTAGCATGAAAACTCACTGAGAATGAAAATACATTACAGTTTCAAATGTATTCCATCTTTCAAATCAAAAGTAATAGTGGCACCTTTTTTGATAGCAAACTTTGGCAGGAAACATTTGAAATTCTCGCTGCTGCCATAGAAAACATGTTTCAAAATGTATTAATTGCAAGTTTTTTAATAGAAATAGAAACTGTGCCTAAAGGAAAAATTTTCAAGTGAGGAGCAAATTTCTAAGGAATTTTTCGGGAAAGTAGACTTTTATTTTCAAAAAATTGCTGAACAATTAAGGTGTGGCAATACAATTGTTACCTGAGTAAAAAGAAACCATTTTTACAAATATTTGTTATCAAACAAGAAGAATAAAAGTCTAGCATGGCAAACTTCAATTCCAGATTTGAAAATTATTAAAAATGTTTGGCTTTGTGTTAAAAAAACCATAAACCTTGATTAAAAACCTTCACCAAGAACCAGATAATCATTGATTCACAGAGCTCTTCAGGCCTGACATGATATTCTGCAAGAATACATTACCAATTATATGCATCCATTTTGAAGGATGCTGTTTGTGGTTTCAAAAGCTCCTGGTTGCCCATCAAAAAATTGAATTTTTGAATTGTTAAAAAATGCTTGTTACTGCAATTTTTTCAACAGATGCACTCAATAGTTTGATGTTTTGATTAGTTGATCTATTGTTTCTAACCCACTCATATTTTTCACTAAAAACCCAAATGATTTGCATAACAATAGCTTTGAATCATTACCATGACATTCCCCCTCCTTCAAGGTGGGACTTTACTTTTTGAATTCTTGTGTAAAATGTCACACATATTTAAAAACAAAAAACTTTAAATCTGTTGGAAACTTTCCTTGCATGAAAATTAAATATAGGATATCCTGAATGTTGAAATCAGTTACATCATGAATAAGAAACTCTTAAGAAAAAACAAGTATAAGAATTTCCAAAATCAGAAAGAATATAGAACTCATGGAGGTATTTGTTTTTTAAATATATGGATGTTGTAAATTAATCATATATAAACAAGCCTTTTTATTAGATGGAAAGTCAAATGATAGCAAATATGTTTAATTCTGTAATTGATTCAGATATATACCATAATCAGTAAAATTTTGAAAAATAAATGTAACTATATATTATCATAATCTTTTTTATGAATAACTTATGTTTTGTAAAAGTACAAAACATACAAACGGGGACATTGTAAAAGTAGATGTGATCAAAGGTCTGATTTTTTTAATTTTAGGGTTGTTAAAGGTAAAGATGCTAGTTCTAAACCTGCGTTGACCAAAGAGTATGCAAAAAGATTCATTCAAAACTACAATTCGCCGCATGTTTCTGGTAAATTTCTGCGTAATAAAAGAAGGCAAAACTGTTTGGTGTTGGATGACTTTTATATAGACTACCACCACACTGGTACAAATCATGAAGATAGTGATGGAAAAGAAAGACAATTTGAAAGTACTAAAAGCAATGCCCCAGACTTGGCAATATTTGAAGAGCCTGGACTTTTCAAAGAGGATCTTTTTCACAAAGAAATTGATAAAGAGTTAGCACACCTAATTCCAAAGGATACAGTTGTGGTGATTTCAAATAAAGGCACAACATCAATTCCTAATTCTAAAGACCTTAAGTTTGATAATCATAGCTCACGGCGCAAAGGAAAACCAAAGCGATGTTCAAAGTATAAGGCAAGTGAACAAGATGAAGCAAGTCAAGACAGTACACAAACACAAGGGGTAATTGACACAGACATTGTGATGAACAAGAGATGTTCAAAGAGAGACAAGGCATCAAGACCAAAAAGGTTTTTTGGGTCTGAATTCCTCATGAATCTGAGCGCAGAGAAGAAACCTATCCGAAAGAAAAAGCCAGCTAGTGATGATAATTTGATGGAGTATGAGAATGCAAAAATGGAGGAAGCATCTGGCATTGAAAAGCAAAATGAAATCAACAATAAGAAACGTTTAGCACAAAGTAAACAAACTGCTAAAGCACCTAACGAGCAATCATTAATCAATGAAAATTGTGAGGATGGTGCTGTAGGTGTCAGGAAATCGCCAAGAAAGGCAAAGAAAAGATCTTTTAAACCAGAGGGTGAAAGTTCCAAAAAATTAATTGTCATTGATACAAAACGAAAGAAACTTGTAAAAATTGATGGAGGTTCATCTAAAGAAGATTATGGTGTCCAAAATGCTATGGATGATCAATTTCAAGTCACACTGCAAAACAAAGAAAAAACTTCCAATAACATTGTTGACAGTGAAAGAGAAAGTGAAAAACAAACAGATAGAAATTCGAGCAAAAGTATTAATGATTTGAATTCCGAATACAGTGAGCAAGATGGCAATAATGTAGTCGGATGCACTTCAGTATCTCCATTGAAAAGTAAAGGAAATTTTTCAGCAAATGGACAGAAAGTTGCACCTGAAGAGAAAAGTTCTAAAGAGGTAATTGCAAAGGAACAAGTTTCTCATGAAATGCTAATTTGCCACGAGGCTCCTTTTGATGAGATG
The DNA here is from genome assembly GCF_013076305.1 of Rhopilema esculentum. The sequence goes on from NW_027019299.1 coordinate 720,397, forward strand.
GTCAATAGAGAGGAGGAACTTCTAAAAAAACAAAGAACACGCAAACAAGCAGAGCGAGTACTAAAAGGAAAGATAAAAGTGTTGGAGTCAAAAGACATGGCTCATTTAGCGCGATTAAGAGAAATAGAGATGCTTAAAAGCCTGGCGGCACAGGGGAAGAAGTATGTAATGCTTGATCTTAAGGAGACAGGTGTCAAAGAAAGTGGCGCTGTTAACTCGGGACGAAAAGCTATGACAATAGAAGTAAGCGCCTTGGATTTAACAAAACACAATTTTTATGGGAAGGAAGTGGAAGGACAAGGATTATTCCGGATGACCTTACCGTCTGGAGTAAAGGCTGTTATGAATAAACCCAAAGTAAACTCAAATCGAGGTAAACCGTCAAATGAAGGTACTCCAGCTTCAAAAATTGCACATGAAAAGTCAAAAATTGCACATGAAAAGTCAAAAACTGCACATGAAAAGTCAAAAACTGCAGATGCCTCAAACAAGGCGAATGCCATATCACAATTAGCTTTGACTCGTAAGGTTTCAGTGGTCCCAAATGATCGATCCAAGCAAAAAGGAAAGAAAAAGCTTAAGGAGGTTGCAGATTTCAATATACCGAAAATTATTATTGATAAAACCAAAGGAATTGTAAGAATTTCAGGGCCGGCGCAGGAGTCGAATGATCGTGGTAGCAGTCTGTTAGAAGCAGAAAGATCCGAGGCTTTGGAGCCTCAAAAGGAAACAGGTCCCTCTAATGATAAAACCCATTTAAATCGATCACATGGCATCCCCAACCATTCTACTGGAGCCTCGCATGCTGGTAAGATGCAAATGAATGAAGCAGAAGTACCTGAGATTTTAGAGAAACAAGACGTAATGGGTGAGCAAATGAAAGAGGAAGGAAACCCTACAAATGCTGAGATGGCTGTTAGTACTGCAGCAGTAAAACAGGACGGTCTTGAATATAGCAGCGACAATGGAGGTTCAATGCAGGAGAAGAAGGATGAGGTTTTGCAGAAGAATGACTGTCTTCAAGAAACATGTTCTGAGAACGGAGAACTTTCGGATAATGAGGAAGACATTTTAATGCCTCAAAATGAGCTTGACTGTATTCAGAAACTCAGAAGTAAATATGACGATGAAAATGTTGGTACTGAAGAGGAAGGCAAAACCCAAAGAGGAGATTGTAATAGCATTACAACTGCAGCCTATGCACAGCTTTCATTTCAGCGGTTGGTGGCCTCGGCACATGCGGAAAAACTCAAAGCAGAGATAGATATGGCAAGTGTAACAGCAACGGAAGCTGAACTCAATCCTGAAGAGGAAAAAGAGTCCCACGAATATTCGAAAGAGCAAGAGACTGAGAAAGATGAAGAAGAATGCAATTTGGTTCCAGAGATTGACAATGTCGAAAAGAAAAGTGAAGGTAGCAGCCAGAGTGGATTAGGGGGGTCAATATTTCCCGAAAACATATTAAGAAAAGACAAGGTTCTGGTAGTTGCACTGACAAATATAAGTCAACAACGTCTTCCATTTCGAAAGAACCCATTCCGTGATAAGATAGCACAAACACTAGACGAAGCTTCGTCTACTGATATGCTCATCAGTACAAAAGTAGGTGGGAGCGTAAAAGCCTCTAGCATAAATTTGGAAAACGATTCTTCTTCGACAAAAGATGCTGCAAAGACGTTTTTTGAAGTACAGACGGGGACATTAGAACAATCTCCCAAACAACCGATATCTGGGATTGAAAATATAGAGAGAAGAATGAAGGACTTAGGAAAAAGCACCATTTTACCAAAGACCATGTGTAGGAAATCAAACAACAATGAATCAAGTAACACGAAAAAGATGGAAAAAACCAGCAATAACTTTGGTCTGAAGGATCCTCTTGCTTCAGGTTTAACCAAAGAAGCAGTTGAGCAAGATTCTTCAGAATGGACAGGTTGTGACAAAAAACAGGACGATGAACCAGAAAGAGAAAGCAGCGAAGTGATGAGTTTTGGTAAGGCCTTTCCATCGCCTTTTTATGCAAAAGTAGCGAACGAAAATGTCACGGTTAAAGTTCTGAAATTCGCGGGAAGTAAAGGAAAGAACGGTGAAGATACGCCATTGGACAATTGCGAGCAAATACAGGATCTACAAAACATCGAAAAGGAAAAAGATACTTCTTGTGAAAGGGATAGTCTCGGGCACGGGAAATGTTTTTGCAACAGAGATGAAGGGAAAAATTGGGCAAGGACTGGTGATTTGAAAGCAAGGCCAAAAAGCATTTGGAAATGCCAGAGGACTGGTTTACGGAAATATCCGACAGTCAACAGGAGTTTACGCAGTCGTCCAACACCAGCCTCAATAAAGGATCTTGCAAAATACACTAATGATATGGGACCAAGTATCACTGATTTGGAAGAATGCAAAAAAGAGACTATGTCGAAAAAGGCAAGTGCTGCTCGAGAGCAGGGCGAAGAGTTGCTCAAGCAAATGCTGAAGCTCAATAAGGGCTTGTTTTTGAAAGCAGAAACGAACCAACTTTGTAGAAAAGGTGATAGAACTGCCAGGTAAACAAATTATGATGATTATTATTAATAATTCGTTTCTGGTACAAACACTTGGACCATTCATGGATTAGATTGTATTTTTATCAGTCTTTGTACGAACATTGCAAATCACTTACAAAATTTATCAAAAAATTGCTTTTGTAGCATTAGCGCAATTGTAGTTAAAATGATTTTATTTAGTGTTTAAAATCAATTACAACTCATTAACTATTAAATGTCCGTATAAGAGAAAAAGATATCAAAAAACGCAGTTGTCAAAAAGCTCTTTTTACTGAAAATTATTGTTATTTCTGCTGCAGTATAAAACGATTAAGTAAAATCTCTTTTCGTTTAAGAAAGCGACTCAGCATAGTCAAAACTTGGCATTGAATTATATTGTTCTTTGATGATGGCAAGTGGGGGAAACTCGTAAAACCTTATGGTGGGTAAAGGCTATAATACAATTAGTTTTGACACAAAAACTCTTGATGATGCTAAAAGCTTATAATTTATATCAAAAACACAAAATGAATTCGGGGTTTAACACATTTGCAAAATAGGCAGCATTACGTTTTAAAGTATTTTGCCCTTAATAGACAAAAAGTGTATGTAGAGCCATGGTTATGTAGCATCAGAAGTTATAGTTTGGATAAAACGGGACGCTTTTACAGGCCTGGTCATAGGACTTTAAGCAGGGAAGCAGTAAACAGCTTTCATTGTAATTTCCAGGCGAGCTATTTGTAGATTAATAAGAGTAGTAACAAAGGAATATTTAATGTCAATGGGAGCTATTTTCTTTCTAGAGCCATTTAAGAGCGCATTCTGTAACTTCCTTCCAGCATTTAAGGAGAGCCTGGAGAGGAGCAAGAGCTATGGCTCTCCTGAAATGGTCAGGCCTGCTTCTAGATGCCATGCAGACTATGTCCTAAGCTAGGCTAGGTTATCTGAATTAGTAAGGATGCATGGCTTTCTATGAAGTTCTTTCTTTTAAATCATTGCAAACATTTAGCTGCAAATTCAGAGCTTTCAAGATTGAAGTTCATATCTTAGAACAAATATCGATAACACAAGTAGAAATTTCCGAAAAGTGTGCATATTGTATTACCTTAAGGATCAAGGACAGAGATATTGGGGGCAGGGGGCCTTGGCCTTCCATAAAACTCAAGTAGCATAAGCAAAATACGTTTATTTTTCAACGTATGTGGCTGTTAGTACATTTTTTATCAGGGCTGCCACCCCCCAAACAAAAAATTGTATTTCAGTCTTTGTAAAAGACTACCTTTTCATTTCATGCCTCTCATTCACAATATATTACAGAAGAGTAAAGGCTCTACCAAGAAGAGGCAGTGAAATATGATTAGAATGCTTTCATATATAGCAATGCAAAGCATGATAACATGAAAAGATAATGGCACATTTATTGTGGCCTTGCTTCTGTCTCTATTTTCATCTTAGTCAGAGAAGTCAGATATATAACAGGGTCTAATTTTCCTTATCATGGTTGCTTAACTCTGTCTGACATGTTCAAATGCATGTAGCCGTCTCAGTAAGCTCAGTTTGTTATTTGTTATGTCACTGAAGACTAGCCTTTAATAACAAATGCTGCCTTTACAAAACTTACAAGAAAAATGTCAATTTTATCTGTCAAGCAAACATTTTTGGGCCTTTCTAAGATTATCATTTTGATGAGCCTCCTCATAATAGATCTGCCAACTCTCTAAAATACTAGATCCACAACACCTGAAGGTAGGTCAGGCTTGATGCAGAAACTCAATGTCAAATATTTACTATTGTGATATAGAAATATCTCATATTAGCTCAAACAAATCAAATATCAACAGCTAAATCCTTTTGTAATGACAATTTTATCAAAAGGACATTTGACAAAATATCAGAAGGAACACTTTCATATAGCATTAGTTTTTGTGGTTCTATTCAAAACAAACTTAGATTGAAAACAAAAATTCTTATAATTATACATCTGTTGGGCTTTGTGTCACACTTCTAAGATGAGAAGTTCTAATTAGATTCATTTTGACATTTGAATTATCACAATTTGCAACCTTATGAAAGAATCTGTAAGACTTTCAGACAGGACGGCCTAAATGAAAAAAATTTCTCCATACCTATGTTTAAAAGTAAAATTTTCTAACATTGTTAGTAAGTCAAAATTAAACAATTATATTTGTGCAAAATGTATTTTAAACATCTTTAAATATACTACAATTTTTCACGCTACTTCTGGAAATTAATTGAATACCCACCAGAAGATGGGTCTTGTTGTACTTTGAAATTGTCAGTTGAGAGACCAAATGGTCCTAAAACCATATTGCCCAACTCTTTTAATTTTCCTGCAAAATGATTTTAATACCACAATAATTATGCTCTACTCATTCCTGTTATTAGACTGGTCTGTTGTGGAGCACTTTCATATATATAACTAAACTTTTGTTTCACAAAAAGCAGTAGTGTTATAAAGAAACATTTTTTAGAAAGACAATGAAAGAAGACAATCTATTATATTTCCGGAATGCGTTTCATCCTTTCAACGAGGAATCATCAGCCTATTTGAAATGTACATATATTATTATTAGGGCCCTTGAAAAGAGAATGATAAGAAATTCTAACTATTCTATTGTTGTTGAAACTTAACAAAATTTTATCTAGTGAACAGTTGAAATGAACAAAAATGAACAAATATGAAGCAAATGAACCAAGACTTACCAAACATTTCTTCTTTTAGTTTTTCATTTCTAGCATTTATTTGATCTGGCAACCGCTGCAAATATTAAACAGATCAGTAAATATTTTGAATTTACAACTGATGCTCTCATACATTTGCTAAGCCTCTTTTATTGAGTAACAAATAAACATTGTAAGTACTATTTCTTGTATATTCATATCATTTGCAAAAAAATGAAAAATATATTGTAGACATATTGCTTGCACATACCATAAATCCTCGAATTAGCCCCCTGGGACTTATCTATTTTTGATAATTTTGTCCCGTTTTAAAACTAAATGTAACAACAAACCTTCACAGCTTCACCAGCAACTGTACAACTTCTGTCTAATTCTAAAACTTTTTTGTAATCTGGAAAAAAGTTTCAGTATCATTAAAATCTTCATGTAGAATTTACTTCTCAATCACTTCATTCATGTAGAATTTACTTGATAATAAGTGATGTGAACTTGAATATTTTCTAAAGATAGCTGAATGCTACCGAAAATCAATCTGTCTTAAATCTTTTGAAATCCAAGAGATAGAAAAACACTTAAAAAATGATGATAATGTATCACATGTCCAAAGCTGAATGGAGAAATCTCAATATTTTGGAGAAAGAAGCAGCCAGATCTTTCATTCAAGAAGTGCTTGTTTTCGTATTTTAACATAGGGATTATTTGAAAACTAAGACTTGAAAAACTCTGCCAATCTGACCCTTGAAGTCTTAGATATCTGAGAAGTCCAAACTTAAAACCTGATCAGATTTCAAGTGATTTCATTTTGTGCGCAAGAATTTATCCCCCTTTTTTCTGTTAACTAAATTTTTTCAAATTTTTTTATCCATAGGCATCAATCGTTACATAATTTTTAAATTTATTCCTGTCAATTCAGAGTAACAACAAAACAGAATTAAAGCAAAAAACAATGTAATAGTGGTGGAAATTCCTTTTTCAGGCGAATTTGTGGACAAATGACATAATTTATCGACAAAACCTGGGGGCAATTGCCCCTCACACCCCTGCAATTTCCACCACTTCAGTGCTAAATCAAACCTTCAAAAGCATCTTCTAATTTTTCTTGAGCTTCATATGCTTGAGCTCTCCTTAGTCTTGCTTTAATATAACATTTATCAAGTTCCAAAGCTACAATGAAAAAAGAAGTCAAATAAATGATACTGCCTCTAATCATTTCAAGGCTTCTAAACACAACATCCTTCTAACAAATGGGCCCTCCGCATCCAGGGAAACTTTTTCTTAATTTTTTTTATAATTAAGGTAAAGACATTTATCATTATTATAAAATTTATCAGTTACATTTGTAAGTTATAAGCCTTTTTTAATTAATTAGCCAATACTCTCCAAACTTAAACAAATGATGCCGATTGTGTTATTTATACAATATGAAATCAATTTTGTTAAAAATATGACTTCAGCATGCAGGTTTCAACAATAGGTTAATAAGGCTGCTAACTTATGTTCATGGCCACATTGTTTATCATTGGTTTGGTTTGCATATTTTCTTCTTCTAAAATAAAATCCTTCAGCTCATTCAAACACACAGGTTGTCTATCCTAAAGCTAAAAGTTATAAAACACTGGTTTCGGAAAAAAAGAGATTGAAAACAAAGAGAACTTTAAGAAGCATTTGGAAACAAAAAGAACAAGGAATAACATGACATAATAACACAACCATTGGCCTAAATTACCTGAAGTGCAATCATGAATTGCAGATAAGCTTTCTCCCTGTGGACAAATGAAACTAAATTTTGGTTTACTGATTTTCTTCTACAGATGTATAAAAACTAAATGAAATAATCTTCACAGTTAGTATCAGTACATTCTATAAGGCGAAATGTGGCTGCATGATTGTGTGAAATCTGTGCACCTCAAGATTTGATGTTGAAAAAGGCAACAGAGGTAATCTCTATGGGATACTTTAAAATATACCATATTTGATTATGAGCTTAATTTCCCATTTGGACTCTATATCCATACTGGGCACCAACTGGTCAAAACAAGAAGTTCATCTTAAGTCATTTTATACACCTGAATATAAATTATGGTATTGGATTAACATTTTATATTATTGGCCTTTTGGCAAACAACATAATTTTTGTGCTTTTTGAGCAATCTTGAATGCTAATGTTGGATTGAATAACATCTTCAAAACATCAGCTAAAATGCCTGTCTTTGATGAAGGCTTTGTTTGACTAGGTGCAAATTGTAATGACACATCTCAAAAGGCCAGGATTGGAGGCACAAAATAGGGAACAACTTTGAGAGATGATTACCATTTTCACATAACATGCTGCTCTATTTGCAAACAAAACTGACAATTGCTTGGTACAATCTTTAGGGCAAATCTTCAGAGCATCTGTGTATATATCCATAGCAGTTTCATACTCTTAAACAGAAGAAAATCAAGTTTATTTAAAACAAGAAAAAATTCATTTAAGTAAGGGATCTCACTGCAATGGGATCAAATTCATTAATCCTACCTCCTCCAGGCATCATAATATATTAACAAAACAGGGGCATTTTGTAAAAGGAAGCCCCTGCACCAGTTTTCAAAGAGGTCATAGAGGAAACACATGCAAAATTGATAAAATTACTTCAAGGAAGAAACTTGAATTTTTTTATTGTCATTAAGTGTAGGGGATTCCCATCTAGGAACAAAGGGCATTCCCCTGAATTCCAAGGGATTTCATTCATGTACCATGTACAGTTACATGTTATTACCAACCTCGAAAAAATAAGCTTAAGACAAGGCTTTATAATTTTTGCATTGCTTTGCTCTATTTTGGTCTATAGAGGTAAATACAATATAAAAGAACACAAATCCAGTAGAAAGTAAAATTCTTAAAGATGACATGAGCTGCAATGACTTTGCTTTGTTCCTTCTGTTTTTATTTACATCAACATAATTATTTCATTATTACCTCCATTGATAAATTGTGAATTTCCTTTAGCCTTCAAATTATTTGCTTCTTCCAGCCTTTCCTGCACAACAAGAAAAGAATTGATAAGGTAAAAAGTATGAGAACAAAAGTTACAGTATCTTAGAAACACAAGATAGGCAATTAATTCAGAAACAAGAAGCTTTAATCAAAATGAAAATGTTTTAAATTATTCATATATTGGCTGACCATAAAGACATACAATAACAATTGATTTCATTAAAACCATACATGCAAACTGCAAGGCAAAATTTCAAAAGTTCTTATAAGCCCCAGTGCTCTCTTAAACTGCATTAGGGTATGGGCAACTTTTTTCACAAACTAAAAAGCCAAATCTTCACTGATGCTTGTTTTGTAGCATTCGCTGAATCATTCGTACAAAATTCTGCTCATTTCCATCTCCACTGACTTCGATCAAATTTTAGCGCGCGCAAGATTCTTAGGACAAAGATGTTGTCTCATGGCTGTCTTTTATGATTCTTGTATATGAGAAAAAAGAAACTCAATTATAGTTACATTGGAGGGGAAACTAAGACTTATACGAAAGAGTGGGTACACAAAATACATAAGATAAAGATGATAAAGGTGAATACTAGATGAAGATGAGTCCAAAGACGAATAAAGAATGATTGAAACGGCATTTGAAAAATCATGTTTGCTTGTGGAAAAGAATTATTGTTTTTCGAAAAGAACCAATTATTGAAAAGAATCATACCAAGTAGAGAACATAACTGCAAGTCAATTTCATTGCTACTACGTTCTGGTTGCTGTGAGAATGTCATCTTGCAAAGGCCTATTATGAAACTCGTGCAGTTCTATTGTCCCATGTTTACTTAAAATAATTTCGCTTGGCGATAAGTAGAAACTACTCCAACAAATTTTTCAATGCACGAACGCTTTTCTCATGAAATTGTTCTTTCTGCGCATGTGTTGTCGAGAATTTTTCAGGTGAAAGGTGCCAAAAAGCGTCAGTGGAGATTGGCCTTAAAAACCGTCTTTATCAATCAAGTTTGTCAATCATTTAGAAGTTCTATAATTAACCAGTAGATGACTGAACCTATTGGAACAATATCCCAGAACATTATGTAACATTTGAAGATATCTAATTGGAAAATAATTGCTCAACGATACAAAAATGCTTTTGGATAACTATTGAATGCTACTTTCGTAAAAACATTTAACCTCCATCCTGTACTTTCTTGCATGTATCATTACTTGCAGTCATTACTTTCTTCGTTTCTGCCCTTTTTTCTTGTTTTTGTTAAATCAAAATTAGCTATAATCATTACATGATTTAACCTATAAGCTGTGACAATATTTTAGCCACATATTACAGTATGTGTTATGCTAGGACATTCTATCCCATAAAATAGATTTCTCTTTTGCTGTGACTGAGTTTCTAAAAATTATTTTCAAGTAGTCTCATAAAAAAGTTTCAGTTATTGTTTGCTTTGCCATGCTGTTACTGGCAAGGGTTTTATTTATTACAAGATAATTAGATAAATATAATTCTTAATAAGGTCAGTTCACTAAAGAAGCATTATACTGATAAGATCTCTACCTGCAAAAACAACATGAAAGTATCCTAGAAAACTACCAATGAAATTCTCAATAAGAGATCAAAAACCAACAGCATTGATTGCCTTTTTAAAGATTCTGGTACAGTGATTGCTGACCATAAAGACATTTCAAGCAAAATTAACTTTTTCTTTTTTCAGTAGTGAGGAATCTTGCTTCTAACATTAACTCTGTTCATAACATACTTCTAAAAGGTGACTATGAAGTTAGCGAAGAGCCAAATCAGAGTTGACAGCATTTCTAGCTACTCTCTGGAGCTCAATCTGCATTTCATTAAAAGTTCTCCTGTACATGAAAAGGAATGTTCTATTCTCTTGTGAACAGTCCTATCTGGATTGGAAGCTAGTACTGTGGGTTGGATCTTGAGAGGTTTGTGACTTGTTTTCATTGACCTTTAAAGGCCTTTGACAGTGTAGACCATGAAATTCTATGCCAAAAGCTTTCACTTTATGGTAATCAACGTTGGGAACTTTCCTTGATTAAATCTATCTCATCAAAAGCAGTTTTACAGGGCCAATGGTACAGATTCTGAAACTGGGGTCTGAGAAACTGGTGGTCCACAGGCAGGTCTGGTCATAAGACTTTTAGCAAGGGAGCAGTAAACAGTTCTCCTAGTAATTTTCAGGTGAGCTGTCTGTAGATAAATAAAAAATTGAAACATAGGAAAAATTGATTTCAAGGAGAGCAATTTGCTTTTTAGAGCTATTTAGGAGAACAATCTGTAGCTCCAAAAATTTGCATGTAAAAATCCATGATAAGGCTATTGATATAGTTCAAAATACCTTGTTGTACAGATTGACAGCTCTTTCGACTAATTTAGGTTTCAATAAAAGTCTCCAGAGTTATCAGGTTTTTCATCTGAGTGCTTTTGCTCAAAGGAAACTTTGAAGAGCCTGTGCACAGGCATTGTGGAGCCCCATTTTCAATATTGCTACTTTTTGGGTTGCTAACTCCAAATAGAGCTGTTAGGGTTACAACAAACAATTTGAACAGAAAATCATTGATGAAATACTAATAGATAATTAAAATAAAACAATGGTTTATAAAACCTTGCATGAGTTGGTTCCAAAATATGTGTGTAACCTTTTTACTGAAATTTCATAGCGTTCCAATACAATGATGGACTTAGGGCTGCCAAGGAGAAACACAGCAAATGGGCAAAAATGTTTTTCCTACAGAGGAACAAAACTTTGGAATAGCCTCTCAGCTGGGTCTAAGCAGGCATCATCTTTGAATATATTTAAACATTCATTTTAGAGATGATTTTTCCTTTTAACTTTAACTGTTGTTATTATTTCATTTTATTTATAAAGTTGATATTGCAATAAAAGTTTTTTATAATGGACCCCTTGGAAATAAGCTCTGAGCTGAAGGGAAACCCATAAAATGAAATGAAAATCAAAGGTCCATTTTTTCAGGGCATAATTGAACCTGACATATCTGTGATTCATTTCTATTTTACCAGAATTGAAAATTGGTCTGCATAAGGAATATGTAGTAAAATATCTGTCAAAACTGGCAACACAAATTCAAAAGAAATACTTCACAGTCTGGCTGATCAGTAACCGTCTCGTCTGGCTAACCTGAAACAGTTTCATCAGAGATTAAAGGACATCAGCTGGACGAATAAAGAATCGTTTTGCTGTGCTGTTTTTCCTATGCTTTGTGAGACATATTTTGTGAGATTCATTTAGCCGTAATAAAATTTCCATAGGCCTATTATAGAAGGAAAGCAGTCACTAGTATTCACTAAAAAAAGTAAAGGCAACCTAGACCTACCTGCTTCACACCAGTTGAAAGAATTTCTTCAACTTCATCTTCCTCGGTAACATTTTCCTTTGATTCAGCTGATTCCTGTTTTTTATCTTCGTACTGCTTTTCTGGACTTTCATTTTGTGGGGTAATTGTATCTGTTTCGCTCATTTTGTAGGCCTAATAAGACAATGTCATGAAAGTTCCTCCGCCGAGATGTTTGATAATACCAAAGCTTCGACTGTAATCTTCAAGAGTCAGTTCTCATTGATACATGGTCAAGAAAACGCAATCATCGAAGGAAATATGCTTTATTCTTCGTTTTCCGAATTGTTCTCAGAACAAATTTACTGAAAACTTTGGAGTGAAGTGAAGGCTCTCCTGTTGTCCTACAGCCTCCATCTGAAAACATGTCATGAGTGAGGGTGACGTCAACATTAAAAACAACAACAGAAGACAGCTACAAACAAAATTTCATTTCAGCAAAACAAGAAAATATTTTGCTATAATTTCCAAGTTTAAGCCGGTGTCATATGCGTTTCGGTAACTTTATGGATTTTGGACCGGGTACAAAAACGCATGACAATTTTGGTTATGCAAAAACGTACCCATGCACTTAAACAATAGGGTACCAAAACGAATGGTGGAACTTAGCATGCAAAATGGTCCAGGTACACTAACGCATGACAATTTTGGTTATGCAAAAACGTACCAAAGCATTTAAACTGGGATTTAGCATGCGAACCAGTCGAATGTTCTGGTTTTTATTGTTCAGAAATGTAAAGAACAATTGAACTATTTTTATAAAAGGGATGCAAATAAGAAGCGGTGCTGTGATTTCCGTTGTTAAGTTTATGCAAAAAAGTACAACTTTAATGGCGACTCTAAACATTGCGTGATTGACAAGTGTAAATATTAAACTCTTAAAAACGTGTCAAAACATCGCACAATGATGAAATCATACTATCTGAAAAACATTGCGTTTCACAATGTTACACTTTTGCATAGGGTACCAAAACGCATATTACACCGGCAAATAACATAAAAACATTATTTATGGTTGAAATTATACAATAGCAAATAATACAAGCATTAACTACTACGACGCGCTTCACAATTTTACGCCAGTCTTTTTTATTTTGCGTTAGTTCCATTAATCTATTTAATATAATGTAAGAGAGATCTAGCATGATACCGATACTGTTGAGATCCTGGCGCATGGTTTGCATCCATGTCGCCTTTGGTCTTCCCTGTGGCCTTTTAACTTTCCTAAGATGCTCTTTAAAGGCTTTTCGTTGGTGTCTCGTTGGTGTCTTGTTGGTGTCTCGGGATGCAGCCGCATCAGATGATCTAGCCACGTTAGTCTCCGTGCACTTCTGTTCACTCGATGGTTGACATTTCTTTCTGACGTAGAGCTCGTTGTTGGTAATATTTCTTTACGTTGAAAAGTATTGGTGCTGTTTTCTGGCTTTTTCGTCAAGGTCAACAGTTAACTATTGTACAGAAACTCACTTGCACATAGGCAGTAAATGTTCTCAGTTTGATCATGATGGAGTTTTACTTGCTGCTGAAAATTCTGTTGAACGTTTTGTAGGAATTAATTGCTTAAATCTTTCTTCTGTTGATGTCTTTTTCTGTACCGAGTAGACTTCCAAAAACTTTGCATTCATTCCATGCGTCAATTCCCTTTTCCTTCATTCACCTTCTTCAATTTTTGATTTACTTAACTGCAGGTTTCTTTCTTCATGTTTACCAGGAATAGTTTCTTTAATATGATCTATTCGATGTTTTGCAGTAGATGGCCATGTGATGTCATCAGCATACTGGGGGTTTATTTCAAAGTATTTGTTCTTCCTGGATGGATGTGTTGCTGCGTTCTCGGTGTTCATGGATCTGGCAAGGTACAAGATGAAAGTACTGCACTGAGACAGTCACCCTGTGCAATCCCTATTCTGTTTTGATGTTTCCACTTTTCTCTTTTCCAACTTTGACTTGTAGGTTTACATCGACATGATGTGTAGCTCATCGGGTTCAACTAATTTTCGCTGCTTGTCGTGTCATTAACATTAGCATTAGCCTTAGTTATTAATTAGTTATTTGTATTTTAGCGTAATATAGGACATGATAGTAAACAACACAAGCATGGTTGAAACTGACAATGAAAATCTAGTGCTGTTAGGCGCATAGAAAACTCTAGGATGGGGCTGTTCAAGCCATAAATGACACGATTTCAAGCAAAACTGTGATATTAACGATAAGTGAGTTTGAAAGTACACACACCAAGTATTAAATGCAATAGACCTATGTCTATAGAATGGCTACGAAAATAGAAAAAATTTTGAAGCATACTGAGGCTTTCCGATTGAAATTCTTCAGAGCACGCCAGAACATGAGTCGAAAACTCAAAAGATACACTTATTCATCCAGAAATAAAAATATTTCAAACAAACCAGTAGAGACATAAAGACGCAACATGCTGGCTTTGTAAACAAACCAAAAAAATCGTGATTATGGGTTTTCGACACAACTTGCATCGATAAGCTCAATCAATGTGATGAATACTACCAAATGAGCCTATTTCTAAACATGAAATTGACAGTCACTATAATTTACATCTTTGTGCCGAGTTTCGAAATTAAATGTGTACCGGGATTTGCCTAGGCCCATTGCACGATGAACATGTAAATAAATAACTGCTTGTTTCCATGCGAGTTTCTTGGTTTTGACAATATTGTTTGGTGACGGTTTTTTCTCAAAAAGAATTATTTTGGTAATCCTTAGAAGACGAAGCTATTTGTGACTTTGATAGGAACCAAATTTGAGAAGAAATCTGAGCTGAGTCCAAGACTGACAAACGGCACGTAAAGTAAAAAAATAATCAGAAACAAACAGAATAATTATAGCAGAAATAATAATTCCATATAACTATTTATTTTAGCGTTTTGTGGGTGTTTTCTAGCTTGAAAAACACCCATCGGAAAAAACAAAAGATTATCTTTGAAAAAAGAAGCATTCGGGATGGTTATAATGAAACAAGAGGCAAACCCTAGCTTATTAAGATAAAATATGCAATGGATAGGGTATTCAAACTGTAAAAACAATTTTGAAAAAACAGCTCATTTTTCTCTCGAACAAATATAAAAAACTCACTACTTCCCAGCTTCATTACTTCATCGTTGAGATTGAAAATATTCTCGATGCAGCAACAACGATAATTAAACAATCTTTTTGCGGTACAAAATTAAAAAATGGCTTTGAAGAGAGCAAACATTTTGAAACATAACTCAGCTTTTCTCCTGACACTTTTCAAAGTATGAAACATCAGAACATAGATCAAAAATTCGTCGCTAGGAAACACAGATACCCAGTTGTGGCTCAGGCTCAAAAGAATCGACATAGGCGATCAATTAAGGTGGATCGAGTAGGGCAATCAATTAAGGTGGATCGAGTAGGGCAATCAATTAAGGTGGATCGAGTAGGGCAATCAATTAAGGTGGATCGAATTAGGTTATCGATACTAACGATCAAAAAAGTAAAATCATTATAAGAATTATCCCGGCAGAAAAAAAGAAATTCCGACAATATTATTTACTTACTCTTCTAATGCATCCAGATTTATAAACATCATCATACACTGCTTAGAGTGACTTTATTTCACATAATACTTTTGATCGAAAGGCAAAAATATTATTTGTTCTTCTTCTTCTTTGAGCATTTTGAATTCGACTTTTTCAACTTCTTTCCTTTAATTTCCGTATTGCCAGACGATTTCCTGGAAAAAACAATTTTCCTAGAATGATCTTTATAAAGCTGCAAAGTTTCAATTATTTTGCAGTGGAAACTTCTAAGCTTGTCCTGCAATACGAAAGACATTTAAGTCAGAAAAAAGAGCACAAGCTTCAATAGTAAAAACTTGCCTTCTGATTCTTATCTATTGAATGTATTTAAACAAAAATGAAAGCATACGGCATGAACTAATTAAAATAAACAAGAATTAATTGACAAGGCAACAAAAAGGCAACGAGTTGCCAAAAAGAGCTGGAGCACAGTCCGAATTATTCAGGATTGGGCTTTGGCTACATTTTCACGTCATGAACTATCAAATGTCTTTCTACCCATTAAACCCGCGGTAACCCATTTTGGAAACAACTCGCTATTTTTTAGTGAAGAAACAAATTTTTAAATGTGTGGGAAATAGATGAAGGTGT
This sequence comes from Rhopilema esculentum, assembly GCF_013076305.1. Next base: position 736,140 of record NW_027019299.1, read on the forward strand.
TTTAACGATCATGGTTGTACGTCTATATTAGACGCAGATAACTTAAACAAGGCTCACTGAGCGCTGTCAACGGCCACATAAAATTAAAACTCATTTGCATAAAAAATATATATAAAAAATACAAGGTGCTGCTGACCTTTTAAGATTTAGTCTTGATTTTTCGGGACAATCCTTTCTTTTGTGACCGGTATCTCCACAAATATGGCACGTAAAACTGTCCATCGTTTTCCTTAAAAAATGAGAAAAGATAAAGATTCAATCAAAAAGGTATAATACAGATTGCAAGTGTTCACGGATAAGTGGAAACGATTTTAAGAGGCACATGATTTCCCGGAGTTGCTCAAGATCTAGGGGGGATTGTCAACGCTGCAAAAGGTCCTTTTGAAAGAGAATAACGACAATGGCCACTTGATTTTGACACTTGTTAAGTAGAGAGTAAGGCTTTACTGCTGTTTGCTGCATAAGAAGGTGCCAAGGCTAGCTGCAACCACATGAAGTTTTTTTTAATCATTAGAAAAACGTGTTTGTCTGTGTTATAATTATCGAGGTAAAAGGTAATTCTGGCAAATCCCGATTCAAGATTGCTAAGGGAACCAAATGGAACTTCCTAGAAGAGCGTTAAATTTTCCTCTAACAAATCAAACATTTCCACGGTTTTTTCAAAAACCTCCACGATTGCTTCAAACGTTTCTACGGTCTTATTCAAGAATACAAAAATTAGGTTCTTAATATAAAGTAGGCACAGATTGATCGAATTGACACGTCATTCTGGCTATCAGAAACGCATTATTTGTCTCGCGAAGCCACATTTAAAATGCTTTTCTTTATAATACAGTAAAGGGCAAAAAGTAATTACTTTATTTTCAGCTTCAACAAGGAAAAATTCCTGCTTTTGGGGACTACTCTGGCCAAAATAGCAAATTCACATGCAACATATAAATGTTAGAAATATTGTCTCTAATTCTTGTGGCTTTCAGATTCTAAAAATTGTTGCTCTTGTTGCTCTTCAAGTTGCATTTATCATGTGACAATCACTGCCATTGGACAATCACTGCTATCATTTGACAATCACTGCTATCATTTGACAATCACTGCTATCATTTGACAATCACTGCCATTGGACAATCATTATCATGTGACAATCACTGTAATCTTGTGACAATCACTGCTATTTGACAATCATTATCATTTGACAATCACTGCTCGTTTTCGAGAGAAGAAATGAAAATATTAAAAAAGATTGCAAGCTGATCGTGTGGAAGTCATTGATCATGTGGAAGACAACGATGTGCATTTAAAACGTACGAGAGTTTAAACGTTTACCTTCTACATTCATGGTCTTTGGCTTCACAACTATTACACGTTTGGCAGTGAATTCTACCTAGACGTTACAGTAACAAGAAAATATCAAAAACACGACAACCTAAAAACATTGAGACAAATACTGTGAAACATGCCTCAAAAATGTTTTTTGGGAATCAATCACTTCAGGTCAACAGCGTCAGCTATTTTCGAAGCCAGTATTGTTTCTTTGAACTTCAACGTTCCTATTCCCACTTAGCTATCATTTTACCTCGGGTTCCCCACGTCACTTAATTTCAGTCATTGAGGTCCACATTCAACTGCACTTTTCAGTTTGCGTCCGGGATTGCTGTATAATCATTTATCATTGCGACGATAGACAGTTGGAGATAAATGTGTTTATCAGAGAATTTTGATAGATTGCACCATGTTTAAGAAAAAGTAAATAATTTTGTATATTATGATTTATAGCAAAGAATAGCAGTAGTAACGGATGATCATAATCGTATAATGTTCTTAACAAAATGGGAAGAGTGAAGCAGAGAATACGGACTTCTCAATACATACAGAAAATACGGATCTTGGGAGAATGAAAGGAACAGTACCTGGTTTAACGCATTTCTGGCACATCTCACAATGAACATACTGTCTGCCGTCCTACAAATCAACCGATTTTGCGTCATATCAATACTAATTTGAAGTAAGAGCCCCATGATTTCAAAGTTCCACAAGAGATGCTGGAACGGAAAAGGTGGTAGTGCAAGACGGGGGATCTTAAAGAGAATTCTGTGTGGAGCGGTTGTATGAAGCAAAGTTGAAGGGTGAAATAAGGGGGGGTGGGGGTGTGGTGATGCCTGGGTTTCTCAGCCACGATTTAGAAACAGTAGCACAAACGGAAAGTTGTCAGCAAAGAGTTTCTGCAAGATGCATTGAGACGATGAATAGCACCTTGTAAATTTGGATGGACGCGACAGATGATAAGAACGGACGAGAAAGAAATTACCGTCGCTTGAAAATGAGTTGGTGAAACTGGATTACTTGGAGGGGGTTACGTATAAGTATTCCACTGAGGGGGAGGGGCGAAGAAATGGGAGAATAACATGGCCCAATACAGTTTTTTTTATAATATGCATACCTTTAATAAAAATTAAAACAAAGATATATTACCATTACACTTTTACTATTTCTACTAAGTTTCAAAGCCAACAGAAAATTCAGACTGACCTTTGATGTACAAGCGTTACATTGCGCACAGTGTATGTTATTCGCGGCGACATATCTCTTACACACCTTACAGAACCTAAAATTGAATAAAAGGTACATCGGTTCAAAGACTTTCATTCAAAATTCAGCATTACCCATGTTTGCTGAAACTAGTATGATTAAAAATACGATCAAATATTTGATAACTGAAAAAGAGCTCAATGTAGCAATGACGTAACATTTCTGCTAAGCTTACATTATGTGGGAGGACAGGGCCAAAGCACGCAAGCGGTTTGCTCAAAGAAGAAGATATCAAAAATAGCCCAAGGGCAAAATTAATCATCGTCATAACGGGTAGGTTCCTTTTCGTTTCGCAGTCTCAGTGCTTGTTCAATTTCTCGCTTTTTAAGATTGGGTGTCATCAAAAATTAATATTTGAAAACAAAAAACTGCATAAAAAATGCAATCGTTGCTCTAGCTACGCGAATCAGTTGTTCTCGTAAATGAGCACTATTGAGAAAAGGTGACTACGTTTTAACTCAAGCATTGAAATTGAATGCAGAAACGAAAAACAAACCTATAGCCATCGCTTGCGGGAAGAACAAAATCTTTGTCTGGAATGTTGGTGAATATTCGAATAGGCGATCCACGTTCTGCAGTCCTCTGTTTGAAATTAGGATGATTTTCATAACAGACCTACAAAAAAATTTAACTTCAGCTACTTTTTACATAAAAACTAGAAGAAACTTTAGCCTTTGCAAGGTAGAATTTTTTTATATTCGGTTGATAGTTAAACGCGTAGGGATGAGCAAGAAACTGCTTCATATGTTAAGGGTTAAAAAGACTGGCTATTTGGTCTATACTTACTCAATAGAAATACTGAACACTATCAAACAAAGAAAGCTAGCCTATTTGGCAACTCACAAGACACGGCTCACTGCAACTAAATCTTATTGATGGGAAAATTGATGGTAAACGTGGAAGAGGAAGATCCAGACTGACATGGCTAGACAACATCAAGAATGGAAGTACCACCCAAAGATATAAAGACCTAAAGAAGATGGTTCTGGAAGGAGAAGGCAATAATGATTGACTGACTCTACTCAATTTCATTTTTACTCCTCCACTGCGCCATGAGAGCCTACAATCCCTGCGAAAAGTCTTGGAACACTGACGTCAGTTTCCAAGGGCAAAATCAATTCATCCCCCTCTCCCCCACGGAATAATGTTGGTTTACTATAAAACGGATTAGGATTTTAGGAAGCACTTTCTTTTGCGCTCCTTTTGTAATATTTTTCTAAATTATCAACATTGTTTTGGAGGGAAGGGGGTGCAGAATAGAAGTGTCCGGGAAAAGAATTGAAAAATATAAAAACACAACGCATATTGCTTGGTGTTCCAAGTACTTTTGGCAATGATTGTACACACAAACTAAAAGCCAATACAAAATCAATTCGGGTTCTTAAGTTCTTAACCACATCATTCAACATTTTCGAAAAGCAACTGAATTTCGACCCACATCTTGAAATCAATTTTAGCTTGGATCTACCTTCGAAGTTGATAATAAGAGACGTTTTGGACGGAAAGAACTTCAGTATCAGATGGTCCCTCTTATCCATGCTATTTTTAAACTAATTTTGAAAACCGTACTACAAAGTAATGCAATAGATCAAAATTAATTTATGAGTAGCAAAATTATAAATAATATATCCCACAGCAAAACAAAATTAATATTTACCCGGTAATCGGTCATGTTTAAAGTTGGAAAAGCTTCTGACACATGCGACTCCAAGAAATACGGAAAAATCATCACGATTGTCAGGTCTCCAGTGTTTGTGGTAGAGTCTGTAGCGAAAAATATGAAGAAATGCACCACTGCAATTTAGGAGATCGAAAGCACCGAAATGAAACAGAAGTGTTAAAACATTTTTGAAAAAATTAAAGCTTTGTTTGTTTCTCATGTTATTACACTTTGAAAAGATCAGTCATAACCAATCTTCTATCAACTTTGACAAAATAAAACTTGTATCAAAACAATTTAACATTGACAATTAGCAGAACCGGTAATTCGAAGGAATGAAAACAATTGTACCAGGCCTTGTTTGGCAACAGGTCATTCGAACTGGATGTAGCCAACTCACCAGTCTCGTAAAGAGCCCTCAACCTTCCAATCGATGATGCAAGCAGTGACATCAATCCCCCGAAAGGGGGATCCATCACCAAGGCTATCTTTTTCGAATCCACGTTAGAAAGAAACTCTTTGAATATGCTTTTGGCATCCTCACCACCAAAGAAAAAGTTATTAAACATGTTGTAGTGCAGGAACTCAGTAGCTGGTAAGAATTGAGCCTGCAATACAAAACAAATTAAGTGATCGAGCAGAAAAACTCAAGACAAATACCGAACTCTCTTATAAATATGCCCTCCAGAGAAGAGTTTATGCCATATTAAAAATTGTTTCAAGAAAAGTATTCTTTTTTAACATAACTTTATTGTCGTATTCAAATCATAGCTCATCTGTACAAACTAGCCGACGGTTCAAAAAAACTGTTCTGTCTGCGTTACTGAAAATAATACGACACGGTAATTTTTCCAAAACAAATCTGAACTATAATTTTCTAAGGTGTAAGAAGGAAGAAACGCAGGTAAGGCCTTCTGCCGGATTCTGTGAATCTTGCAATGAGTAATAATACGTGAAATAGTGAGAAACAAAGCAATACGACGACGAGAATCCAATTTAATGAGTTCGAATTTCAAAATGAATCAAAATTAATGAATACTAATATTTTGCTTTGCATGTCAATTTTACTTACATATCTTTTGTCGATATCAAGCAATATGCTCTCCTGCTTCCCAGATTTCCTTGAATAGTTATTTTGGATCTTCTCGTGAATTCTTTCAAAAAAGAACATAGTGAAGACTTTCAAACTTCTAAAACTATAAGCTCTCAAAATGGTTTGTTACAATAAAAACTGATGCATCAAGTACTACAAGTGTTTATTTAAATAAGAATTACTTAATTTTGAATGAGATAAAGCAAAATTTTTAGTCGAGCCATTCAGGCATTTATTGATGTAACTGAAATGAACAAAATAAAAACACCTTTTTTGAAAGAGAGTAAAATTAAACGCAAATTTGAAATTACCTTGGTACTCCTAAGCTGATAATTTTTTCAAAGCCAAGCCTTACTAGGGTGCTGACAATGAACGAACAGCATGAATCCGAAAAAAAGAATTGCTGAAAAAAACAGAAAAACATGCAACTCCTCTTTGGAATTCTTTCACCACAGCAATATGTTCAAAAACAATGTCTTCTGGAATTTAACCAAAATTTAATCATTAACCACAACAAACAAGAGAATCAAAAGAGACTGTACTTTTAAATTCAGTACAGCATTTTCAGTAGGATCCACAAAAGGAAATCATGGCATATGATAAACTTGTCTGCCTGAAGATCAATGAGGTCCTTGGTACAAGTCTCATTGTCAGGGCTGTGAAAATGACAACTGTGATGACGTTTAATCAGGAAGATGTTTAATCAACAGAAGTTATTTTCTAATTCATTTCATTCAACCGAAAATAACAACATTTATTTAGTAGCTAAATAAAATTACTTATAAGAGTCTTTCGAACAGTAGTACTAGTTAGTTTAGCATTTTGCGAATAAACATCAGCATGTCAAACATAAATCAATTTACAAAGAGTATGAAAAGAAAAAATATCATCAACTTAACAAAGGATTGCTAAAGCTAAGAACTCTAGCTATAAAATGAAAACTTATACATAAGTTTGGCATAAAGTAAATAAAAAATCACCACTACAGTACAGATGCTCTGATATTCTTAGAGGAGGGGTGGGAGGGAATACTTATCCGCAAAATAGCTTTTGGCGTGTGAACTTAAAATTTCAGTAGACTATTTATACTGACACAACTTCACATGTAAAACAACTTGAAATCACTATCAGGCTTGCAACACAACTCTATTGTAACCTTCTTAAAGATTCTATTCTCTTTCTTTCTCTTAGGACTAAATAAATTCAGAAATGACACGCCTAAGGTCTGGTTGCAAATGCCTAAAAAAATAAAAAGAGTCTAACAATGTTTAATGGAATATTACCCTATTATGTATTTTTCTTGTTCTTCTACAGATTCAAAAGAGGAATGGGTCCGACTTTTTAAAAAGATTACTTCAAGTTAGATCCATAAAAAATATCTGAATAAAACATCTTTGAATCTCTTTAAAAAGCATAAACTTTTTAAGGTTATACTATATCAACAAAACACAACAATTCATTTTTTGATCCATACCTTTTTTCTAAAAATTTGTTCAAATTCTTATTTTGCATTAATATGCTTTGAACAGGGTATCTTGTTTCTGACATATGATAAACCACAAGCCTGACACAATAAGCAGATGGTTTTTGGTGACCTGCAGTGCATTGGAATAGTGCATCATGTTAACAATCTTCCTTTCAATATGGACCTCAAAGCAAAAATATTTTGAAGTTTCTGAAATATTTAAGAAGTTACCAAGGATCAACAACAACTGGACTCCAGAACTTCCTCAGAAGAATGTATTATCTTCTTGATTAAAGCTGTTACCTTTTCTTCAGCCTAATTTTATTCTAAATTTCATTGCATAAATACAATGTACTTTATTAAATGCATCTTTAAAAGTGAACAAAAACTTTCGATAGCATCCAAATTTATACTCACTGCATTTGTTTTTTTATTCTCAGCTGGAGCTAGAAATTTGCTTGGTTTGTTTAAATCTGATTTTGACAACTCAGCTGTTTTATGTTCTTGATGGTTTTCCATAGCTGTAGAAGTAAAAACATGGCCACACTGATAGCAGAAAAATAAACTCATTTTTGATGATAAACTTTCTTCTCTGACTTGATGGAACTTTTCAACTGTTGCCTTTTCTTGATCAAGCTTGTTGGTAAACTCTGACTGGACTATATGCTTCCCTGCTGTAATTTTTTCATCTTCCCATTGGAAAAATGGACATCCCTTCCTATCTCGTGAGGCAGAGCATGCATAAAACCTTCGTGATGATTTATCTTTGAAATATCTTTCAAATAAGATAGTTGGCCCTGTAACAAAGGTTTTGTTATTGGCTAAGCTCATCACAGAGACACACATTACATACATTATTACATTTACATAGAGTACCGGAGAGGCACACCATCAAAAATCTGTTTTTAGAATTTCTTGATTTTGACTAGTCTGAGAGAATCGCATAAAATACCTCTCAATATGCAAAACCAGTTAGATGTCTTCAAAATTTGGCAATGAAAGATTTCAAGTTTACTAATGGATTACACTCGTTGTGGCCTGGTTCATAAAGTAATGATGCAAGACCAAATTACCGATAGACCAGGCTAAATTTGAGGTAGGTACCACCTGAAAGTGAACAATTTGCTATGGTAATTTTCAAGTACCCACATATGTAGGGGTTCAGAAAACTGATGGTGAACGGTGATCTGCTGGGTCCTAAGGGGTGAAAAAGTTAGCACTCGGACATAATGCCTCTGCAGAAGAAAAAAGGGAATACTTCCTTTTGGAAAAAAGAAGAAAGGAAAACAAAAGCTTTCGTGCCAGCTGCCATGGTTGCCAGAACACCACAAAAACAATGGGCGGGCAGCCTCTTTGCTGTTATTTTTGAATAGAAAAAAAACTAAAATCAGGCAACCGGCTTTAGATCATATCGTTTGAACTGATACCTGGCCTTAGAATAAATTGCTGAAAATGATACCCGAAAAGACGTGCACATCCTGTCAGCATAATATACTAATTAGCCCCCCCCCTCCCTGGGATAAAACACAAGTTTCATTAGAGAGTTTAAGCACATCTTGGGTTGCAATCTTACGAAGGTACTTAACTTCAGGATTTCGTGATAGAAGCAAGTCAGTCGTGTTTCTTCATAAAATCCCTTTGATTAGAAGTGGGGATTAGACTATGGACAGCCCCTCTGTGATAACTGCTTACCTTATTTCTTGTCAGAAAAATGCCCTATTTTTCTCCTCGTGCCCCTATTTTGCTTATCAAATAAATAGTTTCAGAATCAAAGATTTAAATAAAAAAATCAAGATTTGAATTAGCCAAGACTACATTTTCCTAATATTTAACACAGAATGATGTAATTATTTTTGCACAAAAGTGCAGCCATTTGTTGGCCTCGTTGTCTAACATGCTATTCTGCATGCTCACATGTCTGATCATTTGCCTGTGATGTGATCTCATGATTATAAAGTTAACCCTGTGCTTAAACTCTATATTACTTTCTTGATAACAGCAGGTAAGACAATTTTTGCGTACATCCAGTTAAAAATGATCTCTTTACACAATTAAAAGGATCACATGATCACAACCCTTGACCTTAAAAGGGAGTCTTGGCCTCTTGTTACAATAAATCACAATAATGTTACTATATGTATTATAACAACAGTGTTGCAGCACGTTAAAATTACAGAACTTCTTATGCTGTCTGAGATGTGTTGATGAATGACTCTGCTCACAGAACTGAGAAAGTCTGAATCAATACACTTCATCAGCTATGTTTCAAACAAAAGAGAGAAGGGTATGATGACAAACTTCACAAACACTCATGTAGATCTTTATTCCTGAAAGCGGGAGGTTAAGTTTGAAAGCAGGAGATTGGGAGAAGAGCCCTCAAGTCAGGAGACTCCCACCCAAATCGGAATAGTTGGAACCATTGCAAATTTAAAGCCGGGAAGTTCCAATATTGTGTTATGTGCATGTTTGCCAGGCTGTTTCCCTTCCCATAACAAACCTTTCCCTCAAAATCGTGCGCAGAATTTGAAGCAAAGGCTTTCGAGGAACCCACACCTTTCTTTCCCTACCCATTATAATCATCATCACCACTATTACTATCATCAACATTCCATTATTCTCAGTTCCATCACAATTATTATTATTTTTTTTATATATTCACAGTCATCATTATCATCCCATTGCATCAATCTCCATAGCACCACCCACATCCCCTTACATCACCCACCTCCCTTCCCTCCCCCACTTTCATCATCCCATTTTTTCTCCACTGCGCTGCATTCATACCATTCAGCATCCACCAATCCGGCATCACCATCTCACATTTCATATCCATTCACTTGTTTGTTTCATTTACTCTGATGAAGCCCTGTATGCCGGGGTGAAATATTAGTATATTCTTTCAATTTAATTTATTTTGAAAATTTTATCTCATGACATTGGATTCTAATTGTCGTATTGCTTTGTTACTGTATATCTTTCGAGGCAACCTCGTATTCTTTGTTTTTTTTGTTATCAGAAGTCACAAGTTTAAATGGTGGAATATTTGCGGGGAACATGACCAGATAAACAAAAATGTGCACGGAATCTACAACAAAATCTTGATAATGCGTGGGCGGAATGAATGATCAAAATTATTGCGCGGTGAACGCGCAGACCAAACTTTTCAGTCTGGCAGACCAAACTATAAAGAAAACAGAAGCAACCTATGTTCTTTCTATCGATTAAACTTTAAAATAGTATTTTTACACAAATTACACATTTATGTTTCTCTCTGAAGTTTCAGAGACTTTCATATTACCTTGAATGTTTATTTAACTACGAAAATAGGTGGTTTGACGGTTGATATCTATCATCGGTTGTTTGGGATAAGGCAGGGCATGGTGTTAATTTTTTTCTTCATAAACTCGCTTTGAATTTAACATCATTAGTCTATTTTTGTTCCTCTCTACTCGAATGCATGAGCGTCATTCAAAATGCGTGAGACTGACATGTTTACGACTTAATTTAATCATGGTCCGCAATTTACAATGCGACGTTCGATTAGATATTCGATTAGACATTCCCGTTCTCGTTTATCTATTTGGAATTTTTCTATTTGGAAAATTTTGGTTCAGTGTAGGAAAATTAGAACCGTAACAAGGTAAAACCTTGCATAAAATCAAAACCTCAATATCAAAGTTTGTTTCAGTAAACAAAGAATCCAAAGTGAGTCTCTCGGTTCTCTAAAAACAATTTCAATGTGTCTGTGAAAAAACTTAGGCCTAGAATCATTATGATAAACGAAGACAAGACGGCGGCAAATCTCGATTTTTATGAGCAAAAAGCCAGCAATCATATTTTCTAAAGCCCTGCGAAGGGTAGAGGATCATTAAGAAACTAACCGTGTTGACAATAAGGTGATATCATATCTCCATCTGGTATAAAAACATCCACCCCCAGCCTTTCAACAATCTTGAATGTTTTCACCATTTTGGATGTTCACGTGCAACGAGCAATGTTTGCAGTTAGCCTCGTTTTGAATGATGCCTCTGAGAAGCATTATGGCCCTAATAACATTGATCATCATTGGTCATGCAAATCGTGATCCCAGCATGAAACTTCCCGCCCCCGAATGCTATTTTTAGAATGGGGTACTCGCACCCAGTCCACTTAACTACTTAACTTTATAACGTATTCCATTACGTAGCCCAACCTACATCTCCGCTTCCATTCTCTTTATTCCCTCTCGCTCACTTATCAAAACCAATATATCTCTCGTTCCAGTCTCCATAACTCACATCCACTGACAGGGCCCACGCCACAGGTATTGAATAGGAAACCCCCCTTTGTGGCACCCCCACTTTAGAATCGGTGGCGCGGGCCCTGACTGACTGTTCACATCCTCACAAAAGCACGATAATCTCTACTATCAACCTTCTTATCTTTAGAAAGGTGTATTTTTTATTTGTTATCCGCAAGACATTTTTCCAAAATGTCCCTCATTTTTTTCCAAATCAAAAGAGCCTTTTTGAAAATCTTTTGTAATGAGTCTTTGACTTGTAATCTGGTTTTGTGAGCTGTTTTCTGCAAACTGGAATACCACATTTTTCTCAATTCTGCTTTCCTCGAATAAACCCTTGGAAAAATTCTATCTTTTACCATACCAAAGATCGTTCAATAAATGCATACTGGTTCTATTGAAAGATGTAAGCATATCCCTAAAATGCTGTTAATAGTTCATAATAATTCAACATAACATACGCCATGTAAATAAACAAAACCTTTGGAAACATTATTCATTCCGACTTTCAAAAGAGTATCAGAGCCAGAGCCACTAGATTTGAGCGTTACGTGGAGAGAGGGTAGGCTGCTTCGTTTCTCTGCTTCTGTGCGCCTCAGTATGCCATAGCCATTGTGACCATCGCCATACTTCTTTTTCTCTTGTAAGAGTAACTCATTCAAGTTTTCTCAATTCTTAATGACATCAAAGATACCCACAAAACAGTATGAACCCCTGTAGTTAGGGCTGTAAGCAAAGTCCATGCATTGTTGATGCTGAGGGGCCTAGCAGCGAGTACATACAGTAATTCTAAAAAAGAAGTACTGATTACGTCTCAGTTTGGTTTTGCTTCCACAAGTTTTATTCTTGTACTGTATTTAGCAACTAAGTTGTTTATACTTATTATTATGCTGCTAGGCATTGCTAAGCACAGCTGGTGTAAGTCAATGACGTAACAGAACATGGAAAAGGCGACGATACGCAAATTCAAGAGGAACGAAAGCAATGCTCGATTGTGTTTATCAAAAGAACCTATTGGATCTTGTTATGTGCTGTTGCGAACCCCATGCTTTGACATACTGTTGTTGTTGTTGCTGCTGCTAACGCACCCGCTTCATGGCAGAGGAGGATTTGCAGTTTGATTTGTGAACAAGTGCGTGCTCACCAGTCTACTGGTTGATCAACACATATATGGTACGCTTGGGTGAACACATGCAATTTCCAATGGACAATAGTCTGGCTCCTCGGAACTTTATATGAACCGTGGATATCGAAAATAAATTTCTCAAAACATTGGACGAATTCGATAGTTGATGCTTCACGTGAGAACATGGTACACTGCGTCACGTGTAAAAGGACTTTTAAAAGTCGAATTGGAAAAACTAAAGACACGCGATGTGAAAGGCGAGTTGCATTGTTTTGATATTTTTGTGCTTAAAATACCCAATAAATATCTATTCAAGTCCATCACGTTCCACACTGCGGACAATTTTTAGCAAACTTATTTTAAATGATGAAAATGGGAAAAATCTAACGGGCGGATAACTGTGACTTCTATGTTACAGCGCAGTGACAGAATCTTAAGTGTGTCTAACGCAGTCAGAAGACCTTTTGGATTTTGACAGCAAATTTGATTTAAAACTGTATTTCGGGCATACAGGCTATGATAGATGCCTTACACTGCTTATCAAGATTCTGATAAATCCACTGATATATCAACTTGAAATTAATCAGCTGTTTGAATCCAATGGACACCTGAAGAAGAGCAACCGTTCTTTTTCAAATTACATCCTTAGCAAACCATTTCGTTTAGCAAACCATACCGATTCATTTTTAACCAGATGATACTATTCCGTTTGAAATAGCAACGATAAGCAGATTACCCTTTGGTTCGATTAACTGTCTATGTTAGTTTCTACGCTGTCTCAAAAAGGACGTAGATAACAGCAAATATTACGTAGAAATTCAAGGTACCCATTCTATCCATTCCGCAGTACAAGTAATATCACATGAAAATTGAGACCGTTTCGTTCGACTTGGCTTTCCTTTACAGCTTTCTCATACAACTTCATTTTCGTGAGCAATAAGATACGTCTCAGCTTTTGATATTTGCCTCAGTGATTCTGATTGGTTAATCGATGAAAGTTTTAATAAAATGTTTTGTGTTTGTTTCTAGCTGCGCAAAACTATGGCGGGAATTGCAAATACGCGAGGACGATGAGGGCCGAAAAGAAAGGAACCGAGAACTAGATATAATGGAAAAGGAACTTGAGATCAAGAAAAAGCAACTTGAGATGGAGAGACAGAAAGTTACAATAAAGGAAATGTTTCCAGCCGGGGGGACGATAGAGTTGACGTGTTATTATGATGACAGCATGCAGGAGAAAGTTAGAAGTCTTATGAAAGGTGAACAGAAACACATTACTTTGACTTCATCTGTTTATTACGTAAGCCATTGAAAGAACACGATCATATATCGAATCATCACCTCAAACCAGAAACTAAAACACAATAATACGATCTAACTAATATTTTTAACAAATTATTATTTCTCCAATCTTCCAAAGACTGCACAAATGGAAATGAACTCTAGAATGTTGTGTATCTACTTGTTACTTTGCTCTTTCGCTTTTGAAACTTACCCTTACCAGGTTCAATTTGAGTCAGAACACTTAGAGAAATCAAGAATTTTAAACGGACGGCAAAAAGCCAATCTCAAAATCATATTTGGAAACACTCCCAGAAAATTGCCTAAAATGACTGCACTACCATCACAACTCGCTTATGGCTATACCATATTCAAGTTAAACCTTCTAAGTAAAACAGCTTTATTATTGACACAAAAATATTGCATTCCAGGTGCATATTTGGCATTGCCATCCTCAACAACAACAGCAACAACAACGCAAAACGACAGGGAGCAGCTCGTAGACAAAATGCCAAGAGAATATTCATCGCCTTTCGGACAACATGATATAAAAAGCGGTGCTGATGCCACGGGTTACAAACGAGTTCATTTTGAGCCAGAAATTAACAGGTCTTCGTCATCAAGGAACAGTTCAACATTTGAAATAAAAGAACACCCTGAGTACCGTAAACATAGGAAGCTGCCTTCCGTCGAAGCAATTCGAAATAGGATGACCAGCAGACAAAGACTGGAAGATGAAGGATCCTCGTTTGGAAGCGGAGGTTCTGCTGACTAACAAGTTCTGTGTGGCGTATATAAGAAATGATATTTTATTCTTAAAGCGTCTTACAAAATGAATGAAGGCAGAGATTGGTGTAACAATTTTCAAAGCTATTTCACTGATGAAACCCTTCAGACAGCTAAGACCAACAGCTAAAACAATTGCGCGGCTCGACGAGTGACAAGTCAGACATGGAATAATCGAGAGCAGTTCTCGGTCTGCTAAAGTCATAATCGTTTCGGTCTGAAATAAAATATTTCGCCATACATCTAATGAAGTAGAAAAACGAAAACGACTATTTATTTTATCAGCATGCTTTTAAATTCTACGAGGCTGTTAAGGTACTATCAGGTAAAAATACTCTTGAATAGGCCTGGAATGCTTCACTGAATTGAAGCCCAAAATGAAGGAATAGAGGTTTTCTAAAGGAAAAGAAAGAACTTTGTTTCGAAGTCTAGATAAACAAGTAAAGACATCAGAATTGTGAACTGACATTGTTAAATAAAGAATGAATAAATTAACAGTAAACGAAATTGGTATACCTATAAAATGTTAATTGGAGATTTATAACTAAATGACAGCCATAAACCAATCACATGACATAAACTCTCTGTGCATCTTCAGATTTGTACTTGTCTTTCGAGCGGGGGCACTGAATCGAGTTGTTATCTTCAGGGTGGACCATCATTTGCAGGGACTACAACGAAAAGCAATGTCTTAGAAAATTCTTACAGCCTCGCTTCATTCCATTCAAAGAAAGTAAAAAGACGGTATTCAAAGCAAGCAAAGGCATAAGTAGTTCATATATCTTTTAGATTGAATACTTTGTGTCAAATGCAATCCAGCAGAAGATTTTTACATGTTCTAAGAAAGAAATTTTTTTTGTAACAAAGCAGTACACCGAAATGCTTCAGAAACATATCTGACGTCATCCAGATCTGCATTAAAGACTCACTAGTCAATAACTGGAGTGGTTCAAACTCTCCTAAACAATTCACTTTTATGCATTTTTCATTCAAGCAGTAGGCTGTGTATTGCAAACATCATAGTATGAAACCATCTGAATCAATCAGAAGTACAATTGATTTTTTTTAAAATACAGAATATAATTGATTAAAGACAGATAAGAAGGAATAAATTTGGTAACATATTAAAAAAGTAAGAGACTTGAACATTGCTTAATAGCAAAAAATCATTCCGATCAATGGCTTCGTTATCAAACTTTTCTTTAATGTTATTGTACTAAACTAAAAGCCAATTTTATGATTTTTCAACTACTTGTGCTTATGGTAACTTTTATCTTGACTTAATATGGTACCCATTTTCCCATTCAATGTATCAAATGATTCTCTACAAAAACAAATGGCTACTTACATTCTCGCCATAAACATTTCCATTTGGCAGCATCATGGGGGGGTTGTACTCATTCATAGCCTCGCCTGTCATACTGCAAATCAGCCTCGACTGGGCGCAATGTGCAAATGGTAGCTGTTTAGCTAAATCGTTGAACAATCGGCTACATACGGGACAGTCAGGACTCTTTTCGTCGTCATGGTAGCAGTGACTTGAACATTGGTTAAGAATGAATAATAGCACATCTTAAAAACGTATTTGATTTTTTTAATAAGGAAGAAGAAAATAAGGAGAGAACAGACCGCTACCATAAGCCTGATTTACACGAGATGAAATGTGAAAAATATGCGCAAAAATAGAGACTGGAAATTCTCTGCGAATAATTCTCTTTGGAAAAAGTATAAACCAATCAGAACAACTTTATAAGGCAGCTGACTTCTGTTTTGGCTCCTGATGGCCTACCTCTTTTCGCATTATTTTCCTCAAACACTCTCACCTATACAACGTCAATAAAATAGGATCGATTCATTTTCCGTTCTACGTACACACTCCATTTCAGGTGATTCAGATCAGATTATCATTCAAACATTTTAATTTCAAATTGACGAAAACTTGCTTAAAAGTTCTATCGTTCTACCAATATGTCTAAAATAAACGATCGACAAGAATTTCTTCAAAACCCTGAAATGTTGGCTGTTTATTTGTCAGCTAAACAGCAACAGTTTAAGTCATAAAGATTCAAGATCTGTTCGATGCAGATACACTTACAGGATCTTGGATGTTTGCACGAGCTTAGATGGCACCATTTGAAAGTATTTGAAAAAGTTTTCTTGGTTATGCTAACGTAAATCTCTTACCGAAAGTTGAAACTCCTCCTTCTGAAGATGCTCTGAATAAATTATTCTAACCCAGTATCGCTTTTTTGCTGTTTTGCTCGCTTTTTCAATAAAATTAATTTCTGGCACTGTAAATTGAACTTCGAATTCGAGCGAAAAATTTGCTTCGAGCGGAAATTCGTCTCATGTAAATCAGACTTAAATGAAATAAAAAGAGAACGCGAAAGTGGTACCAAAAATAGAGTTTCATGAAAGTGACCTTGATATGAGTCTGTTTATCTACTTTGCCTTCACAAAAAATAAAAAGATACGGTGTTTTCAAGGACGCTAATCCACACTGCAATGTAACCTCCAAGATTGACTGTGAATTCAATTGATGGAGAGCAAAATTTTCTCTACGAAATTGCTCCACAAGATTCTCCCAGCGGTCTTTGCGAAAGAATCCCTACAAGAAAAATCAGATCACTTAGCATGATCAGAAAGCGTAGGTTTATTCATGCAATGACGGTATTCGAGGTGTTCCTGGGATTATAAACATGGATGCTCTTGGGCAAAAAGGGTGGTTCAAGAAAAAACTTATTTTAGAATAAGAATCCTACTTACCTCATATCTTGCACAGTGGCTTTCTGGTTTGAAAGCAAGCAAAGCCATTGGTTTATGAATGTCTGGATCTGCGTGCACATAGCCATTGGCTGGATTGAAGAACTTCCTCGCGTACCTTAAGATCAAACCAATGAAATGATTTAATACAGAATGCATACATGCAAATGCTGAATTTTTTAGAAATGATACTACTGCGATATTAGGGTTAAACAAAAATTACAATATTGCATGACATGATAAAATATGACTAAATAGAATTAATGAATAAAAAACTAAACTTTAGAGCGTACAGCAGACAGAATCAAACACAAAAGCGTGCACATCTCTTTTCGTACGCCATCGAAAGCTCTACAACAAACCGGTTCACAGCAATCTTCATAGATATAAAATAAAAAACAAATCAGAGAGATATTGAAAAATTTCATAAAACAAGTATTTAATACAATATTCCGCTGAATATCAGAGCTATTAATATTGCAAATAAGAATTCTGATAAAATGGTACATGAAAAAAAGGGATAAAAGAGGGACAAATCATACATCACCGCTTCCAGCCTTCTCTCCTGTTGGATAAGTTCAACAAATTCTTGCAACCTGATGTTTAATTCTAATCTACTCTGAAACGGTAAAACAATAAAAAGAAGTTGGTAAATTTGCTCTGTGAATTTAGTGCAGATTTCTTAGAATACTGTTGTCAATAAATGTAATAAATCGACTCTCACAGTGAAATTGCTGCATTAAAATTAGCTACCTGATTTTGCTACCTAAAAATAATGTAAACATAGGACAACGATAATTCTGTGCTTCATAAGTGACTGGAAACAGGCATACTAAAGCATGTAACAAAAAAGTAACAGAAGCTAAAGTATGTTTTGTAGAGAAGAGATTCGGGTGACGCTAAAACTATGAAAGTTCTAAAAAGCCACCAGGAGCTCCATGGCGCTTCACAATATTTCACTCTATTTTCACAATATTGGCTTTCTAATCCACAGCTTCAGAGGACTTTACTACTAATCGACCATCTGCTACAAGCTACGAGATCAGAATTATCTGCAAACATAACGTAAATATAATTTGTCAAAGATGTTTGATCTATATTATGTCAGCTTCTGAGATTATTATACTTTCTCGTGCAATGTTTAGAAATCTAAGCTTGTCTTTACAGCATAAGCAAGCCGTCACTGGCCTTCTACAAATCGCATCCTTCTGAAGAGTGATTTGTAAACAATGCAAAACTTCACAGGTCAACCCACACTATAACTCACAGCATATCACAGGCAAATTAATTCTTCTTATATAGGCTGGTTTAATGAGAAAGCACGCATGAAATGCTGAAATGCTCTTGTACTAGCGACCATTGAAGTTCAGGGCCTGATTAATTCAGCTAGTCATGTTATTCAACAACATATCCTTGTCAGCTTGCGGGTGAAGGATTGTTAAAATTTGAAATCAGTTAATTTTGAATATTTTCCTGTAAAAGATCTCTCCTTTTCTTGGAGATCAATTACTTTGCCTATGAGTTGATAATTCTTTTCTGATAATTCTTCAACGAGTTTTATTTTAAAGAAAAGCATGGAAATGCCGAAAAAGAGAAGTTTTCAATCATTGCAATCATAGATAAAACATAGATCATCGAAGAAGTTAGATGGGATTCTGTCATGCGTCAAGGCCACTATAAGCCACAAGAAGCTCACTATATGAAAAAGAACATCACTTTTAATTATAAAGAATATCTGCTCCAAATGGCATCTTGATGACAACCTCATGAAAAGTGCCACGCTAGTAAATTTAAACTACAAAAAATGTCCCTTCTTTTTCTTCTGGTACAGAGCAAATAAATGTTAAGTATTTCAAATAATTTAGCTATGAACCAAAAAATATAAATGCTGTGATTTTTGGATGTCGGAGGCTAGAAGGTCTGGTGAAGATGAAACTATCAAAGATCGTAAAGATATGCTCTGTAAGAAAAAAGATCTTCATCATTGAATCGCCAAGATCTTCAAAAAAAAGAAAAAACTCAGGCTTTGACTCTCTTGTATCATTATGGTTTTCTTTGAAAAGATCTGTTTGCTAATCCTGAAAAAGAGATGGCAATGCAGGCTTTTTTCAAAATCATTGGAAGGGAAACACTATGATCATAAAAGATGCATGCTTGAGTTTTGTAAGTTTAGAGTTTCTTATCGTGAAAACAACGAAAAGAGCTTTGCCAACTCAATTCATCATTGATAAAGAAGCGACAGCAACTCCTCCAAACGAAGTTGCGTAGGAAACAGGGGAGGTATCCCTGAGAGATTTCTGAAAGAACTGCTGTTTGGCGTTATTCTAGACTGAGAGATGAACTAATCGGATCAGAATCAAAGAAAAAACTCAGTGAAGGGGCGTTCCTGCCGGATTGTGAAAACAGATGTGTTGCAACATGCATTTGAGTATTCCATGTGAAACTTTAGCATCGAGCACGTGTAGCCAGATGTCTTCGAATATTCTACACGAAACGGTGGCCTCTTCAACAAAAAGGTGCTGAATTTGATCTGTAAAACACTAGTGATTAAAAAGTAATCAGTAACAGCGGCAAAAATGAGCTTTTAGAAAAATGCTTCACTCTGTTCCTTTTAATGATAACCGAGCATGCAAAAAAAAGACTAAAGCGTGTATTTAAAATTACTTTAAATATCAAACTGAAGAGCAAAAAACTACAAAAATAGTGAAGTTCAAGCTCATTTTTGCCGCAGTTACTGATTACTTTTCAATCTTCATCAAAACATCTCAGAGACTAGAAATACACCAAGGCAATTAAAAAAGAAAGCGGTTACATGAGAAAATTGGAGATTCACACGAGATGAACCGAACCAAAAACTCAAAATTAAATTCAACAAACTTGTGAATTTAAGGGATGTATGAGATTTGAAGCATAACAAACTTTTAATGATGCCATGCTGACACTATTTAGAAAAAGTGTTGAAGTAAGCCAATAAAAAACAACGCATTCCAGGGTTCAAAGATTTGGTTATTTGTCTTGTCTATACGTTAATACACATCAAATTAAAAACCAAACGCATATTCTAGAATAACTAGATTAAAGCCAGCATAACATAACCACGTGCTTTTTAGGGTCTTCCGTTATTTTGGTTTTCAAGTTGGAGGTGGGTATCTTTCTATACATCATTGATACAAGACGAAATTCATGCATTGGTAAAAAAATTTGTGTTTTTTTTCATCAAGACTCAGGTTAATATACTAATTCTTTGACTTTATCAGAAATTCAATAATTTGACAGAACAAAAGTAGCGTAAGATTTGACTCTTTGCACGTTTTCAATGGCTAACAATATTAGCATTGGTGAAAAACATTGTCTTTTCCTGACACTAAGTTCTAACTAAGCTTTCTGACAATACTGTGATGACAAACAGCAATGATAATAGCTTCACAAGCTATATATCTGACAAATTATATGAAATTTTAATGAGAACACACTAATCACAAATAACAAACATTTTCCTAAGACATACAAGGTTATTCACTAAACAGCAAATTAAGATTACACAACTCCAACACAGTACCCTGTATTTGAATTGTATTTGACTGCGAAAAACTTGATATTCCTAAACTAACATTGAAAATCAACTCAAAATATGAACTTTATTTGGTCATCATGAAAACCAAACACCACACGTTTAGGTTGGTTCCATAGCTTCTTTTGTAAAGCTGCTCCTTTTCATGATTTGAGTTTATGACAAAAATCAAAATTAGCGCTGTTCTAAATTAAACTCACCTGATTTTTCATAAAGAGATATCTAAAAATGTAGAAAAATGATCAATTGTAAAATGATGAATATTTACCTTCAACTTCCTGAGCTTGGATTTATTATCATGGCACCATGCAAGACATGGTTCAGATCTCTTCATTCGAAGGGCATCTTCCACTTTTCTTGCAGCAAGAAAAAGATCAACATCAACATAGTTCTGTAGAATGCAAAAAACAATAAGTATTACAACTTTAAGGAAACCTGTCTTGCAAAAAAAGTCACATAAAATAAATTAACTTTAATTTGGTTTATGAACTAAAAGCTAACATCAAATTTGTCATACTCCTTTATCATTGGACCAATTTTTTAGCTTTTAATAAATGCTGTTTTAAAAAGCACAGTGTTATATGCATTAAAAAGAGCCATTAAGTGCTTGAATGTAGAAATATCTTAAGAGCTGAAAGGAGAATAAGCATTCTTTTTAATAATACACATAATCTTTAGATTGCATGTGAAGACATCACCCAATTCTATCGTTGACGAAATGGACAAAGGTAGGCCGTAGTGAACATTTCAAGGAAGCTTAGGAAGGCTGTGTCATCAAAACATTGCAACATAATACAAAGCTGCCAGCTCACAAGACACAAAATGAAATAACCTATTTATCTTTAAAATGACTCTAATTATTTGCCCAATTGGTTTTTGTTATGACAGTCTGCCTTTGAGACTCAAGCCACAACAACCTGATTGCAAAAGAGATCTGATAATGAGATATCCTGGAGTGCCCCCTTTTGAGGTACCACTTTGTAATGACAAACTGTATGCTTTTAAAGGTAGTTTTGGATGAGATCTATTGATTGATTCTTTACAAAGACAGTTTTTTCTAGTATTTTGATACCTGTCTAAGAAGCTCAGCCATCTTTAATGTTCATCCAGGAGCTTGAAATCTACTAAACGGTTATATGGGAGCTTTATATAGTTCTTACAGTATGTATCATGATTTTGTCAGTCTTACTTATTTCACATTTTCAAATGATTTATCTGCATGAAGCCTTTATGGGATTTCATTTAAAGTTCTGTCTGAACGGGCCTAACTCACATATCTAAAAATGGGGAGACTTAAAAATAAGGCCTTTATATTTTTATTGATTAAAACAACCTAGGTTTCAGTCCTTTCCGAATTCTCTTTATCAAGAACTAAACAGTATAAGGCATGTGTCAGAAATGAGTTATTACGTTTGCCTAGGAAAATATTTGAAAAGTAAAGTGACTTCATAACAAAAAAATTAGTCTTCCTTAAACTTTATTTGAGGAAGCCTAAATATCAGAAGTAAGAAATGTAAAACATTGTGTGTTGTGCTGCTATCTTAATAAAAATACCATGCATAATCTCTGTCTACAATTTCAGATGCATTGTGTCCTCAAGGAAACATTTTTCTCATGAATACCTGCCAGTCTAATTTGACTTTTTAGCAAGATTTACAATCAATATGATATGAAAATTTTCAAGGTAGGTGGTAACATGAATGTGCTGGATATTTTTTGAAAAATATGAATATTTATACTTCAATATCTGCTTTCTTTGCCATCAAAATAGCAGTCTCATAATATCCTGATCTTAAAAAATGGTCAACCAGCATTCTTTCAAGGCGTTTTCTTTTCCAAACGAGCTGAGCATTTTTCCTGATGTCTGTATGGTCTTTCAATAACTCAATTCTTGCTTTGCAATTTCTGCCAGTTTCCTCCTCTCTTGTTAGAGCATCTGCTGCCTAAAGAAATGAATGCAAGATATTTCTAAAAAAGGTTCAATTTATGATTTGTGCAAAATGTACGAAATATCTTTAATCAGTTTTCTAAATTTTCTTGATGGCTTAGGATTCAAAAGATTAACTTTTCCTTAGCAGATCTATCCAATAAATATTCCCTTAAGAATATTCCCATAGTAACAACAAGAGAGCCTTGCCTTTCTTTTAAAGTCTTCCAATTTTTTAACGACATCTCCAAGAGAATTTGATGCTTCCTCTACAGTTGTACTTTCACTAGATGCAGATGAAGCAATCTCATTCATCTGAGTGGAAATATGAGTCACTTCTTTGTCAATCAGTTTTTGAGCATTTCTAAATCTTTTGTTCAGGATCTCATACGGAACCTTAAAGAAAAGAAATCCAAAGATTGTGAGTAATAATACATAAAAACTACACCATAATCAAGAATTGGTAGACACTACATTTTATTAATATTGTTATAAATAACGAAATACGTGCGTAATAACGATTTGATAAGGCCATATTGAAAAATAAGGCATAAGCTTCGGCTGAGGTCTATTGGAGTAAGAAATCGACTTATATGGTTGCTTGAGATCTGGATGGTACATTTTACAGGAATCTGATATTTAAATTCCAATCTAATAATTTAATAGGGGTAAAAACCGATGCCTGTATAATAGTAATAACTTCGATAAATGCAACAGCAAAATCATCCAACACACCAATTTAATTTATGAAATGCACCATTATCAAAAATCACAATTTCATCTACTTTTCATCTACAAGCTCAATTTAATTTGAAGAGATATTATCACGATTTAAAATTTATTTTACACAACAATTAATAAAATTGGAACCTTCAAAGTACTGTGCTCCAAGGCTTTGACGTCCGCCATTTCCTTGGGCAAAACACTGGGGACTATGGACTGATGTTGTCTCCTCCACAGAATCACTGCCTCTATGATATCTCCTCCGTTGACGTGAGAGCAACAACAAATTCGGCAACCTCGAATATTTTTCGGAAAAAGAAAAAATATCATTTTCCACTGAAGTAAAGCTTTGTACATCGAGATCTGACTCAAAATTTGCTTTTATGTAGAACCATTTCCCAAATAGCTTTTTTCCTAATTAGAAATAGATTTAACCAGGGATCGGGCACAAATTAAGTTGCCTAAACTCCTGGCCCCGAACAGAATGGACCGAATATCAAAAACAAATTTAGTAGATGAAAAGTCAATTTATTCAAGCAGATAAAAAAGTGAAAAATGTTTAAAGAGTGCATTTAAGGGAGAATCATTCACGTTGTTGTGGTAAAGTGGAGATTCTACTCATTCTGGAACTGTGGTAGTCAATAGTCACTTGGTACTTCAGACGACAGATTTTCCCCATATCAGATGTATGTATGTATAGATATCTTTAACGTAAATAACAGAACGAAGCAAAGCTTGTTTTCAGCCTGGTTTACAAATAAAATGTGGAAAATATCTTAAAGTAAAAAATCTTAAAGTATTTACAATAATATAGTAATAAATATAATTATACAATAAAACCATAGTTGTGAAAAGGTAGGTCCTTAAATTTGTCCATGAAGTAAGATTTACATTTACACTTAAAATTTGAGTAAAAAGATATATTCCTTAACTCTTTAGGATAAGAATTCCAAACTTTGGTTCCATAGAATTTAGATGTCTTGACATAAATAGTACCTTCACCTCTTGATCTGTAGAGGCATCCACTGGTCGAGGAACGTGTATGGTGTTCATGTACGTCTGATGCTCTTGTTGCAAAATCAGATGAATACCAAGTGCCATATCATTTATAACCTTAAATATGAGCAAATATGTGTTCAGCTCAATTCTTTGGTGGATTGGTAACCAGTTTAGTTGTATGAAGATAGGTTTGCTACTGGTTCTTCTGTTAACAGAAAATATGACACGAGTACATCGCCTTTGAAGTTTCAAAAGATTATCCAAATGCTTGGTGCTGAGATTATAGAAAAGAGGTGAACAGTTGTCTAGGTGGCTTAACACGAGTGAATTAGCAAGGTTAACCAAGCTTTCACGAGGGGGGTACACTTTTACTCTCCTGATGATGAGATTCCATAGTTCAACTTTTTGGATAAATCTCTCATGTGATCAGAATAATCCAGGTGTTCATCTAATGTAAATCCTATACATTTATATGACTTTACATAGTCTTTACATAGCCGAAAAGTTAGCAGGTAAATCGTTTACATCAATAAGGAACAGC
This sequence comes from Rhopilema esculentum, assembly GCF_013076305.1. The sequence continues at coordinate 760,940 of NW_027019299.1, forward strand.
AGCGGTCCTAGAATTGATCCTTGGGGGACACCAGTAGTTATAGTAGTTCTCTTGGATAAAACTCCATTGAAGGTAACAACTTGGTTTCTTTGAAACAAAAATGAATTTAGCCATCTATATATGTTATCATCTGGGTTGAGCCGTTTGACTTTGGTTAGTAAGGAGGTGTGGTCAACAGTGTCAAACGCTTTACGTAGATCCAAGAAGATAGCTCCAGTTAACAAAGATTCATCCATGTCATTGTATATTATATCAGTGAGGTTTATCTGTGCCGTAGTAATGGAATACTTGAGACGATAGCCAGATTGGAGTTGGTGCAGTAAGTTTTCATTTGTTAGAAATGCGTAAATGTGGTTAAAAGCAACTCTCTCAATTACTTTACCTAGACAGTTCAGGACGGAGATAGGTCGATAGTTGCTATTCCATCTTGGTTAAAATAATTCGAACTTAGCTATTCCAACCTAACCTCTCCCAGTCTAAAAAAAGTGGGGGAGGGCTAAAACAGAATAAAAAGAGGCTTTATTGGTAGTTTATTAGTTTATTACTAAATAATTGGCATTTTGGCGTTTATTACAAACAAGTTGGAGGTGCAAAGCCCCCAAGCCTCCCTACTCTACGGTGCCTGACTAAATGAAATTGAGAAATATGTACCAATTTCTGAAGCTCAAGTTCCTGTCTAAACTGATCTTTATTGAAGAATTAAACGAGGAACTAAATCACATGCTTCAAAATTAAAATATAGACCACAGCATACGAAAATAGAGGCAGAGCAGTGAAGAGAAGGGCGTGCTCTGATCCCATTTGCCTACAAGGTGGGACGAAGCATATTTTATGTTTTTAATTCAAGGAGCATCCTTAAGGCCCATTTCCACTTCATTTGCGATTCGCATTTCGCACGCGATTTTCGATTTGCAAATTGCGAACAGATGTGAATCCCATACTTCATTCGATCAAATGCGATGCGAACCCGGTTTGAGAACAATGATTTTGCTAATTTAACCAATGAGATCACATACTTCAAATTTGCAAATTGCTTGTGAAAATCGAAGGGGTTGGCGTTGACATTCAATGGTGATAAACTCTTCTATTTGCTCATTTGCTTTGCTTCGCAGCATCATAGATTGAGGTTCGTTTTGTTCTGATGTGGAGGCGGAAAAATCATCATCAGAATCAGAATCCCAATAACTAGGTTTTCTGATTCTCTGGAAATGTGAGACATCGCGCGTCACTCTACGCTGATCTTTGTTCTTGGCAATAATCTGAGATCCTTTTCTTTGAACCAAATGAGGGGGCTTGTATCAAAGCGAGTAGTAAGCTTATTTTTCTTTTGTTGCTTCACTAATACAATATCACCAACTGCTAAATCACTCTCTTTAGTGTGTCTTTTAATATCACCATGGCCCACCACTTTTTTTGCAAAGAAAGCAGCTTTAAAGCTGCAGTAAAAAGGGTACGAAGCCTTGGCTCCCTACGTTTTAGCCTTGGCCCCTCACTTTCCAATTCGTGGCGCGGGCCCTGATCACTCTAAGTTTTGTTGTAATTCCTTTTAATTCCGTCATTGTTAAACGCTTCTTGGTGTCTATTAATGAGCGATTTTAATTGCAAAGTTGGCAATTTGCCCCGTATGCTGCCATTGAACAAGAGTTCTGCTGGGGGTAATCTCGTTGTACAGTGCGGCGTGGATCGGTACTGTAGAAGGAAACGAGATAATTCATGCTGCACAGGCTATTCCAGGGTCGCATAGCAGACCAAAACTGGAAAGAATTATTTGAGGATGTGTCAGTCCTAGATTGTTTGAATGGCTTAACAAAAAAGTTGTATATTAACGACATTGAAAAATATAAATGGTTCAACAGGGTTTCCTTTTGAAACATCCATTTTGCGATACCCAAGGTATATGAATTACGTCACAAGGCGTATCAAACAGCCAATTTGGCGAGTAAAGAGTAAAGATTATTTCCCAAGGCACAGATAAGGGTGTATTCTTTTCTTAAGAATTACTAGGTAACATGAGGTAATTCAAAATGTCTTGTCTTCTATTGTTACAGAGTCTTACAAGGGGAGGGTGCTTGGGTAAAACTTGGCGATTGCCCTGTTAAGAAATTTATGGAAGACCTATACGCGGATATTTTGCTATTCTTTCATGACTTCTTGATTACCAAATCTCTCTAAGTTAGTTTCGAAAAATGCAAGATTTGTGTTTCCTGAGAAAAAAGATATCAATTAATTCGGGCTAGTTTAGAAGGAGTTGCAAAAGTTCAGCCAAACAGGTACGTTTGAAAGGCAAAGGTTTTGATTGGGGGGGTCAGTATCACATGACTGTAGTTGATGCAGAATACATATATGTTTTATGGACAGCTACGAAGGCGCTTTCTCCACAAGTATCATTGAATTAAGAAGGGTTTTTTTATCATTTTGGATACTCGGTCGAGCAGCCCCTTTGATAATTTTTTGCATTTGGTTGAGGTTCAAAATGTCTTATTGACACGCGATAGATGAGGCAACACCATCTTCTTGAAAATCTGATCTTAAGTCAAATCATAGAACGTAGATATTTGAAGTTCATGATAACGAAAAGAACAGAAATAGCTCTTACAAAAATATAGGATAATTAATAGATTGATTGAGGAAAGGAGCTGTCGGAACAAAATTCATGTTGGGGGGGGGGGCTGCCCATTGTATTCCTTCTCATTCAATGCATTGTATTCCTTGACCCTTAGTTTCTCCATGCAATTAGGTTTTCTCCAACCAAAAGTTTTCCTACAAAAAACTAAAGCATTTTTTCAAAATTGTCCACGTTTAAAATGTCACGATTAAAATGGCCTAGCTATTGCTTTCCTAATTAACTTTGAAACCGTACTGCACATATCAGTCGAAAATCAGTTTCATGTTGTAAATCATTTACATTTTAAGCCTTGAAAGAAGATTAAAAGGGAGTTTAACTATTAAAGTTTCATGTCGTACTTTGAAACAGATGTTTTCCAGTTGTATTTTGTCTAATAAAGATCGACCTTGTTTGCAAAAAAGCATCCCATGAGGAAAAAATAATTGTATTTATCTCAACTATGAAAAAAGGTTGTATTTTTATCTTACCAAACAGACTGTCCTTTCCAAAGAAACTCTTGGTTCATTATCAGGCCTGTCGCTACAGGGGGCGCCCCTCGAAAAGTAATTCCATTGCAGAAACGAGAAGTTTTTGCCATCTAGGATCGCTTAGTCGGCAAACTTCCAAACTTTTCGGCAAATAAAAGAAGGCTCACCCACTTTGTCGGCAAATGAGACTTGGAACCCCCCTTTGAGCACAATAGCTAGCGACTGGACTGCTTATCATTGATCGGGAACGATAAAGAGTCGTGCAACATTTGTAGGCTGAGAAGCCTTGTGACGTTTCGTCTTTTCAGAAAAATCGATGCCCAGATTTGAAGAATTAATTCGACGCATTTTCATAAGGAAACAAGTATACCTAAACCTAATCATCTTCTACTTGTTAGATACAGCAGCTTTTAGATAACTGATTATTTCTACATAAAAGCCCCAGTCAAATGTCAGAATATTTCACCGAGCAACGTACAGCAAAACAGGTTCTGCAAATTGTAGTGTAATTCTTTAAATGGATAAAAAGACTGGTTTTGTGTTTTTTAACAGTGATAAAAAAAACTGGTTTGATACATATTAACCTTGAAACCCAAAAATTTTCAAGTTTTTTCTTTACGTTTGCTTCAAGTGGTGATAACAATGTCAGACTTTTCAATAATTTCTATAAACTTTAGGATTACTTGCATCAGCATAAGAACTAATAAAATACTTTGCAAGAAAGAAATAAACATTGTAAACATCTCTATTTAATTCACCTTGCAAGTTCCATTGCAAAATCTTTAACTTGCTCGTCAATCTATTTTGAGGAAACCCAACTATTTTTAGAAACCCTGAGTCAATCCGTGTGAATATTTTACCGAACAGTGAATATTCAAAAACTCGCGTACTTTCTAATGATCGGGAAAAAGGTGGCCGAATAAAATCTCATGCTTGATAACACGAACCGGGATATTGACCTTTAGGGGCCCAAAACGTTTGCATTTTGCGCATTTGGTTAAGTTACAATTGAGGATGCTGCTGTTCAGCAAGACATTAGCTGAAACAATGCATCTAAAATTCACTTTGCAGGAAAGAAAATTTACAGTCATTTTTCATTAGAGAAGAGCTATTCTTTAGTGAAAAGATGGTCATACCTTAAGTATCATTTGTCACTTAACAGCACAACAACGACCATAGTAGACATGACAATTGGGGGGAGGGGGGGGATGGGAGTTTAGAGTGGATTTGAAGTTGCTAAAAGTAGCATTGTTCAGAGGTTTAGTTAGGGCCGTCGCCATGGTCGATTGTGAAAAATTTTGAAAATTTGACATTCTAAGGATGACTGGAAAATGGATTTATTGTATTAACAAAATTGACTTCAAACCTTGGTCGATTTAGAAGCAAGGAAAATCCCAGGCAATATTTATGAGCTTGTTATGGCAAATATCAATATTATTTGCTTTAATTTGACATGGCGTTAAAATGTTTGCAAAGTTTTAGAATAAACTTTTAAGATCAAGAAAATGAACACAGTTTAAAATATGAACATAAACAAGATTAAGAAACTTTTAATTTGCAAAATCAAATCGTAAAAGGTCTCCATAAGCAAGCCATTCTATTCAATCCTTCTTCTCTATAACCAAGCACAACCCTCGCACCCTAATCATCTCAACAACCTCATATATAATTGAGGGACCCCACGCCTTTTCCCAACTCCTCGGACCCATCCCTTTCATAGCACAACCAAACCCTGTCCATCCTGTTCCTTCAATCTTGACGCTTCCATGTCCTTCGCTACCTTTTTAAAACAACACCAATTTCGTATTTATCTTTTTCTGTTAGCAAGCGGTATTCTTGATGAAGGAATACATAGGGTATGTGCGTTGCGCGTGGTACTACATCAAAATATCGATAATATAGATAGCAAATATATTGAGTACCAGAATGAAAATAAATATGTTTGGTTGTTAAAACACGACGTCTCGAGCATGTACAACCAAGTTTCATTTGCCTTTAACAATCAACTGCACAGTTGACCTATTACCCATCGGAGAGGCCTGGGATCTAATACCCCAGTCAAAAAAACAGCATTTGGGGGCATTTTTTCGAAATACTAGCTTTTTCAGCGTGTCAAACTGTGTTTCTCTACCATAAGTTTCATGCTTCTATCACAATATGAATGATTTTTTCACAAACAGCCCCCACTAATGTAAACAGATGAAATAAATCAACAAGAACTGTAGTCAGACAGGGAGAAATGCAGCAATAGTCGCAATTGAAATTTTGGATAAAAAGTCAAGATTCACAGAGAAACATAGCGCTGAGAATTTGCAGAGACAAGAAGAACTTGCAAAGGAGCTTCAAAAGAAGAAGAGAGAACGAGAAGGACTTGCAAAGGAGCTTCAAAAGAAGAAGAGAGAACGAGAAGGACTTGCAAAGGTGCTTCAGTCATATAATGGAATGTTTATACAACTCGAGCACGATGAGGTCTTTGCTCATTATTTGTAACACTCGACCTATGTGTTCATCAAGTTCGCTATTAAAAATCACTCAAAAGGACTTGAACTGGTTGCACGCAGATCTTTTACTTTTCGTGATACTTTCTGTTCTAAATTTAGCTGACCTTTGCATAAAAATACAGGACAGTTTGACAAAATACGTCAATCATCAGGCACGAACTACAAAATACAACGAAAATGTTGTTTCAATGTAGCGCATTTGACCATCGCCAAATTAAAGTTTCAACCATTAATTACATTACTACGCTTGTCATGGCAATGCTTCAGTTGCCCTGGAAGTGTGTCAGTTTGTGTTATGGAGATAAAACCCACGTAGATTTCCGTGCTTTACGAGGTGTTACAAATGCAGCACAGACAGTTGGATACAAACTGTTCCGGAATCAACCATTATTGTATTTAAGCTTGAGCTTTCAAAGACAAATGCATAGCCGTTTTGTAACTATGCTTAATCAGTGAAAAGACTTGACAGTAACAGTTTATACGCCCGTCTAATTCGCCTGATCACGTGCAGCCATCTCATCCAATCGAATGATTTTGGCTCCGCCATCTGGCACACGTGACCTAGTTGTTTGTGTGAGTTGTCGACCTCGTTTTCTGATTTGCCATTTCTTCAATAACGATCTTGTGTTGAAGCTAATGACAAGCAAAGGATCTATCAACGCATTTCCCATTAACGTAAAAAGAGACACTGTAGAGAGCTCTGGAAACGGTGAAATATTGTAAATGATGGTAGGCAGCCACGTGACTATTGATGTAGTGATCAATGAAAAGAACAGCATTGATGAATTGATCTTTCTTTTGAGCTCCTTCACAGGATGATCTCTCCGTCCTTGGTTTTTGCGCAGGGGCATTTTCTTTTTTGATGAAGACCAGTATCTCAGTAGGCCCAAAACCACGAGCAGCTGCAAAACCACTATCGATATTAGAACGAGACACAGTAGCCCTAACAATATATACGAGTACACTTTGGTTACTTTGCTGTTGTACCCAATTACATATACCCAAGATAACGGCATGATACTGATTACAGCAGGAACTGTCCACGTGATCACCAGACCCCTGCAAATCGTACGCGTACCGATCAGTCTCCTCCACAGCGGTTTCATAATGCTTGCGTAGCGATCAAACGAGAGATACAAAGCATTGAATGCCGATAGAAACAGTAAGTATGCATATATGTACGGGAAGACAGCGTTTTTACGATTACAAAGCTCGATGACTCTCACTGGAAGAAGAACAGCTCCGAATAACGCGTCACTTGCGAGCAGGCTCACCATAACAACAGTGGTCGATTTGCGACGATCGTGACGACTCTTGATGCACACTGCAATAGCGGCTAAATCAACAATAACAACAACTACTGCAACGGCAACCAGAAACTCCCATTCTGATACCAATCCCATCACGCAGGGTGAAGGTCGTTTAGAATGCCACGATATTTGAAAAAGGGAACGTCTTCGATGACAATAACCAAGTATGGTGCTATTTTTCCTGCAAAAAATGAACCGTCTAATCAAGCAAACTGAAGTCAAGATGAAAGGAATGCAATGTTTAAATACTATCACCAAAAATTATGGCTTTCATGGGACATTCAAGAAACATGTCACCCTAAGGAGCTCAAAGCTTTTTCAGAATTAAGTACAGCTTTTAAAGTTATCATAAATATGTATAACACATTTCTAGCTAAGAACATTAAAATACTTGTCAAACTCAGTTTGCAACAACGACCATGCCAGCGTTCAGGAAATGGATTTTCAAGATCTTCCCACATGCATTAAAATGGGAAAAACATTGATGGTCCAGTACAAATGAGTGATTTTCTCTCAACAGCTAAGATTTTGATTGAAGTGAAAATGCTTTCTGTTTTTTCTCCAATGAATTAAGTATAGATTGGACGATTTTTAACATTTGCTGGCAAAAACGGAAAAACTCAAAAACAGATGTTATCAAGCTCAGGGTCTTGCCAAAACACCGATGCGAATACCTATGCAATTCCTTTAAATTGCAACTGGAACAGGTGTTTTATTTGAAATTTCATCATTTGGAATGTTGCCATCGCTTGAGAAATATTCAGAAAAAAATTCGTTTGTACGTGATTTATAGTTGATGAAAAATTGCAACCATGCTAAAAAACACCGATTGAAAAATTTATTTCTTTGCCAAAAATTTTGTTAGCTTAGCGTGATTAAGATTTTGCCGAAATGTGCTGAATACACAACAGCTAGATAATAGATTTATTTTTTGCAAAGTTTTGCAAATGTTTTAAGGAAATTGTTAACGAATTTAGATGCATTATTACTTGAAAGGTGGTGTTTGAGTAGTTGGTAAATTCTTTTTTTAATTCCAGAGTGCAAACTTAATTTGACAAGTGTACAGGTATTTTCGGGGCTCTGATAGCTTTCAGAGATAAAGTAAGATGCACGACTAGCACCGAAATGGCAAGAATCGGAAATCTGACCCCGCCTCTAATTTCAAAAGCTTGCAATCTATCTTTATAAGCAAATAATAAAGAAATGCGGAGAATACAACTGTAAAGCAAAGGCAAGAGATAAATCCTCTTCATCATTTTTGAGGTAAGCTACATCTTCCGTCGTCTATAAACAAACAAGACTCTCGCATATTCCTGGGGCTGACAGAAAATGTCCAAATTGTCAATCTTTAAACATAACGGCTGTGGAGGACGAAATTCATCTATTATTAGTTTTTCCCCCTTTACGTGTCTGCTAGGAATTCTATGTTATCTGTGATTTATTCAAAATTTTCCAGAATCTCATCCCTTGACCTTTGTGATAAGTTTATCTGGTTGTTGAGCCAAGAAGATACGGATTGTCTGATATCAATAGCTAATTTTATATCCCTGGCTTTCGAATCACGGGAATCTTTTGGGAAGCCCTCCATGTGCATTTCTATGTAACGTTTACCGTATAGCTTACAATCATGTTCGCATTTTCTTATCTTGCAATAACCGCTTGCTGTAATTTGAGATTTATTCTTAATTTGTTATGAATGTAGTTATGCTAACTTGTAATTGTGCTGGAGATGGGCCATTTCGGCCTACAAGCCTTAAAAAATTATCATCATAAACTAATGTTTGCTCTTTAGCGAAGCAGTGAACACAAACTATAAACTTAAAACAAAAATTCTTAAAACAAAACATTGCGTAGAAATTTTCACTGATGGTAAAAGATGACCCTGTACAGCGCAAAAGGGGTAATAAAGAAACAACCAATAGATCTTGAAAACAAATCCAGTCTAAAGCTGGTAAAGTAGCTATTGGCAGTAGTTCAAAGCAAATAAATTCTCATATGAAAACAAAACAGTCGTAGCGATTGATAGCAAAAACGGACGAAACTGTCATAAAAATGCCGTGTAACTTGCTGTAGGAACGTCAACATTTTAAAAACGGTAAACGAATAACTAAGAATTAGCACAGAAAAGAAAAAAGGTACTAAAGTACTTGTTGTCTCATACACAGAGTAAAGAGTCTGACGCAGAAGAAAATTTTTGAAATTCAGCCTTCTAGAATGGCTAAAAATGCATCTCCCATACCATTTTCAGAAAAACATTGATTATTGACATTTAGGGAAAATATAGGAGGGGAGGAATCATGCTAAAACTCTAGTGGCAGACGTTGGGTTAAGAAAGAAAGGGCAACTTTTGGTTCAAAGTGCACATCAAAGTGAATAACAAGCTGCTGTATTGATTGACAGAATTTTACTTCCTGAAAAGAAATGTGCATCTACTTGGTCTCGAGTATTTTTTGTAGGCCACGTTTACACATCAAAAATGCAAACATTGCAATGATACAAAAACGTATCTACTGAATTGATGCAAATAATAGACAAATAATAGAAATATACCTACCTAAATAAATTAGTAAAATTCAGTTTTTTTTTCAAACTCTTTTTTCAAAAAGCCGTTCAGAAATTTTTAATCTTTGAAAAAGAGGGAGGGCTTCAGCCTCCCCAGCCCCCAGCTCCCCCCCCGCAGTAGCACCGTGCCTGAACGAAATGGGTCATGTTTTCTCTTTACAGAAAACAAAAAACAGTAAAATGAGCAAAGCAAAACAATGAACATTTTTTCTCGCAAAATTAAAAGATGCGTTGATGTTGGGCTAAGGTGAAGCAGGTTTTGATTCTCTGCTGCCACTTGCAAAGTCTTCGAGAGGATAATGGTTCTGTAGCGTGGAAATTAGAATCTAGTCATGCAATGCATTAGCAAGAATTTCGTCGTTCTTGATCGGTAGAAATTATCGTTTTCTACCGATCAGCAGAGATCCATTCGGCAAACTTATACAAGAAAGATGTTTTTTTGCTGATGTTTAGATCCAATACCAGTCACAGACTCTTGGCTTTGAAGCAAGGGGTCTGGGACATAGACTAAGACACATCTGATGTTGGATGATTTTTCCATGAACGTTGGCCATTAATACTTTATGTTTGGAGTATTTGAAAAAAAATGTTTAGAGTACTGAAATAAAGGAATATCCTGTCTCTACTGAAGAACTGAAGGGCCTTCCATATTATTTCGTGAAGGTATTTTATAACCGTGCTTGTTAATCTTTAGTTTAACTTTAATTTAGCTTTCAAAGCTGCAGAGAAAAGTATCGTGTGCTACCTTTATCCTTCGATTCCATAAATATTAATGGGCATTTTTCCTTAACTCCATCTTCTATTGACAGTGCTTCTGCCATCTTTGCTGTCATTTCAGAGTAAAATTGTCTAGCAAGAAATAGTGTAGCAATGAATTGGCATCAGCAAGGAAAGCAACAGTTACAGAAAAATCTCAATTTTAGCCACACACCAAATCACACAAGAGGTTTTGACAACAAAATCCAGAACAAATTTTCATTCACTCCCTCTTTTGCAAATTTAATAAAATTTTTAGATAAAGGTTTGATTCAGTTACATCTCCTGTTAGGAATGGAGAACACTCTGCTTGGATAAATTTGACCATAAATCATCCACACAAAATGAGTTTTCCCGGAAACAAAGAAAAGGGAGCGGTTTCTGATCTAAAAGAGAATTATGTTTTCAAGATTCTAAATCTTACCCAAAATCTGAAACTAAAAGGATAAAAAGATTAAGCTTACAAAAGGGTTCTTCCAGCCCAATTTGCAATACTGTTTTTATCAATTATTCCAGTTAACCTTAACCTCCTCATCACAAATCTGTAATTTTTCAGTTACAAGCGCTTACATTTCTTTTATTGGATTGTAAAACGAGGAAAAGATTTCTCGATTTGGTCATACTACGACGCTAACGTGACCTCGCAGTGTAATTTTGCATGACACGACTTCATATTTCGGTGATCGCAGTTGTCGTTCAGTTGCATAGGAGCATTATATGTCAATTCAAGCCAAAATACACGAGGGAAAAGCAAAGTAGCCATCGCGACTGTTCGCTATCTCGAACGCTTTTATATTCTCCTTGCTTTGATGTATAGGTTTATATAGAAAAATCATTCACCATTTCGACTGCCTGTTATCTCGATCATCCGATGTGCCGAGCCTTTTCCTACTTCACTTGGAAGAACGAGTATCCGTTATTTCGAACAACATGCCAAAAATATATTTCTTATTATCAGAGCAAAAATATTTTTTCGAAACAAAGAAAAAAGAATGTAAGCAATTTTTGAAGACCATTTGGAAGACCTCATAAAATAGAAGCAATGAATTAAAGAAGAAAAGCAATTCTGCAAACAAAGAATACGTGAGGAAATCCGGGTTGAAAACGTGTTAGTGGAGAGCCAAAAAGAGGATATTGTATACGATGATGCTAAAATGACCAAAATATGACTGAAAATGCCACAGAGGAGGTGCAGCGCCCACTCAGAGATATGGCGAACCTCCATGATCTTCAGCAGTGATATAGAAATCCTACCTTTTAGATAATTGACGTTTTGATGAAACCGAGCATTGGTATGTTGTTTTGCATTTAGCGCTCCGGATAAGCTTTCGGATCATGGTCGGTCACCCGTTATTTCAAACATTCGCTATCGCTAATAGATCTTAGTTTTTTGAGATTTCAAGATAGCGGACTTCAACTTTAATTTGATTTTTGTTTCCAAATGGGGGAACGAATAATTTGAAATTCAGTGAGAGCGTCGAAATAACTTTGAAATATTTTAAGTACTTTTGATGTAGGATAAGGTAGTTCATCTCAAAAGAAGTTAATCTCGACCAGGTTTCGCTAGGCAGAATCGTTTCCCCGATTTGCGTGCTTTTGAACATCACGCCATTTCGTAGACTTAACAAATCTTTTCTGTGTTAAAAAAAATTGTTTACATAATATCTTGAGTAAATTGGTCACGAAATCTCTATGAAAAAGAGTGAAGTGGTCAAGAGAGAAGCATGAGTAACTTTTTAACAAGCATGCATTGCTGAGTTTTCCAAGGAAGTATTTGTCTCGAAAGAAACTTTATCAAGTATTGATTTAAAAAAAAATCATGTTTGTAGGAATATGTTAAGAACATGCTACATATACCTAGCTAATTAATCGGCTTAAAATTATAAGTCAACTCAAAAACAGATTGTAAGTAAATACAGGCTTGGCTTAGAGAAAAAACAAGCACAGAACATACATGAAATGAATACGAGTGAAGGCGTGTTAAAGCAAGTATCCCTCTTATTTTAAGAAAATAATAAATCCTAAAAAAAGAAGAAAGTGAGTTATTGATATTCGATAAAAGTGCGAAATGTATTACCTCCCAAATGAGTTGAACGATCCCTTACCAGCAGATGTTGAAGGAGATGTTGAGAAAGTCGGTCCGCTGTCCGCAGAACTGGCAGCTGGAATCAAGACTTTGAAATAACGCATTTATCATGCAAAGTCACATATGTTTTAAAGGGATTGAAATCGGGGGGTCTTATTACAACATGCAGCCTTCGACAGGTTTATTTTGCTTATTACCAAGACTTTACCAAGATAGCGAAGCAATATTCGCGGAAAATTTTACAGTTGTTTTGTCAGGTTACCGTGGGCAAAGACCTTTCTCAGGTGGACCAGTTGGTGCACACAACAGATATTCTTTTAGAATGTAAGAATCGCAAATGTGTGTAGCTCAACTAAAATGATGAGATTGATTGGGCAAAGCACCAATCTCTTATAAACTGTAGCAGTCTCAGGTCCTCTCACTGATTATAAAGAAGTTTAAACTTTCATTTTAGCTACACTCTTTTTTATAAGAACAATTTTATAAAAATATGACCCTCAAAATTGTTCAAAAGTTAACAAAAAATTAACAAGCTGAGGCAGAGCTAGTGTAAAATGCAATTTTGAACAATGTTTTATTTCATAAGCGAGGAATTCAAGCCATTTGTGAGTGCTTTTTCGGTGAATATCCAAACTTGGCGGCAAATAAATGTTGTCTTTCACTTTGTTGGCAAATGAGGCTCGAACACCTCCCTAGAACGAAAAAGCTAGCAATCGCAATGCTTACAATCTATTAATTTAAGAACAAATTAAGAACAATCCAGCCTTGAATTTTTTCGAAAAAATTAAGAACAGTCAGCCTGAACTTAAATTGACTAGCTCTTATTCAAAAAAAGACGATGATTTGAATGGAGAAGCAATGTATTGGGCAGTGCATTGGTGTCTGTTTGATTTTTAATAGTCGACAAGTAGATCTGAATGGTTTCTATACTAATGAGCTCACACAAACTGTACACGCTAGTTAATATTAGCCATCAATAATATAAAAACACACGTAAGGTTGGTTACTGGTGTCGTCACACTTTTAAAAGAATATTCCTGGAGGCCTCACTCCAATACCCCCCAGCTCCCCCCCCCCCCCCCCCCGTGGACTAAAGTTCCACGGAAAAAAGTGATTTCCTTATGGTTCTTTTTTACTTCAATCAAGCCTCAAATATATACTCTTTCCTCAAACTGTGGATGGGCCATAATCATGACCACAAAGCTAATCTTCATTTGATGACATACTCGGGAATCTAACTTCGTTGCTAGTCATGTTTTTTTTACCAGATTATTGACCGAAAAATGCCCTTGCACCATCAATCGGCACTCTAGCAGCATAAAAAAGAAACAGATTAATTCAGCGTGGAGTTATCCTCATTCTAGAAGATATCTTGCATAGAGGTATAGTTACTGTAATTTCAATATGCATACATCCTGACTAGCAATTTGTCTTTAAAACGTCCCGCAAATAAAGATTCCCAAGAAACAAAAAACAATATGTTGTCCATCATCAATAGGACATCATCAAAACCTGATTCATCACTGTTCTGTGTTTGATATATTAGTTAAGATGTGGAGTTATATTCCTTCCAAACGGCCGGACACAAAATCATCTAACGGGTGCTAGTAAAAATCTCCGCCATAGGCTTACCTTCATTTTCGTACCGAAACGGTGCCCGATTTACAAAACCTGCTTATATGTAGAAGGTCAAGACACATCAAATTCTGGTTTTCTTACTTCGTAGAGTGATAATCCGTCATTGAAATCTCCTTTCGTCGACTTTAAAATGTGACCTAAACTTCATTGCTATAAATTTCTAATTTCCAAATTGGCAACCAAACGCTCTTTGGTTACCTTAATGATTTATGCATGACTTTGGTGGAAGTTTTATCTCTGGAGAAGCTCAGTGCAAGACTTCTTCTTAAAAATTTCTCAAGCTTCCATTCAAAATGTTTCTTGAATAATTAAGGGCCAGCGACAGAATCATCAACATAAAAGTTAGCTGGCTAATCTGCAGCACTCTACTTTCCATTCTTGACTATTTGAGGGGGAATTTTATGAAACTTACTTAGAACTTCATCATAAAGTACAAACAAATCTTTAACATATAATAGCATTTAACGCTATGCATACAGTGCTATGTGTGAATATTCAAACAAGAAGCCTCTCGAAACGGTTTCGCTTCCTTTGGGACAAAGAAGCTTTGACGTTGATTGACCATGGTTTGACTTAGGACTAAAAACGTTCCTTTCAACCAGGTGACAATTATCCTGCGGTTTTCTTCTCAGGGTTATTCATTAAGGCCACTTTTACTGTTGTCGTTTTCACGCTTACCAACTGTTGCGGAGGGCTGTTATGGCTTTTAGTAGTCTCACGAATACATGCAATCCGAAATTCCTGTCCATATTGTAATTGTCCGATTTGAACTGGACGACAAAGCGAGTGTATCTTCTCTCAAAAAACCCATTGCATCGACAGGCACTGAGCTGAACAGAATCTTAATTGGCCTTTGGCAATAAATGGTTTCTTTCGAGCTCCCAAGCGCAGTGTAGTCAAACGAGTAAATGTTTACAGTGTGTCCTTCGTGGCAAACGGCGAGCAAAGCTGTTCAAAAAGAGAACAGAAATTGTGAAAAGACTGGTCGTGAAAACACTGTTGATCTTCAACTAAAGAAATAATTAATGGATAAAAATCCTGGAATTCTAAAAAACGGCTTCGAATTTCATTCAAAATGCATATGGATTTACTTTTATCCAAGGACACAACTGTAACTTATATCTGCAGGCAAGAGCAGTTGCCTTATGATTGGTTGCCATTTTCGAGTTAGTCAGTTACGTAGTAAGGTGATTCTCTTTAAAGCATCAAGACCAAGCCCCAGTTATCGCTTGCCAAAAGGGGCTTGGGGGTGAGCCAAAAGGGGGAAGGGGGTGAGCTATAAAAAAGAGGGCAAATAGATCTTAATACCCCATTCTTTTATTATACGTTATTTTTAAACAAGCGAATACGAGTTGAATAATTCATGAGTGTGCGATGAACGTTTAACGAAAGCATTTCGGTATTCGGTAGTATTTGTTGAACAATTATCGCTGTAAGTTGGGAATTGAAAAGTGATCAATTTGCTTTGCTAAGAAAAAGCAATAGGCTTGCTGGTATAAAATCAATGAAGTTACTCCTAGCAAAAAGGTGGCCATTGCCCCGTTGAAAATGCTGTTTCTAACAACTTTGATAGCCATGCTTTCTTTTAAATCTATATGATAACAAGCGATTGCTAAAATCTCAAAGTAGCAGTTTTGAATGTTCACATTCACACATTTATAAGCAATGTTCAATCTTATTTTCCTAAAGAGATTACTCAGATCAAGATCTACCTGAAAATTTTGTTCATGAGAGCAACGCCTATAAACTTTGATAATGCGATGAGTCGTTGGTGGTGATTTTATGCATGAATTCGATTTCAAGAAATCGAGATTTTCAAAAACCTTTAGATAAACATCACAATTAACCGAAAATCTTGACAACTACGGATTGTAAGATAAAACTGCGCAAAAGCTTTCTTGTTGCATATCTTTACGGTGATAATCCAGCTCAATGAAGGCATCCTCTGCCAAATTAAAGAAAGTTACTTAATAAGAATTTCCTAAAACTTGATTCATTATACTAAGACAAAGGACATTCGCAAAGATCAATTGTAATTTCGAAATGAAAAAGTCAGCTCTCAAAGGAAAAGGGTTTTTTCGGTAACAATAAAATTTTCCTCAAGGGCTTTGCAGGAAACGTCAGCTATTCTAAGCCTTTTGCCCGCGGGGCAACTCCGGCCCGCAGCAAGATTATATCCAGCCCACCGGATACTTTCACGTGGAAAATATTTTTGGTTAACACTTTCAGAATTTGGAATTCAATTTAGTGCGGTTTTTTGTCTGCTAACTTTTTCTCTGCAGTTAATGATAGTCAGGGGCGGATTTAGCGGGGATAGGGAGGTGTAGGGGGTGCGACACCTCTCTTAATAGTTCTGTGTCCTTCGGTAAATTTTGCTTCATTCGGAAAAAATCATTTGTTGGTAGCTAATAGTAACAAAGTAACGCCCAGATTTTATTTTATTTATCTTTATCAGTATTTATCAGTAGCATAGTGTGGGGGGGGGGGATATTCTCAAATGTATTTTAAGCTGATCTCTAGGGCATCATCGCAAAAATTTTGCTCAGTGCTCAGTAATTTCCCCTCGTTTTGGGGTTTGTATAGACAAGTCGTTCATGTTCTTGAGACATTCCTGATAAAATAAAAACTAAAATGCTAAAGCAGTCCAATCCTTAAAAAAACTGGATTCTGAAATTCTTATCGTGGACTTTGCTACAAGGAAAACGGACTTAAAACTTTTGAATACTGTTAATCTTTTTAGATATTTGATTACAACCTTTGAAAATCATTTTTACACGTAAAGATTATTTGCCTTATACAATTCAGGATATAAACGTTAGTGGAATTGTGAAGGATATAGACAGTTTGTAATGTAATGTGAGAGACCCTTCCTTTTCATGTCAACATTGAAATAGATAAAACAATAGAAACTAGTTATAAAGAATCCTTGCAAACATTACCTTAGATTTTATCCCAATAAAATATATTTTAGATATAGTCACTGGCTGTCCCTAGATTAACATAATAGAAAATGTTTCTTGCCGCCAAAGGGTGGCGGCCTTTTTTATCGCAAATAAAATCATTACTTTCTCTGCCTCTCTGTAAAATAGATTTCACCATCCCTTGATCTGTCTCCCAATAAATTAAGTCAACCTGACGGATATTGACGTCCTAACCAATATTTATATGCAATTCTGTAAAATCTACATACTGTATAAAACAAATACTGGATAGATAAGGCTCCTTCCAACATATTCATAAAAACCACAAAAAGACTGGCATATAAACATAAAATTAACTGATTTAAGGATTTCCAAAAATTAAAAAAGATCTTGAATTTGACTTATTTACAGTAAAAAGTATCGCCGAGAGTATGTTATTTTGCATAACACCTTTTTGTGGCATTATTTATGTGTAATGTTTAGTGCTATTAAAAAGATCTACTCAAACTTGAGCAGTACTGTTGAAAACTTTCAAAAAAGCTCGCACATTTTTCAGGCTAGACGTTGAAGACGCGCGGGTGCGACGCGCGGGTGCGTGCTTTATGATTACACAAAATTGATATCAGTTCAGAGAAAAGTGGGCAATTTTTACATTCTAAATTTTAGAAGATGAAGAAAACTTTTACTACAGAACTGAAATTCATAGGTGATAATAATGCATTACCTCAGTTTTACAACTCGATTATGGGAATTAGTCATGATATAAACGGATACAAGTTGCTACTTTTAGAGAGAGGTAATGCTTCGCTTCTCTATCTGCTAGGAATATTTTTGAGAACGCATTGCTTCAAATCCGATTGACTAGGGATTAGCACTTATACAAGCAGGACGCATTTGTTGCATCTAGGACTATGGAAAGTCTTCAAAAACATGAGATGAGATCCATGCCAGTAAGTGCTGAATTGGAACCTAGGAAATTAATATAATATCGTACAAAGGAAATCCTCGTTTTCATATCCTTTGTACTTCAGTTGTTTTCACTGGTATTTGTACAAGTTTACTGGCATTTGTATTATTATTAAAGGATGGTTTGATACTTGCATTACGGCAAAAAATGTGAAAGATCAGGGAAAAGAGATACAAGACTAAAATGCTCAACTTACCAGAACTGCTTTTAGGCAGAGTCGTGACAGCAAATACATCGCATCCACCGACCAATCCAGGTAATTTTATGCTCGAAAAGCAATTCGACTCACATGAGAACATCCACAGCTTACCATCGTCGTCCGTAAAAACTGCATTTGAAGTTGTAAGACGATGGATCTCTAAAAATGATACAGTTCTGAGATAAAATAAAAAAATTACTTCTACCAAAGCTAGAAATGTTTACTTCCAAAGGAATGAATTCATTTAAAGCACATTGTTGACAAAAATATACACGTTCATCCGTTTCACAAATGGAATTACTGGATGAATGGGCTAAATTTTTAGCGTACGGTAGATATACCCCCGAAAGTAAAGTAATGGAGGGGATAAAAAGAACGTGGAGATCAATAACCTATGTTAAGAAAATAAAAAAAATTACAAGATTGGAATTTCCGTCCAGTGGCTGGAAGAGAAGCATTACCAGCTTGAAGGAGACTTTGCGAGATCTTATATTTCTAGAGCAGTTTTTGATGCAGATTTCGAATCTGAGTGTTGATCAGGCCGTTTGGGGGGCTTTTCCAAGATATTGGGGGTTTGACTCTTTTTAGGGTGGTGTCTTTGGATAACGATATACTTTGTTTTTAGAGCTAAAAACAAGCATAAACGAGTCAAAGTGGTAATGCTCCCCCTCCAGCCATTGGACCATATGATATAGATAGAAGTCAAAATCAAAATCGGTAGGAACCCCACCCCAACAAATCAAATACAGCAAGTCCCCGCTTAAAAGAAACTCGGATTGTCATGTGAGGCTCTCTAATTCTTTTAATGAAAGGAAATATTTCTAAATGAGGTTGGTAGATCTCTTGAATGTCCATTTAGAAACTTTTTTTAAATAATGCATTCTTGTTAAAGTTGCTTCTTTGAATTCGAGGATCATGCTGCATAGTAAATAAGGATACCCCAAAAGGAAAATTAATGAATTTAATATCACAAACTTCTTAAATATGAACTTTGATTGAATTTTCTTAACTTGGCAACAGACATTAGAAATTGGAAAAACAGGCTGTATTGTTTCTTTTAAAGGAGAATATATTCTCTATGCTTGCAGGTTGCAGTTTCCTATATGCCATTTCTTTTAAGCGATGACTTACTGTTACTCAACAAAGCCCAAGAATAAGGTTAATCAAAGCGATTTAGTGCACAGCATCATCAGATTCAATAACAATGACGAAAATAATCAGAAATAAAGAGATAACAAAATTAACTGATAAAGAACTCACATATACACGGTAGCTAAAGAATTTAGAGACGCACAAAGTCTGTACGAATCTGCGTTGACACTGTGGCGGGTAAAACTTGTACGCCGGATCGTCCAGTTTTGTTTAAAAAGAAAGGATCAAAATATTCAAAAGAGTTTTAAAGCAGTCTGTGCCTATAAGAATTCCCCTTCTACTCGTCTTATAAGAATCTCTTTTCCCATTAAGTTTTACGCAGTTTCTGGGAAACATTCCCTTTCTTGTGACCCCCAAAAGAAAGTAACTCTCTAAAGAAAGTAACCCCTCAAATTGCAGCTCGTTTCCTTGCAGTGCTAATGTTTTGCTGATTTATTTACAAACATTGGCGCGGTTAGCGCATGTACATCATAAACGCAACAAAACCGCAAGCTGGGTGCCGATCAAAATTTGTCCGCCACAGCGTAAACGGGGTCTTAGAAGAGGTTGTAAAAATTCTCACTTCTCAAAGATTCTGAAGTTCCATTCGATTTTGCAGCAAAAGAGATTGTCTTGGCAATCAATACACCTGAATGAAAGAAAACTTCATAAGCTTTGGTACCGCAAATATTTGAAGATAAAGTACTTTTTGCGCAACACTCCTCAGAATATAAACATCGCATAATGATCGATGGTTAGCAGAATATACATATCCAGATGCGGATTGAAAGTAACGTAAGAGGTAAAAAGAAGCGTTTAGCTTGTTTCTTACTTTGATAATCTGGCGGCCGCTCACTTTGATTTGGCCAGCCACTTAGTTAAAAAGCCCAAGAGAGAAAACAAGCTCGTTTTATCTATACAAGTTGAGATCCTTGTTTTGATGTCCTTTTTTTCTCACGCTTAGTCAATCTCCTTTGTTCCTACTCTGAAGAGTGTTGAATAAAAAGTACTTGAGTGTGCTATCTTTCTGCTCTTCAATTCTATTTCCAAAAGTAAATCTGTTTGTCAAAATTTATTTAGTTACTAAAGGCCACGTTCTGCAAAAAAAATAAATATTGGTACCTTGCAATATTAAATTTAAGATAGACAATTAGAAGCATTTAACAACACGAAACGGTTAAAAACACACTGTATTCATGCTCGTTAAAGCCAATGAGCAATAAATACATACCTGCACGTTACCTGTTATTGATAGCTGCCCCCCCCACATGGTCAAAAAGGAAAATATTATGTTACAAGACAACATCGTCATGCTCAACTTACTCCTATCGGCGCTGCAAAAATGTTGCCAATAAATTTGCTTTTCTGCGAATCGTTGTTACTTCACATGATTAATCTTCTTTATAAATTCAACTGTGATGTAAAATTTCTGCCGATTTATCGTGCGATTTTGGAAGAAAACGTAGTGACATGACCGCAGCAGTCGAATTGCATACCCACAAAACATGGCACGACTTTTCCCTTAAAAATCCTTTTAACCTTTATTTGCAAAAGTGTTTCACGAACCAAATTGTAATGACATGCTCCTATTGTTTTCTCTGTTTTTTTCTGCTTCGAAAAGTTTTATACTATTCTGACTCAAACTGTTAGAAACAAAGAATTCAGTCTCAAAAAGCTGCGATTCATCAAGAAGTATAGTCTTTTGTGTAATTTCACTCTTTGATTTAATACCATTAATTTTCTTTTGACTATTTTGAGCGTTGACATGCCAGTATTAAGATATTTTCCTGCAAAAAGTGGCAGTCTATTACTAGCATCGGAAGATAATGAACCTTTTTTAAATCTTTATTTATGTTTTTCCTGTTTGTTTCCCAACACAAATCAGTTGCATCACGGCCAGTCAATTCATGGGCAGCGAAAACAGACTTATAAAATGTTTCGGCTGGAATATTCTTATACTAGCATTTATCAACATTCCACCTAAAATGTGAAAATCATTTAATTTTTAATGGATCCAATCTTTTTTCTTGGAAAGTTAACGACAATATGAGCACAACTGTGGTTAGCGGCTGGAAAAATCTGGCCGCAAGATAAACATAACAAAATTTAGACACGTGATTTGACCAAAAATGGTGAACATTATATACCTAGTGCCAAGGTATCGACAGCATTAGGCAAAACAGTATTGACATTACTGTCAGTATGCGAAATAACAGAAATGAGAATAACTCTCATGGTGGTATTGACAGTAATTGACATAACAGTCTTGGCACCTGTGATAGAAATCGATATAACAGTATTGGCACAAGTTATAGTAATGGACATAACAGTTTTGGCACTAGTGATACTGACAGACAAAGAAGTATTGGACATAACAATAATAGCACTAGCGATAGTGATGGACATGAAAGTATTGGCACAAGAGATAGTAATGGACATAACAATAATAGCAATAGAGATAGTAATGAACACGACAGTGCTAGCACTAGTGAAAGAAATGGACAATATAGCATTGACAGTAGTGATAGTAACAGAAATAACTGTATTGGCATTAGTGATACTAATGGACATAACAATAATAGCACTAGAGATAGTAATGGACATGACAGTGCAAGCACTAGTGAAAGAAATGGACAATATAGCATTGACACTAGTGATAGTAACAGAAATAACTGTATTGGCATTAGTGATACTAATGGACATAACAATAATAGCACTAGAGATAGTAA
Source organism: Rhopilema esculentum (assembly GCF_013076305.1). The sequence continues at coordinate 782,833 of NW_027019299.1, forward strand.
TGGACATGACAGTGCTAGCACTAGTGAAAAAAATGGACAACATAGCATCGACACTAGTGATAGTAACAGAAATAACTGTATTGGCATTAGTGATACTAATGGATTTAACAATAATAGCACTAGAGATAGTAATGGACATGACAGTGCTAGCACTAGTGAAAGAAATGGACAATATAGCATCGACACTAGTGATAGTAACAGAAATAACTGTATTGGCATTAGTGATACTAATGGATTTAACAATAATAGCACTAGAGATAGTAATGGACATGACAGTGCTAGCACTAGTGAAAAAAATGGACAATATAGCATCGACACTAGTGATAGTAACAGAAATAACTGTATTGGCATTAGTGATACTAATGGACATAACAATAATAGCACTAGAGATAGTAATGGACATGACAGTGCTAGCACTAGTGAAAGAAATGGACAATATAGCATCGACACTAGTGATAGTAACAGAAATAACTGTATTGGCATTAGTGATACTAATGGACATAACAATAATAGCACTAGAGATAGTAATGGACATGACAGTGCTAGCACTAGTGAAAGAAATGGACAATAAAGCATCGACAGTAGTGAAAGTAACAGAAATAACTGTATTGGCATTAGTGATACTAATGGACATAACAATAATAGCACTAGATATAGTAATGGACATGACAGTGCTAGCACTAGTGAAAGAAATGGACAATATAGCATTGACAGTAGTGATAGTAACAGAAATAACTGTATTGGCATTAGTGATACTAATGGACATAACAATAATAGCACTAGTGATAGTAATGAACATGACAGTGCTAGCACTAGTGAAAGAAATGGACAATATAGCATCGACACTAGTGATAGTAACAGAAATAACTGTATTGGCATTAGTGATACTAATGGACATAACAATAATAGCACTAGAGATAGTAATGGACATGACAGTGCTAGCACTAGTGAAAGAAATGGACAATATAGCATTGACAGTAGGGATAGTAACAGAACTAACTGTATTGGCATTAGTGATACTAATGGACATAACAATAATAGCACTAGAGATAGTAATGGACATGACAGTGCTAGCACTAGTGAAAGAAATGGACAATATAGCATTGACAGTAGTGATAGTAACAGAAATAACTGTATTGGCATTAGTGATACTACTTTTAGCATTAGAAATGACGGTTTGTTAGTATTTGACTTTGACAGTATGTCAGTATTTGTCGCTGTTGTCATTTTTCGACTAGAGGGTAACAGCAATTTATAGAACATGATATAACAGGATTGTATTGAAAATATTTCAGAACTTGATACCTGATCCTAGTTTGGTATGACTGTAAGCGGTACCCTCGTAACCAATGGCGCTTTGTTTTCAGCAATGTCCGCAAGATGGCTGTACTTTAATGTTTTTGCATTTCAAGACAAAATGTTAGTGGTCAAATAAGTTTACCGTTTTTTGCAACTCAAACCAACAGCAACGAGAGCCTAGTAGTTCTAAAGCAGAACTTTGCTGAAATTAGCGATATATGCTTATTGTTGCTTTTGCACTGCTTCAATTCATTTTACAGACTTAACAAATAGCCACAAATTTCAGTATGTTAAACGTTGAATCTCAGATCAGCCATTTAAATAGCAAATAACGGGTGAAATGAGAACTTAAGACCTGCTTTCCACTCTAGAAACCCTTCAGCTATTGATTCAGCTGTCGTCATTAACATTCCCTGATAAAGGATGCTCTAAGTCGTAAGTACCCCAAAAGTCTATAACAAAAATGAAAAAGACTGTTTCTACAAACCTGAGTCATTTAAATTCCATATTGAAAAACTTCCAGTCTCCATAACTGATATGCTATAACTAGCTGAAATTAAAACGAATATTAATAAAAGAACTTCAGAATTATCTCAATAAAACAGCTAATAAAAAAGAGATCATATAAAATAGAAATAAAACATTTTCAAATGAAATTACCAAATTATTTTCTTTTTGGTATATGTTTTCATGATTTTTTCCTATCTGTTCAATTCTTTGCTGCCATTTCTACATAGATTGTTACGGGTCACTCTGAGTGTTACAATACTTTTCTTCTATATGGAGGCCCTCCAATACCATCAAACTGTCGAAAAACTCACTCGTTTGAATAATTTTTTAGGAGCATGAGAATAAAATATAATTCAAAAACTTTAATCAAGCTTTACTTGTTGACTTAGTCTTGTTCATTGTCTCGGGAAGCGGGCAGCTCCTAGGGTTGTTTGCCACCATACATTGTTTAGGAGGTCAATGTGGCCAAAATATCCTACGGACTGGTAAGAAGGATGATGTCTTGTTCTCACTGTTAAAACTGACCAAAGCTCAGGGTTTCCTTGGCCTGGCTTGTGTTTTACCCACATTTCCGGGAGCCATTTGATAATGCTAATAGAAAATCGCTGGTTAACAACGTGTGATCAAAACACCGTTTCGACACTTACTGTTTTCTTCAATATCAAAAGTTGCTTAAGTGACTCTAATTGTTTTTTCTATTGCTAAAGCATTGTGAGGGATCCGGAAAAGATTTTGATAAATTTTTCAAGAAGCAGTTGAAGCTACTAAAGTAATTCCATAACGTAAAACTCAAGGATTGTTCAGATTCAAATAAATTGGGGCTTACCATTAAACCGAAGAAGACACAAATCCAAACCCTGGTGATTTGGTTTGAGCTTCAATGAATGACTCAGCTGCAGGCTCAAGATATTCAATTCCTTCTGTAACAAAGATAAGAGATCCTGGGATTAATGCATAAAAAATTAAACAGCTTAAATTGACACTAAATCACAATTTAAAAATCAGTTCAAACAGTAATCAAGTGTACATAATTTAGAGATATAGAAAAAGCGGAGCATAACAGAAAACTCAATGAAGTGAGATTCTAGAAAAATTGGCTATAGCAGATGGTTCTGAATGAAATTATGACGTTCTTAAGAGACATTTCTAGCAATTGATAGACCAAAAACTTTTTCCATGAAAAAAGCGCATAATTACGTGTCACTTATCTATTTTTATGAACAAACATATAATTAAATGCTTAAAAGCAATGAAAATTTGTTAATGTTAAATGCTATCTTTAACATCCATGGTTTGAAGCTCAGAAATTCATTTCAAAGAATTTGTTGGAAAACATACTTTCAATATTTTCCAGATGAGAACGTCTGTCTCAATAAGTAAAGCAACACAAGTACCAAGCGAATCGATCATAAAACCTGGCTCGCCTGCTGGCTCTTCCAAGAATGGCAGTAAATATCTACAAAGCAAAAATTAACAAAATACAAACAACAGAACATAAATTGATATAAAAGTCCAAAAGTTAGCAAATTTCCGAAATTTTTCGACAAATCTTTGTGCTTTAGGAGACCATATCCTCCTGCACCCAGCCACAGCGTGCCTGAACTTATAACTGGGAAATATATTAGTAATATCGGACTTCTTTGTTTTTTTGCATTAAAGCCCAAGAAATAAGTCAAACGATGAAATCTAGCTAGGGTTTGATTTATTAATTAAAATATATTCGTTACATTAGGCAAAAGTTCAACAAGTCTATTTCAAATTTGTACATTTGGAAAGTAAAAACAAGGAAACTTGTCAAAACAAGTAAACTTTGTTTCATTATCCCTGCAAACTTCGACAAAAACTGAAGCAAGCGCAAATTCAAGAATGACAAGATGCAAAATGTCAATGACAGTGGGGTGGTTCTGATGAAGCAATAAAAAGGTATGTATAATTACAATATGCTTTATCCTATAAAAAATTATACATAATAAAGACCGCTGGAGGCTTGCAGAACACGCCTTTAAGCATGCTGGAAATGTTCTTTCAAACCGGTAAGTAATTATAAAAAAATAAAAGATCGCACACCAAAGTTTCAAACTCAGCTAAAGTTTCAAAGGGGGGGGGCCATGGCTCCCTGCCCCCACCCCTGTGATGCAGGCCCTGCTAACTGGTCTGTTACAGAGATCTTAATGCCATTTAGATAGAACCTCCTGAGAATGATACCAAAAAAATGCAAATACACATTGAGCATACCTAAATTTCCCATCTTGGGTGACAGTCCTCTCTCCACCATCTATATGTATCTCTATGGGGGTAAATCCCAACACACTGGCAGAATCCCAAGCTTTAAAAGCTAAGCAGCATTTTCCCCCTTGTTTTAAGTCCAATGTAGCTGACAACAAATAAGATCCGACTTGATCACAGGATATTATAGCAACCTTCGAGTTCTCATCCAAATAGAGGGGGGCACATGCATGCTAAAAGAAGGAATAATTCAATGTGATAAAAAAGGTAATCAGTGAATCAATATTTGTGAAAAAAAAGATAATTTATTATCAATGGAGGTGTTGTTAATGACATTGATGATTGTGATTTCAATAATTAGTATACTTGCGTGACAATGCAAAAGAAAAAAAACTGATTACATATTAATAGAAGATCATCTTATGCAAGTATCTAAATTAGTAATCAAACTTGTACCAAAGCCAAGTACCAAGGAAATCTAAAGGTAAAGAATAGTGCCGTTTTTTAAGTAAATATGTAAATTACTTTCCCAGGCAAATCAAATGATCTCTTCTCTTTTTGTTTGACACATGTATTTGTATTTGCATTGGTATTTGTTTCTACCTGGCATCTGAAGCAGGCCTCTCTGCAAGGCCTCTTCTATCAATTTTTCCAGTACAGCCAAATATTTTCTTTGTTATATAGACTTTTTGGGCAAGTTTCATGATTTTACCCCTAAAAGCACAAGATTTGTGTTTCTTTGCACCAGCTCCCCTCACTACATTGCTTGTGTCACAAAAGATTTGCTCTGTGACAAGTATATTCAATTATACTGGTCTTCAATCTTCAATCGTAAACTCCTAAAGGCTTTACAACCAATCTGGAGCATTTACTCAAGGAGCATTAAAAAAGGAAAATTAACTCAGGAGTAGGATTAATACCATATCCACCCAGGGCTCCAGTTTGTTATGCTTGTATAATGCTTTATTCTTATCATTTATGCAATATGGAATAATTGTTTGGGGGAGTACTTGTATAACATATGTTGATCCCATCTTTAAATTACAAAAAAAGGTTGTCAGAGCTATCTCATTTGAATCTTTTCGCTCACATTCTTCTCCCATTTTCAAAGATTTAAAGATACTTAAACTATCTGATGTTTTCCATCTGAAGCTTTTAACTTTTGTCTATGAATCAATTCATAAAATATCTCCCAGTTGCTTTCATGATTTCTTCTGTTGGAGCCTATAGGTTCATCAATATTCTACAAGGCAAGCTATAAGGGGCAATATCTACTTAACTCAAAAGAATACAGTCAGATATGGCTTAAGCTCTATAAGGTATCTTGGTGCCAAACTCTGGAATGAATTGCCTGATAATATTAGAACGGCTAACTTAAAACTTACTTTTAAATCAAAACTGAAGACGCATTTTCTAGAAAATTTATAACACTGGTCATCAATTAATCTCTTTTTGTTCACAAAATTTCCAATAATTGTGCATTTGATTTAACCCAGTATTAACTTTGAATGAGCTCCATATTTTAGAACTATAGATCCCATAGGGGGGCTCTCTTCTCGTTAGTCTACCTACTTAGAGAGTTCCTCCTTAAGAAATTTCACTCTTACAATTCAATATGTTTAATTTATTTTCTATCTAATTGCTCTCTTTTTTATTCTTTAATTATATTAATTGTATTGTAATTTATTGCATTGTATTGTATGTAAGTGTGGAATTTAAAATAATGAAACTGAACTGAACTGAATCCAGCACTGGTAGCATTTCTATTCTCTGGAGCACGACCGTATACTTCGGCACCCTCTGGAGAAAACTTTACTGACATTGCTCCACGTGTGCCTGTTTTGCACATCTTCTATATGTGCATTTATTTTCATGCATATGTTCTCTTCTTGCTTTATTTTATTCAAAGATAAGGCGTTGATTTAAAATTCAAACCTTCATCTGATGAGCCTCGACTTTTTTGTCAGAGTACTCCAGTGCAAAGGCATCTTCGTTTCCCGAGCCTGTAGGCAAAACAAATTTCTTTACACCATTCCGTGTTTTTAAAGTCTCTGAGAAAGACATTCTCCCTCATTTCATAAATCCACCATTACAAGAGTTTTCAAATTTACCTCTACTTCAAATGTTGTAAACGAGGCCAAAAGAAAAAGGCGTTTAACTACAAACAGACAACAAAAGTGAACTGTGATGGAAGATAAACTTTACAAATTAAGATGCAGACGGTTGTTTTGCTATGGATTGCATTTAGAAGTCTAGGGAAAACTTTGGAAAGCAGGAAAAAGCTATCTAGATGGTATCGTTTTTTATAAAAATACTTTTAGATGTATTTAACAAATCTGGAATTAACTTTCAGTCTACACCATGTGAATGAAATTTTAACGAATATTTTTTGCCATGTTTCAGCCAAAAAACTTGCTTTTCTTTACAAATGATATGCACAAGGGTGTAAGATTAAGCTGTGACAGTTCTTAAGAAATATTAACCGTTTTTTCAAGTTTCCTTAGGACAAAAGCATTGGTGCATTAAACGCATTAAATGAATTTAAAGTGAAACCTTTCGTGTCTATAAATTTTGTCAAGTGCCTTTAGCTATAGAAAAGTACAGGTTAAAATTTTGTTTTGATGTTTGAGATCAATTGTTCTATCTAATTAGGTCTGCTGTTTCTGTTTAACTTTTTACTGTTTTCATTCAAATTTTATATAAAGGTTTTCCATTTTAGACAGATCTACGTGCCTCTGTGCCTTGACGAACAACTTTATTAGTAAATGAGACAATTTAATTGGGCCAAGGCTCAATTTGGCAAATGGTTCAATTAAGTGCTTTGTTTTACACTTACACTTTCAATGTTTCAATCTGTTTCATTGTGTACAGGTGGATTTCTGGTAAAGCATCTGATGGATCAGTAAAGCACTACCTTCTCAAGCTACAGCCTGTGATGTAAACATTGCAGCTTAAAGATTAGAACAAAGATGACTGCACTTGTTGATGCTGTATTTATTTGCATCACAAAAAAATAAATACACACAGATTTAGCACTGTTTATAGTTTTACTGGCATTAATGTATGTTCTATTCAAACTATTTTCTTCAATACAAAAAATCTTGTTAAATGTCTGAGTTGCCACGCTGCAGTGAGAATAAGAACAATAACTTGAAACACGGCCCACCAAATAATTCGATTGTTGGTTGTTTGGCTTAGATCCCTGAATTTCTTTTCTCTCTTCTGCAAAATAAAAGATAAAGCAGAACTAAATCAGACTTCAAGAACAATTATTAGTACAGTAAGCAGGCCTGGCCGTTTGTATTTTTATAGGTGAGCTGTGAATCGCACCCCTCATTTGCTGAGGCAAGCTAAATCAGTAACACATAGAATGTACTTTAAAGACAATGAACAGATCACTTAAGCCCCTTTAGTATCTGTCGGTTGCCTTTAATAGCCTCAGTCAGGAGTATGCTGTTTTACTTCTTTCAATTTGTATTTGCTTTAACCGTGACTTAGACACCCCCTTTACTTGAAGTATTTAAAAGAACAGACTCTTTCAGTTCCATGTACTGGCACAACACAAAAACAACAATTCTCTTGCCAAACAATCTTTTTGTTGTACAGAATTTGAAAATGGCTTTGAAAAACAAAATTTTGAAACAAACTTAAGTTATACGTCTAGCACTCTTCAGAGTATAAAACGTCAGAACATAGATGGAAAATACCCAGTTCTGGATCGAAATAGGCCAATCAGAAAACGCGAGCACATTACTGTTGAGGTTGTCCAATCAGTGCTGCTTTCCTATTGAAACTATTACCAACGAAGTCCTAAGGTGAAAACGAACTCTGTCTGTCAAAACAAAAGCTATCTGTCATGTTTATATAGTAGATAGCTAGATGGAACGATGATCAGGCTTGCGAAACATGCGAATAATGCGAAACATGCGAATAATGCGAAACATGTTGCCGTTATAGTTTTCACTCAATCTGGGTTTTTCAGTAAATGCCATTGGATAGTGGAATTCCATGTTTTGGTTGTCTTGCTCGATCTGCAAGACAGATGACCCTGTTCTCTTTGAGGGATAGTTTTGTTTCTATTGCTGGAAGGGACCTGATGTTTTACTACATCTCCCAATCTATAATTCCTACAAATTTCTTCGACTTTCTTTTCAAAAATATGCCTGTTTTCTTAAGATTGAAAGGTTCTAATCGCTACAAACATACCTTGCGCTAAACTATCTTTTTCCAAATAGATTGAAGTTCATGCCTATCATAACAAAAATGGCCCAGCAAGCAAAAAGTTAATTCCAAAAAATGCAATGGCGGGAGAAGTCGCTGTTACAAAGATAACCCAATTAACCTTGTAAGTTTTCAGGGTTCTCTGAATAGGAAAAGGGCAAATGAATGGAAGTTTTAGGGTAGCGATTCTCCCTTCATGTTCTGTTTAGGAGAGCAATTCATAGCTCACCTCAGGTTGCAAGGGGTGAGCTATCGCTCACCTCAAATGGCCAGGCCTGAGTAAGTCCATTGTAAAAAAGATTAGAAAATTGAATCTTCATTATCAGCACTAAGCAAAATTCTACTTCTTTACAGAATAAAACTTTGAAAAGGAATTTACCTTAAATTTGTGATACATATAGAGAACATTTTCATACTGTTCACCAAGAGAAGAAACAAGGCGTTCCAAAGAAGTACTGTTTCCATTCATTCCACCTTCTAATTCTGATTGATCTTCATTTTTGATATCGTAATGAAGGTAAACACGCTGGGAAGATAACCAAAATTGATGGTCATTGATAATATTGACAGTGGTAAAAATCATCTTCAATGCTGAATGAAATCATTCTCATGTTTTGCTTTGCTGATAAACATTTTATATTCTGACGGTGCTTGAGACTCACATAAAAGAACATGGGGCTTTATGTAACATGCTGAAAGGCTCCTATACTTGTAGTGTGGCTTTTGTGCTACATAGTTGGCAAACAATTAGCCTGGAGGTTCTTGGTCTGTTCTTTTATGCCAGTTTATTTTTTATTGTTAATGGGGAAGAAACTGGATCTCTGGCCTGTCAATTAAAAGATACAAGATTTGTTCTGCCTTGATTCTTAAGCATCTCATCTTTTGCTTGAAGTATCATATGGGAATGAACAGAATTCGTAACTGAATTTTGATTCATCCCAAGGTTACCTGCTCAACATGAAGTAAAAAATGGGACTCATTTTCCTTAAAATATGCCAAAAAATAGCAAAAAAATATTGATCAGCTGCAACATGATTTAAACAAACTATTGAAAAATGCCTTGAATTTGTTCAGAATTGTTATGGTCATTAACAAAATCAGATATAAGCATCATATCATTAAAACTGTGTAGGTTCGCACACAGAAATGAAAATTACAATTAGCACACTATTTTTCTATCCCATAATTGGCTTTTAGAGTTCTGTTCGATGATAAATCACAAGCTGAAAGATTTGTGGATATATCCTGCTATTTCTGGTACTCTAACAGAATTATCATTGTGAACAAGTTCTAAAGCCTTTGGGCTGTGATTAAATGTCACATCAGTAGGTTTAGAAAACTTCACACACATACCGTTTTACCATGGGGTGTAGACGGATGCTTCATAAAGCATATTTCATAAATTCCATAGGTGCTGGTTGCAAATGCAAAAGTTCCTTCTCCTTTATATTCTTTTTGTAGCATATCATGCCTGTCAGGATCGATAACCCTCAACTGAACTGAGCCTGGTATAAAATTTTCATTTCCATCTTCATGATCCTGAATTCTGTATGTACCTGAAAACAAAAAATCACTATGGCATTGATTGTTTGTACCACTAATGACTTACAAATTAAGAGGCTTAGTGACCTTACCTGAAGCCTCCTGAAACAGACTTCAAAAATTGCAGTTGTTTGCTTTGCGGGTAAAGCAAATACCAGTGCACAAGTTGAGGTTTCAAGACCGCGATTTAGACACCAAAAATGGCACTCGTCTTTACCAAGGCAAGGGGTTCTTTACTTATGCTTAAGCCTACCTAGGCCTATTTTACATAAACTTTTTGGTCTCTTTTACTTTCGCATTTCTAACAAAAAATTTTTATTGAGAAAGGTCTGCTACTGGTAGGTTACCAAGGTCTGCTAGGAATTTTTTGTGTTGCTGTTCGAAAAGTCTAATGAAACAGCAGCATTCCATTTCACCTTTTAAATATACGAACTACAGGACTGAGCTGTACCAACCAGCAATTGTCATGCCTGAATCATATTCCTCGTGGAAGCATCTTTCGACATGGCTTCTATCTGACAGTTCGAAAAAGAAAGCAGTTGTAAACGCAATTAATTCGATCCCAAGCAAAAGAAACAACCACGAAGAGGCCATATTTACATGCTCATTTGCTGCTTTACGCAAGCGATAAAGTCTTCTTCATAGGTCTTCTTCCTGTCAAACCTGAGACCGAGGTTGCAAGGGTATCCGTGACGTGTCCACTATTTCATGGTTTCCTGGCAACCATTTGATATGGGGAGAGATCGATGTCAAGATGTCAAATCAATGCCCCACTGTTAGAAAATGGTTAAAGTTCTCTCGAAAGGAAGCCTGTCTCAGGTACTACGGAGACTGTGACTTTTTTGTGAACAGGCTAAGAAGGATTTCAAGTAAGGGTCGGAATTACCAGGCAGAGACCGAAGGGCAATTCACACTTGCATTATAGCGTGCGAGACTTTGCCGATAACAACCGGATTTCTGGGGATTTTCAGCTAAAATAATAGGAATTTTCACAAAAGATGTACGAGATTTTCGTAGAGTGATTTGCCCCTCATCAGAGACGGCGCCACGAAATTGAACCGAGGGGGGCTAAGAATAAAGTTTAGTGACATATAGGAGGACCCACCATGGTTGTATCCGACTCAAAAGAAAATTTTTGAAATCAGGCTTTCTACAATTGCTAAAAATGCATCTCCCAGACTAAGGTTTAAAAAATTACTATACCGCTCAGAATAGACAATTCGACGATTCTCAGAAAAAAATTGAAAGAGGAGGATTCATTCGTTGGGGAATGAAAGAAATTAAGTGTGACCTTTGTTCAGAGTGCACATCAATTTGGGGTTGGGGCGTACAATTGACATGAAATCTACCATGGATTGATAGAGAGAATTTTACTTCCTGAATAGAAATGTGCATCTTCTTTATCTCCAGTATTTTCAGTAAGCCATCTTTACACATCCAAAATGCAGACATTGCACAGATGCAGAAGGTTATCTACTGAATTGATAAAATAAATCGAAAAATAATAGAAATATACCTAAGTAAGTTAGTAAATAGATCGAATAAAATCAAGCAGTATATGAACAGTTTGTTCCCTTTCTATTTCATACTCTGTTTCAAAAAATAATAAAAAAGACGGTCAAAAAGTTTTTATCTCTGAGAAAGTGGGGGCTTCAATCCCCTCCCCCCAGTTGCGCCGTGGCTGTCAGGGGTGCGACACCCTCTCGATATTTTTGTGTTCTTCGGTAAATGTTGCTTCGATTCGAAAAAATATATTTTTGACAGTCAGTAGTAACAAAATGATGCAGAAATGTTGCTTTTCCATCAATAATCACGTTTCCACCAATAATCAATCTATCGGCAAAACCAGCTCCTTGGATTCTTTGACCTCTGACATTTGATCCAACAAAATATATCTGACTTAGTTACAACGTATAATCTGTTCAAATGGGGCGCTCTCTCCTCAATTAGTTTATCTACTGAGAGCCCCTCCTCAAGAATTTTTCATACATACCAACGTTTTGCAATTTTCTGTAATTTTTAAGGTGTTTTTCTGTCGTCATGATAATATGAAACGGACTTCTCTATTAAAGATATACAGGAACAAAGCAATACGACGACGAGAATCCAATGTCACGAAATGAAATTTTCAAAATAAATAAAATTTAAAGAATATCAGTATATTCTTTATAGAATATCTTTCATAACAACACTCATTGCAAGATTCACAGAATCCGGCGGACAGCCTATCCTGCGGTTCTTCCTTCTCACACATTACTTCTCTATCAAGTCTTGAGAGCCCGTACAAATGCCGTAAATCCTTGAATAAGCCCCCCCCCCCTCGAATAAGCCTCACCCTAAGAAATATTTGAGAAATAAGCACCCACCCTTGAAAAAAACCCCTTCTCGCATAAGCCCCTACCCTAAGAAATATTTGAGAAATCAGCCCTCACCATAAATAAGCCCTTATGGGCTGAGGTACTGACTCGACAGCATTAGATTTATGTTTATCCTAATTTATTTGCATTTTTAAATAAGCTGACCAGCTTGAAAAAGAGGAAGACAATTTACCTTGGTAACATTATTGGCTGCCGCTAAATAAGCCCGAAATTTCCGATAAGCCCCTACCCCAAAAAATGCGAGATCCGCCCCAGGGGGCTTATTGAGAACTAGTTATTTTTCTAAAATTATGTTTTATTCATTACACGAGAACTTTACACAAAAATTGCACCAGAAGGTACCTCAAAGTAGAATCAAGAAGGAGGTCGACATAGAGATCACTGTGCACCTACCTAAGGGGCGAGGAGGCGAAAAGATTTCACTATTTTGTGCAACTCCAGTGATGCATAATTCTTTAGATCTTTTAATATAAAGCTTAGTACATCCTTTTGCAAAGTAGAGGTCCATCAAAGAGAAACCTTGACAAACTGGATCCCAGATCTCTTTACAGCACAAGATTGTGTGACAACACTCAGCACAATTAGGCTGAGGTTGGTATTACTTGCGCCTTTTCAGTTTTCTAGCTTAGCCTATCGTGTGTGTATGTTCTCCAAGCAAAGGAACGCTGACTTTTTGCATATGTGATCTTTCAACGCACATACAGCCTGTGTTACTGCTTTGTCTTTTCTGCGGCCAAATAACCAGAAACAACATTTTTCCACCTAAAGGACTAAAAAGGTCTACAGTGGAGCCTCCATATAACGGACACCGTTCGGACAAGTTAAACCGTCAGTTGTAAAGAGGTGTCCGTTGCACAGAGATTCCTGCAAGATCGTTGTGACCAACAGGGTTGAAAACATTTGTCCACTGTTAAGGTATCCGGTACATTGTGGTTTCTGTTAATGGAAGTTCCATTGTATTTACAAGATATTATCAAGCAGTTTGTGGAAAAAAAAAAGTTGAAAATGCGACGAAAAGCTCAGCTTGTTGAAAATATTAATGATTTCACCTCACCCGATCAAAAACTGCAATTTTTTTGCAAACGAGCATGACAAGGAGACATACTTACATCGAAGTGGAAAGGAAGTTTTCCCCTTTAGAACGCGGATAAGAATCAAGACGTTTTCTATTCGCTTGAATACAAGCAAAATTAACATGGGATTTGCCCAAATATAGAGTTACCAATGCCCAATTGATGGGGCTTTTTTCTGGTCATTCCTAACATAAAATAGAACATCTGTGCCAAATTTCAGCGTTATATTATTTTTGTCCGGGTAAAACCGTAATTCTACTACACTATTTGCGCCACAAAGGCAAAACCTCGGCTAGCAAAGAACAATCTTCTGCTTGTTTCATTTAAGCACCATCCCCGTTTATGTGTTACAATAAAATGAAAAAATCAGAAAGCGATGGATTCTGTCATAGGCAAGCTGGACAAAATCGTGACGAGTATCGAGCAAGGTTTTCAACCAACAAAAACTAACATGTAAATAAGATTTTCAAGTACACATACAGGGGCGGATCTAGAAATTATTCTGAGGGGTTCTAAAACGTAAGGCTTGGTAACCCAGGGTGTTGCTATGCACAAACTCCGTACCCCTGCTAATAAGCCATAATGAAATGAAAGTCTTCCATAAACTAAAAAGCCTGGATGCCTTGATTTATATATTAATTTTTGGTTTCAGCTTTTATGCCAATTGAACGCAATTTGCACCGCCCCTTTTATATTCACTTAGGGTACAAAAGTATAGAAACTGTAGTCAAATATGATATGATGGCCCACAGTGGCAAAAGGCCCGAGCCCACAAATTTTCAAAGCAAAATTTAATTTTTGACTCTTTGCAGCCATTTATTAGAACTTGATCAGCCTGACCAAAAAAATAACGTGGCTGGTGGAATGAAGCCCTTGAAGTGCAGTGCAAAAGTTGAACACAGGGATTCAAACACAGCATGCATCAACATATGACGCCAAACCAAACAAAGGAGGCCCTGAACGTTTCGCTATGGGCCTGCCGTTTTGAGTATTTTTATGAATTTGAAATCTTTAGAGAAAAAAGTATTCGTAGGAATATAAGTAGAAATAAGAAGGAAACCCCTTTTGGTCAAGAATAGTAAGGGCAAGTTTTTGAGATGTTTTGTATGTAGTTCTTGAATAATTAAAAAAAATAATAACAAGGACTCGGGCAAGCTTTATCCTCTGAATATAAATCATACCTCATGGTCTATGAATAAGACGTGGAACACGGAGTTGAAACTTGAAACCGTTCTGTTATATAAACCAAAGCGTTTATAAGTTCTGCCGTTACAGCATCGAGCACCAGGTAAAGATCGTCAAAAGACCCAGGAAAACATATTGCAAATTTGCGCCTAAGCATTCGTCGCGTGCTGTATCATAATTCACACCCCCTGGTCAACCTCAACCCCCCCTGTTCAAGCTCAACTCCCCCTGGTCATAAAACCACTTATACATTTGACTGTAGATTGAAGCGAAGAAACTCCCCCTGGTTTGTCGGTACTCTCTGATGTTTTGGATTTTTGAAATCCATGGGTTCTCGCGCCAAAGTTTAGAACCCCTCGACCTGGCACCGTGATTGGCTAGATTCACTTCCACGGGTGCAGAAACTCGTATAATTTACAGGCCACGGGTTCCTTAAGTGGCTGGATATAACAGGAGACAATGCTTTCCGAGTCTGTAGAATGCTATACAGGACAACCAGGGGGAGTTTCATAACACTTCAATGCATGGACTGAAATAACAATATTGAACTGTTGTGAGACGGGGCATTGAAGCGGAAATAACAATTTCAGGAGATGTGCATACTTCCCAGTATTATTTAAATGGTTTAAATAATAATAAACAAAATTGCGGTAGAATAAGCTTTAGTCCCCAAAAAGTTTTTTCTCAAATCTGAGGGGTGCTCGAGCCCCCTTCGCACCCCACTGGATCCGCCCCTGACATAGTCATATCTCCCCAATTCAATCCAATATACGCGAGCAAAAATCTTTCTTCGCTTGCCAAGGAAAAGAGGGATGGAAAAAATAGCAAAGGAACATTGTTCCCGTGGATAACAATGAAATTCATATGCCCTAACAAAAAAAACGATCAATGAAATCATTCCTCGTAAAGATATTCGGAAATATTAGAGCGAAATACAGAAAAATCAATATATGTGAGAGATTAGCAATGTGATTCGGACAAAAACACACAATAATATTCTGAATTTTGAAGAATTGAGAACAGAAATTGAGAAGACGAAAGCCTTGAAGATTGAGGGCGTTGGAGTGGCTGCTCTTGCAAAATCTGCTCTTGCACTGCAAGGCATTGTTGCTCACCCTATAAACACTGGACAGATAAAGTCTAACATATGTTAACATAATTATCAAGGTGACGTGGGCCTGGAGCAACCCGGGCTACTTCCTTCACTATCAGTGAAGTAGAATAGCTGGAAGGGTAGGGGAACAAAAGAATCCTACGGGCATGGGTAGGTGGAAGGGCATTTAATTTTATAAATATTAAAAAGACGCATTAGGAACTTTGCAACTAAGAACAATATTTACAATTTTTACAACACTGACAATAAAATAAATATCATAAAAGCTTTAGATTTCTTTAAAACGTTGGGAACAAAATAAAGCAGCGATGAATTTTTTGAATTAATCTGCAAAAAGATGTTGCTGAGCAACACGATCGTTGTAAGACGTGATTTCTTTGTTGACCTTTTGGATATATTCATCTACGTGCTTTTCAAATGCTGTCAAAATGTTAAGGAAAAGACCGAATTTAATCAAAACATGACGAAAACCCCGGCAGAAAATTCTTCTTATCAATGACAGGGATCAATTGTCGTCTTGGAGTAAGAGAAGTCATGACAGTATTAGTTTTACGGGATTATAGCCACTAGAAAAACAAATCTAAGAATAAAATTCTTTTATCAGTCTGCAGCTTAAGGATGCAGCAGCAAATGCGCCGGAGAATGCAGCTGTAGAAAGGCTGCAGGACGCAGCAGCAAAAGAGCTGGAGGATGCAGCAGCAAAAGAGCTGGAGGATGCAGCAGCAAAAGAGCTGGAGGATGCTGCAGCAAAAGAGCTAGAGGATGCAGCAGCAAAAGAGCTGTAGGTTGCAGCAGCAAAAGAGCTGGAGGATGCAGCTGCAAAAAGGCTAGTGGATGCAGCAGCAAAAGAGCTGGATGATGTAGTGGCAAAAGAACTGGCGGATGCAGCTGCAAAATGACTGGAGGATGCAGCTGCAAAAGAGTTAGAGGATGCGGTTGCAAAAGAGCTGGGAGATGCAGCTGCAAAAAGGCTAGTGGATGCAGCAGCAAAAGAGCTGGGAGGTGCAGCTGCAAAAGAGCTGGGAGATGCAGCTGCAACAGGGCTGGAGGATGCAACAGCAAAAGACCTAGAGGATGCAGCAACAAAAGAGCTAGAGGATGCAGCAGCAAAACAGCTGGAAGAGGCAGCGGCAAAGAGCTGGAGGATGCAGCAGCAAAAGAGCTGGAGGATGCTGCAGCAAAAGAGCTAGAGGATGCAGCAGCAAAAGAGCTGTAGGTTGCAGCAGCAAAAGAGCTGGAGGATGCAGCTGCAAAAAGGCTAGTGGATGCAGCAGCAAAAGAGCTGGATGATGTAGTGGCAAAAGAACTGGCGGATGCAGCTGCAAAATGACTGGAGGATGCAGCTGCAAAAGAGTTAGAGGATGCGGTTGCAAAAGAGCTGGGAGATGCAGCTGCAAAAAGGCTAGTGGATGCAGCAGCAAAAGAGCTGGGAGGTGCAGCTGCAAAAGAGCTGGGAGATGCAGCTGCAACAGGGCTGGAGGATGCAACAGCAAAAGACCTAGAGGATGCAGCAACAAAAGAGCTAGAGGATGCAGCAGCAAAACAGCTGGAAGAGGCAGCGGCAAAGAGCTGGAGGATGCAGCAGCAAAAGAGCTTGGAGATGCAGCTGCAAAAGAGCTGTAGGTTGCAGCAGCAAAAGAGCTGGAGGATGCAGCTGCAAAAAGGCTAGTGGATGCAGCAGCAAAAGAGCTGGATGATGTAGTGGCAAAAGAACTGGCGGATGCAGCTGCAAAATGACTGGAGGATGCAGCTGCAAAAGAGCTGGAGGATGCAGCTGCAAAAGAGCTGGAGGATGCGGCTGCAAAAGAGCTGGGAGATGCAGCTGCAACAGGGCTGGAGGATGCAGCTGCAATAAGCTGGAGGATGCAGCTGCAAAAAAGCTGGAGGATGCGGCTGCAAAAGAGCTGGGAGATGCAGCTGCAACAGGGCTGGAGGATGCAGCTGCAAATAAGCTGGAAGATGCAGCTGCAAAAGAGCTAGAGGATGCAGCTGCAAAAGAGCTGGGAGATGCAGCTGCAAAAGAGCTGGGAGATGCAGCTGCTGGAGGAGCTGCAAAAGAGCTGGGAGATGCAGCTGCAACAGGGCTGCTGAGCTGGAAGATGCAGCTGCAAAAGAGCTAGAGGATGCAGCTGCAAAAGAGCTGGGAGATGCAGCTGCAACAGGGCTGGAGGATGCAGCTGCAAAAAAGCTGGAAGATGCAGCTGCAAAAGAGCTGGAGGATGCAGCTGCAAAAGAGCTGGGAGCTGAAGCAGCTGCAAAAGAGCTGGAGATGCAGCTGCAAAGCTGCAAAAGAGCTGGGAGATGCAGCTGCAACAGGGCTGGAGGATGCGGCTGCAAAGGGCTGGGAGATGCAGCTCGACAGGGCTGGAGGATGCAGCTGCAAATGAGCTGGAGGATGCAGCTGCAAATAAGCTGGAGGATGCAGCTGCAAATGAGCTGGAGGATGCGGCTAGAATAGAGCTGGGAGGTGCAGCTGCAAATAAGCTGGATGATGCAGCTGCAAATAAGCTGGATGATGCAGCTGCAAAAGAGCTGGGAGATGCAGCTGCAAAGGGCTGGGAGATGCAGCTCGACAGGGCTGGAGGATGCAGCTGCAAATGAGCTGGAGGATGCAGCTGCAAATAAGCTGGAGGATGCAGCTGCAAATGAGCTGGAGGATGCGGCTAGAATAGAGCTGGGAGGTGCAGCTGCAAAAGGGGTGGAGGATGCAGCTGCAAATAACGTTTTTATTTAGTTTCTACGCCTTCATTCAGATAGGGGTACGTAAAAAGAACGATGAATTGTTTTAGAAAAGGCATATACCCAATTGAGTTGCAGTTAGCATCAAACTGAGGTAATACAAAATTCCAAAAATGAAATGATACATGGATGATCAAACATCTTCTCGCCTTCGAAGTTTAGATACTGTGATCCGTTGAAGAACCAGCCAGCAGGAAGAGGCTCAAGTTTGTGTTTCACCTTGACATAATAAACAAATCTTTCATCATTTTAATTATATGAATAACAAATATTAATTATAATTATGTATTTGAATGTTTCTGCTTTTTGTACCGTTCAGATAGTTTAATGAGCCGGAATGATACAAATAATTCTTAAAATTTCAATCCTATTCTCTTCATCTTCTTCGGATTAGAAATAGTCTGCTGGAAAGTTTTGAATGGCTATTGCTCTTACTTTTGCATTGCTGTGGAATTTTATCATATTTTTAATAAGCTTTTCGGTTTAGATTTACAGCTTGTACTCTAAGTTTAAAATTAGTTAGCAAAATAAACTTAGAAAATAAATTCTACCCAGAAGTTTTGAAAACAGTTAAGAATTGACGAATTACCTTGATATCTTCAAGTATTTCTTTCGAGATGTCTTCGCGCTTGAGAAATGATTTTCTCTGCATTGTCTAAAAAATAGCAAAACGAACATATTAGAAAATGTGCTCGCGTTTCTGATTGGCCTATCCGATCCACAACTGGATATTTTGTCTATGTTCTGACACTTTAGACCCTGAAGCGTATCAGACGAAAAGCTTAAGTATCCTCCCCTGTTTTTAAGTATTCTTAGCCCACCAGGTTTGTAAAGGCAAGCCACAAACTGGGAGATAAATGACCCCTACAGGCGAACGATGATGCTCAGCAACAAACTGACCGTTCATTTTCCTGATTTTGATAAACGATTAAGATATCAACTCACCCAAGTCTGCATCAGTCCTTTCATATCATCCTGACACAGTCCTAGGCCAAAGAAAGTAACATGGTTCTCCCCCTTTTCCTGGTCATTACCGTTGAAAGATTTCCTGGAAGATGGTGGGCGCGGTGATAACTGCGTGCTAGCGACAGTAAAGGATGTCATGCCTAGAAGTTTACTCCATTTGAATTCATGAACATCCGGGAAACCTAAAAATTAATACGTTTACCACTGTTATGGGATGGTTATTAGTATATCCAATTAAAAAGCAATGGTAAGTTCATTGATGTTAAAATTATTTAAGCCCACGAGTGTTTTAAATTACTTGCAATTAAAGTTTACGTTTAATAGGTGTTAAAAAAACAAGTAGGCGACAAAATTCTATCGAACAGAGTTGCATGTACGAAGAAGTACAAAAGTGCATCTGGGTTGCACTATCGATGCCTTTTCTAATTAATAAGGTGTTCTATAAGATTTAAGACAATTTGTCACATAAATCATGTTTTGAACATCAAACTGAGGCAGAACAAAGTGCAAACATTTCTGAATTTTTGTCAGATGACAAATGCACAAATTAATGTACCTGCGAAGGTGACTTTCCCTTCCATGTATAGGACGGTTCCTATGAGAAATTGAACGTAGGGAAGACGAAATAGTAAGAAAGACAAATGAAAGTTTATTGTATCAAGTATAAAAACTATGTATAATACTGAAGATTTTTTGTTTAATGTAAAAAACGGAAATATTTTATAGCTATGAACGTAACCAAAAAGATGAAATGTATGAATGAAACAGAAAAAGCACCAATATTCATTCTGTATTTCAATCTAGAAAGGTATTCTACAGGGGCTGGTAAAAAAGACTGTCTTGATAAGGAAGGTAAGGTTGAATATCTCGACATACCTTGAATCTGGCAATCTATAGGTAACTTTCCCTTCATATCTGCATGATAGGATAAAAGGAACTTCGAGACAAAAGCTGACTTTTCGTAAAATTACTATTCTGAAAATTTATACTGTAATCGAATAATAATTAACTACTGATATGATGTGTTAGGATTTTCGTGTGCTGTAAAATTCACCAATTGATGATGGGAAACAAGTTCTTAAAGCAAGTTCCTTATGGAGAATAAGTTTCTATATATCATTTGAGAGTGAAGAACTGGTGTCCACAATAACAAATCTAGCTTCCTTTTTTCCTAAGTATTTAAAAAAATTTTTAACATGATTTTTCTGCATGGGAACAAGAATCTTGTTTTCAAGGGTTAGACCTATGGCGGCGTTTAGTCAGCTGATCGGAAATTCTATGTTTGCTACACGAGAATGGCGAGACTTATCATTCTAATTTTCATCATTTTAATTAATGCGGAATATGATAACAAATATTGTAGTATATTTCAAAATGGGCGGGTAGGTACTTCTATATAAGGTTAAATGCAGCTTTATTCATCCCACGATGAACTGAAAAACAAAGTCTTTGCAACAACGATAATACGGTTACAAATGCCGGCATTCTTACGCTTAATCTTGCTCATAAACTGTGTCTTGTCAAGGGCTTCCGTGAAGAATAAGGTTATCTATGAGGGAGAAAATCAGAGTTACTCGCTAATTTAAGATTAAAAAATTGATAATTAAATAGAGCTGTGAATTCATAAGCTTTTTTAATAAGTAAGAGATAACACAAACGAAAAATTTGATGAATAAATAGACAGAAAATATATACGCATTGCTCATCTGCTACCTGAATGCTGATAAAACGCATCGAATAAGCAAGATTAAAAACCTGGTTAACAGCATTTTCGCAGTGCCGGCTCCTAGAATTTAAAAATAACCTATTTGGATGAATGCTCCTTTTAAAGTGGCTATTCACTTTAATTCACAAAAGCTCGCATATAATAAACAAGCAGATCAAATTAAAATTAAAAATAAAAAAAAGTATCACAGTAGAAGCGGCCTGCAAAGCAATAGCTCTTCATTATATGTTAAATTGTTTCCCTCTGCCAAGAAACAGGACAGTTGAAGCAGAAGAGAGGGGCTCGAGGTAGCAAGCAATTTCAATCAACTATATCTGAAATAAAACAGATTGGTACCTTTTCCCATCGGAAAAAATTCTTGCTCTAAGAGCTTTAGATTCTTGAAATGAAGAGTCAGACAAAATCAGCTCAATATCAGGTGTCCTGGAACCAGAAAGAAGCATGCAGTGATATAAAATACAAAAATGGTAGAAATTTAATGGATCAAGATTTGATGCATTTTTGGGGGTGATCATATTTGAAAATGGCTTTGAAATAAGCAAACATTTAGTAAACTAAAGCTTTTCATCTGACACTCTTCAGAATTTAAAACGTCAGAACATAGATCGAAAACTCTACGCTGGGAAATATATATACCCAGTTGTGGATACCCAGATCCTTAACTGGGTATATATATTTCCTAGCGTAGAGTTTTCGATCTATGTTCTGACGTTTTAAACTCTGAAGAGTGTCAGACGAAAAGCTTTAGTTTACTAAATGTTTGCTTTTTTCAAAGCCATTTTCAAGTTTTGTACCACCAAAAGATTGTTTGTGATCATATTTCATCGAGATCACGATCCAGTAGCAATATTGGTACAAAAATGTTTTAATAAGGAAAAGCATATTTGCGATAGGCAGATGCAAAGAAAATGACATTAAAATGATGTTCTTTCACAGATCGAAATAAGGTTAAGCTAACTATAGGATTTTGTTGGATAACATGCTTTAAATTGAGTCAGTGTAAATAAATAATAGGGCACTGAGATATTCAGGATTTGGTATTTCTACACATCTTCTTAAACGATGAAGATAATGGAACTGATTCTTCATTTAGCAGGGTTTCATTGATGCCATCCATGCTTCAAATTGACGCTAACAAACATGAACACTACTATGAAGAAACCTAAGAGAAATGACGAAACAAATTCTACGAATTTAAATTTGCGGCGATGCATCCAGTATAAATAAGCATAAACATCAGGCAGTAAAGCTCAAAATTAGAAATAAGCACCTGGAAACTTCTCCGCCTTTGGCAATTAGGAAGGATACTTCTGGGTTACAGTAGCGAATAAGTCGTTGACAATTGGAGAAAGAATCCGCCTGGAAGAAATTGAAAGGGAATGGAAGAAACAGGAAAGGATATATCATACACAGCAAATGTGGAGAGAGGTTAAAGAAACTGCTATTGTCTAGACAGAAGTAAAAGAAACTGCTATTGTCTAGACAGAAGTAAAAGAAACTGCTATTGTCTAGACAGAAGTTAAAAAAACTGCTATTTTCTAGACAGAAGTTAATGAAACTGCTATTGTCTAGACAGAAGTTGATGAAACTGCTATTGTCTAGACAGATAAAGTTATTTTTTCCTTGGGCTCCATGTTGATAGGGCAACCTTTACAGTCGTGTGCTCATGTTTCTGATTAGCACATTTTGATAAAACTGGGTTCCCAAGCACCGGATTTTCGATTATTTTTCGGACGTTTTATACTATGAAGATAATTTAACAATCTAAAGAGGACAAATAATAAAAAATCATTTTGACAAGTAGTATACAGAGAAGATAAAGACGAAAAGATATACACAGATAGAGACGAGAACATACAAGGACAGTGACACCACTAGCAACTACTTGCTGTTGAAAAGTTAGAAATTTCGTTACCTTTTCTGGCTCTGTACAGCTTGTAAACACAGCATTACTGACAAACCCTAAAGAATGGAATTTCGATTTATCAGTTAACCCATGTTTACATCGATTCCTTTACATTAAGCTTAGAGACAATTTCTTTTGAAAAATAGGAAAAGGCGCGCTTGACTCAGGTAGCACACAGCTTTTCTAAAATAACTATTTTCACATGTCTTGCAGTCAAACAGAAGAGGGGCTACTCGGCAATTCAAAAAATTGCAAGTGAACGAGCTTCGCAGAAACGATAATCACTCTTGCACTGTGAATCAAAAGAGTAAAGAGGACACAGCAAGGTCAAAGCACTAAACAAAGTCAGGAGGGTATATAGAATGTGGTCAGCCTATATCGTGACTGCAGGATTAACATATACCACGAGCATCTGATTTATTGGTCTGACATACTGTCTTTCTGTGAATGTTCTGTTCTCAGTGGTAAATGGTTAGGGAATGGTTTCGATGCAAAAGGAGTCCACGGTGCTTTTAAAACCAATAACATCCTTAATTATAATTGTAAGGATGGATGTAGCGTACCTGAACGACACTGTTCCAACAAAAACGGCAAATGCATCCTTTGGAGAAAACAGTCAGATAAAAACATTCAGTCTTTGACTACTCAAAACAGATCAAGGCGGACGAGAAAAACGGAATTCCAGCAAGTAAATGCACTTACAGCTACAGCAGGTAGACGCTGGCAAAAACAAAATATACAAGAAGCTGGACAGTATCAAATGAAATGCACTTTGCATACAAGTATAACGTCATAAATAGCACTTTGGCCAGTCTGATTAAAAATGTAAAGGATTATATAGAAGAATTCGTTAAGCCTGGTAAGTTCATCGCATTTTCTCAATATATCAATCTTACAGACAAAGGATGACGATTTCGGCACCAAGGATGACGACTGGAATCAGCGCAATGCTACAAAAAAATCATCTTTACATATCACAAGAGAAAATAAATAAATTAAGCCAAAAAAGTGTTGGAAACAAAGGACTACCTTCCACGTAAGAAAATGTTGTTCGGATTCACACAGCACGTGACTGAGCCAATTTTGAGGTTGCTTCGAACATACTGATCTGGGTGTTCCTGAACAGCATCGATGATATCTCTGACGTCAACAAACCTAATATAGACAAAGGAATATGAAGTAAAAAATCAGTTTTCTCAAACTAATGGTAAAATAGCGATAAAGCAAGCTGTAGAGAGATATGCTTGAAATAGAAGCTACATGGCATCACTGATTTTCAAACGGTGAATTTGAAAAAGTCCTGTAACCTGTGATAGGAAAATACCAGACGGTACAAATGTGGCTCAAAAGTCTGGCTGGCTTGAGTTAAATGCGACCTTTAGTTCAGCATTTATACTATGTTAAAAAGTAACAGCCATGAAAAGTTCTTGTTCCGAGGACTCACTGTATACAAACAAAATGTATATTGTGCGATACTTAATTCCAAAGAATTCTTCTGTGAAACGTTCAATAATGAATTATCAGCCATTTTGCCTTGTAATTGTCAGGTGCACACAACAAACAAAAACCCACCCATTGGTTTGAATAATGAGTCTCCTTCTCTTTCTAATGTTAGCGACGTATCTTCCCTTTTGTTGCGTCAAAGTTCGGAATGTCAAGGCAAGCTGGTCTTGGAAAGCTATAAAAAATAGTCAGCATGTCAAAACTGATACAAATCGAAACAGGTTTAACAAAATTTTTATTATATCCAGAGTTAAGAAAATGCTTTGATCTTCCTTTGGATGAAATTTTGCGCTGTTGGCCTTTATCAAAATTTACATGAAAGGTATCTTAGAAACGGAATTTTAGTAAAATGTCAGGAAAAAAAACAAGTTTAAGCAATTTATATGTTCTTCTCACTTTATATAATCTTGTCAAGAAATACTATGATTCAGATGATACTTATTTATGTAAATAAAATATTTTATTTTTTTATATAAACTACTTAAACCTTCAACAGGGCCCTTGTTGATAACAGTTCTTTCTTGTACTGATAAAGTTACCCTGTATAAACATGTATATTATAATTATTATTATAGGGTATGCATTGGCCATTCTCAAAACTACTGCATCGCTTGATAACGTTCCTCCCTAGAACCGTAATATCCTCTTGATTTTGATCAGTTCACAAATTATAAACCGGTAAGATAACAGGGCAGTCAAAATATATTCATTTCCATTTTAAAACAGTATGATAAAATTATTGCTAATATTTTTCGTTACATTTACAAATTCAAATTGGGCAAAAGCATGATAGAAATTACAGCTAGATGTTTGCAAAAATACAGTAAGAAATCTAAGAAGCATACCTTTTGCATCAAATGACTGCTTTATATCCTGCGGCACTTTGATAGCAACCCATCTGAAACAGATTTAGGCATGCAGCATTATGTCATTATTACAAGTGATCATTAGAAAAAAGCCTATTAAAGACCGAACCTATTATCTATAGAAAATTTATGATTTCTCACCGGCTTGCCTCCCTTGCAAGGGAAATCAAAGTCTTGCATAAAGTCTCAGATCCACTGCCAGGAAGACCAGTGACGATTGTCAATAACAGCTACAATGAAAAAGCATCTAAAGTCGTACATTCAGGAAAAGTAGAAGATAAAATTAAAGAATAAATCAAGTGAATAACTCAATCATTTACACCCTATTATCTACTAATACTGTTCCAATTGATGGAAATTTTTAACGGCACCCCTCTCTCAGGGTTGAGGGGAGATAAACTCCAGCTTTCGGCGAAAAGTTTAACCTCAAAGTTTAAAATTTCTATAAAACATTAGGTTAACAATGCACATCTAAAACTAAAGTAAGTTAACTAGGTAAAGCAAACAACCAGATTTATTTGTGTTTATCCAGATAAAATGTACATATTGTACATATGCTCATATTGTTATAATGTTACGTTTGTTTGTTAATTGTTATTTTGCAAACACTTTGAGAATACAAATGATCATCGTTACGTAAGAAGAGACATTAAGGCTTAGCACAGATAAGAGGTTAAACCCAACCTCGGAATCATCAGCTGGCAACGAATTCTTCTCCTTCGTAGCATTAGCTGGCGTCAAGAGAACATTAAGGTCCTTCTCTTCTAGAGGTTGTGAGGTGTGTGAAGATATTTCGAAATGCTTGAAGAACCTAAAACATGGTGCGAAACTTGAAAGAAATGAAAAGGAAACAAACAGGGAAATAGGGAGATAGCTGGATAGAGAGGGAAAAGCTTTCATACTTTATCAAGGCCAGTAACATTATCACGTTATCTAAAGGACATGCACTGAAATGAATCACTGACACTTTTGCTAAGGAATACTTTATTGAAAAAGCAATTCAAAGAGTCGTCACCTTTTAAGGTTGGGAAATACTTTAAGTTGTCTTGCAAAAGGAAGCATTTTCTCATCCAGTGTCCTGAACCTTTCATAGAGGCAGTCGTACCTTAAAAGGAAATATCAAGAATTGTTGGCGAATTTCTGCTGTGGACATGCTTCTCATAAAAAGATATGGAAAACATGAAAATAGTTGATGCAGAAAATAAGATCATTTTACTCACATCATCTCCTGTTCTTTCGGCAAATCTATAAAAACAAAAACATTTACAAGGTAGCATTGGCGCATCAATTTGTTATAAAAAATCTCTATAAGGCGAGCATTGTTTGAAATTTTTAGATTCGACAAGCGTGAAGACTTAAAGAATATAGCAATGATATTCAGCAGTAAGAGGATAATTTGCATTTAAAATAAAACCCTTTTAATCCATTCATTAATAGCAAATTAATAACATTTATAACAAAATTCATAACAAATTGCTAGGCAGAAATTCTATACAGCCAGTTTTTAAAAATATAAAAATCAGCAATTTCTAGCAGTCACTAGCCTTCATTTAAGAATTATTGCCAAACAATTGATCCTCGAGAGCCAATGCAATCATAACTTTTGAACGCTTTAAATGTTATCAGTTAGAGTCGGAAAAAATCAAATTGGCCTAATGTTGTACCAGAAAAAAGGGCCTACTATTGAACCTATTCCGCTTGAAAAAAACTCCGGTCTGTTTAAATCTTGGCCTGTTTCAGGAATGGGTCTGGCACTGCAGCACCAAAAGCACCCACCTTAATCCAGCCCTGTCATCAAATGCTTAATGAATAGTGTAATCGGATACATGACAGCTGAAGACAGTTGACAAAGACCACTGTTCATCTATCTGTGTTAGAGATTTTGATACTGTGTCCATAGATAAGAACAGTCCTACGGCAGGCATTTAAAAACATGGCTGCAAAATTTTTCTTTCCGCGAACTTATTGAATTTTATGAAAATTTTCTACCAGATAGAGATGTTGCGTCAAAGACTTCCAAAAAAATTGAGAACTTATAGTTCCTACTTATAGTTCCAAGATCCAACTTAAAAAAATAACAATCTCGAGGGCAAACTATCCCTTGCTATAAAGCACAAAGACATAATTCCTTTTCAACTAAAATTGTTGCGTTTGACATATTTTTCTGCCAACTCTAAAAACTTCCTGGGAAAATATTTCCCAGGCTCTGATAATTTTTACAGCTCTGTTTACAACATCATTGATGTAAAGAGGCCCAATTAATACAGAACTGCAGAAATGCTAATATGCAAGATTGTTACCATTGCAGCTTTTCAAGGGACAATTCTTATTCTCCTTCCAAAAATGAAAAGCTTCATCGTAAAATCCAGCATGAGCTTTGGACCTCGGGAGGAAAGCAACGACCACCTCATTGTCTTTCTCCAGCCAAAACGGCAGCGAATGTAGCAGTTTCTCACTGGGCTTTATTGTAAGCAGCGTGATTGAGCTAATGGAATCCTTGAAAACAGAGTTTAACAAATTAAAAGACACTGAAAACCATTGGCCTGAATTCTGCTGGAAGAAACTTCTGCATCAGATTTCACTTCAAAGAAATTTTGAACCAAAGGATCTATATTTTGGTATTCATATTCTCATTTTGTAAGCAAACATAGAAATTCTCTAGCTACGTTCAAACAATTTAAGCTAAGAAATTTATGTATTTAATTTGACATGTTTCAGTATAAGTTTGTGTCAAAATTAAAAACCTTTGCAAATTGAATTTATCAAACTGTCAAATTTTGCAAAAAGTAAGAGCGTCATTTGATTATAATGGTAGGACATGCTATGAAAAATTTGGTGCCAAAAAGACAAAAATTGGACAAAAATCAGAGTGCAAAGCAAAGGTTAGCCACTACAAAAGAAAACTCACATTGTCAAATGTGCTCCAAGACACGAAGAGGTCCAGTGGGAATGATAGATATCCACTTTGTTTGTGATGAAGAATCAAGCAATTTTCGAAGCCGTAAAACGTAACTGAAATAAAGTAAAATTGAAATAATTATCCATCAATCGAAATGGGAAACTTGAGAAACGCGATGAGCTTCTACGCAAGACAAATTGAGGTTTGGAATAGAAAACAAAATGCATCTAAAAGCAGTTGCATTAAAAAAACATTGATTGCAAATTGGAAACCATTATCAGTTGATATATCTTACAAATTAATGACGTCACGTCACCACACGCCTTATCGCAAATCTTACTTAAATTACAGGCAGTTTTAAATTTACTACAGGGCTTTATTAATATGGGGGAGGGGGAATTGTCCCTATATCTCCAGTGACCTTCAATTGTTAAAAATCATCCTCTCTTTAGAAGCCAAGGATTAACCCCCCAGCAGAGTTCATATACTCTTATTGCAGGACGTAGGACTTTAATGTAAAAATACGCGTTTCCGAAATGCAAGAGGCAATGACTTAATGCAACTGAGATTGCAGTTTGGACATTACGTTCCTGTACATATGTTCTTCAAAACCAGCAAATGACCTACCCTCTTCCGTCTGAAATGTGGGCCACTGCCCCACAATCAGCATGGCGGTCGCTTTCTCCATCAAACAGCGCCCGTAGGCAGTGAACTTCTCTTTGATGTCAACATCTTTACCGACCCAGGCTCCTTTCTCGGTCTTAGCAAAAAAATTTAGTTTAAAAGATGTAGCACAAATATAATATCTATCACCACAGCAAAGCACCAAAAATTAAAATTAAAAAAAAGAGTAATAAGTCCATGATTTACGCAGCAAGAAAAAATTGAATGTTTTCTCGTGTGCATTTTTTTCTGAAAAGTCCAACTCAAGGGCTAAGAGGAGATATGGAGCCAACAAACTCACCGGCCAACTGATAAATCTTGGCACCCCACGTGTTAACAGCACACACTCAGTACTGACTCTTTCTATACAATGAAGAAATATAACAGTTGAAATGGCATATTAAAGAGGCAAATGTCTTGATGACTCTAATAGGTAATCTCTTGCACAAGCTGACAAAACACACAACTAAATACAATTTATCTGCAGATTTGAAAGTTCCAGTACTCTCCAACTGATCTATATCGTCACCTCAAGCTATATCATCGGAAATGTTCATAATAAAAATAATAACAATAAAGGCCATAAATTTCTAACGATCCACCGGCACTTGAAGACATTTTGTGTCAAAGAGGGAAGATTGAAAAATTCAGATGATTCTTTAAGACAGTCATCCCATAATAATCATGATCAACATCCTCGCACAGACATTACCTGACATCTTCTCCATCTATATAAAAGCTAGGTTCGATAAGGGATCGATAGAATTCGTTCTTTTGGTCAAATATATATATTAGGTGTTGTCTAAGGAAATTATCAATGCATTTGACAAGAATTTTTCTACAAGTAGCAAAGGCTCACCTTGGACACATTTGAGATTAACTGTTGATACGAGAAATGTGTCTGAAAAGCAGATAGATCCTAGGGATTTCCCTTGATATTTTTGGCTTGGAATATCGTTTATGGCGATGCGTAACTATGAAAAGAAATGGAAAAATTTCAATTCGTAAATACGAAATTGCCAAAACGATTAGAACATCTGAGCTTCATATCTGCGATCCTAGAAGTAGAAAAGCTGACCTCAACTTTTCTCATAATAACACTTTAAATTTTACTGTGCTCCGAAATTTTAAAAAAATTGTAAATACCAAGGTCGAGCTTCAAGATTCTTATAAAATCTATCCTTATAAAAAGGTGAGTGTGACTGTAGGGCAATTAAATTATGCAAAGCACAACAGCGGATGCGCAAACCAGAACGTAGTAACATCGGGTCAAAGCCCCACCCAAAGGAAACTGATCATTACTGAGAAGAACAAGGCCAGTCCCCCGTGACTCCGGGAATCGGAATTACGTCGTAGTGTAGTCACGTCGTTGAATAGCATAGATATCAACATTGAGCTTGAGGGAGCGGGGTGGAAAATCTCAAAATGGTCTGTCCAACATTGTAGATACGAACAATGGGGTTACCGAATAAGCCTAACAAAATAAAGATGGGCCATGGCAAAGGCCTTGGTATGAAACTTGACATGTCTATATACAATAGGTTCTCAATTCACTGTATCGGCACAGCTATAAAGCCTTGACTTTATTCTAATTCTTATTGATGAATGAGATGGCAGCCAGATGGCAAGTAAATTGAAGACAAGGGAATATGTGCAATTGAGGACAATGCTTAAATACGAGAGACTTACACTCTTGCATGTACCAGTTATTGAGGCGTTCTCGCTAGATGATGGAAAATTCGACATCAGACAAAACATCATATGAAAAAGCAGAAATAGCTAATCTGTATAGCAGATTTTTTGAAAGGAGGGAAATGCCATAAAAACAATCACCCAAATTACAGTTCCATTTTCAAATATGATTTTGGAAAAATCAAGACATTTTAAGCTAGGAAATATATATATACCCTATTGTAACAAAAATTTCTGGCTTCCCTTTTGTCACAAAGTGCTCGATGCCGTAAAGGCAGAGATGTACACTGCCTAATGGTTGCCTGATGAAACTCAGAGTTGCAACTTGTAAAGGTCCGGTTCAACACACGAGAACGTAATACCCGTTGCAGATCGAAATAGGCCAACCAAAGCCATTTTCAATTTCCGTTGTTATATTGCAAAGTTCATTTTATGTTCAAAAATGCAGATCGTTTGTCTGTTTAAGAATATCGATATTTTCCAAGGTTTCCTGAAAGATAGGCTAATTAGCAGTTGAGATCACCAGAAGGGACAATTTCTTATTTAATTCATTTTAACCATAAGACATTGGTGTTGTTTAGATCTGGATCAAGGGTGCTCTTAGGTCAGTATCTATAACCTAACTCTTGTCTTAACTTATTTTTCCATTCATTTGTTGTGTGGTTGACTTGGAAATTGCAACAAAACACTAAATTTCATCTCTGATAATGGTTCTACCCGGAGATTCCAAAAGCTCTTAATGTGTCGTCATAAACATGTTGGTATCGTCTTTCTATCTGATAGAGGTCGGAAATTTTTCTTGGTAATAAGCACGTTGCCTCACCTCGTTTCTTTCGCATCTCAAAGTCATGAAAGCATTCCACATATATAAAACACATACCTGCCGTTTTGATCCACCGACTTCCACGTGACATCAATGTCAGATTTCTTTGGTACAAAATCAGACTTCCTTTCTTTAGCAGATTTTATGATGTGTTGGACAGCAACATCTTGACACTAGCAATGCAGAAAAACAGTTTCTGTAAGTCTTTAGATCAGACTTGATCTGTCAGACTCGTCGAACAGAAGTGTGGGCAGTGCTTAAACTTCGGACCATAAACCGATCTAACATCTTTTGGATATGATGCCATTTTAGATATGAAATACTTTACAGCACTTGAGTGATTGCTTAAGAGAATTCATAAAACAGAAGTTTCTTGCCATGAATTTACGGAACCAATGCTGATTGCGATATCCCGTGTAGTTAAGAAGTCACGCCAGTATAGCCCGATTTGTTGGTAAAACCCTCAGGGTAGCTACGGCACAGTGCAGAATTTCTACATGTTTAGGAACGCTACCCTAATATTCCTTCATGTTAGAATCAGTTATAACAGTATTTGCTATTTCAAACCAATAATGGAACAGAAGAATCTTGATTAATGTGCCAAGTCTTAATAAATTGATAATTGAAATTGAAACTAAAAAGGAAATATTGACAGCCGAAGTGCCAGGGGATGCTCCTTCGGAAATCTCAGGAGATGTCATTCCTAAAACCCATGGGAGATTCATTGGAAAATTCTGCGATTCACCAATCGCACGAAAGGGTTTACTAATTTATTGTGATTAAAAAATCGAGGCATCGAAGTTAAAACTTCTGAAAAGCTTGTAAAAATAATTGACAGAAATCATAAGATACCGATTGCAACCCAAAGATAACTTTAACTATGTAGCAATGGGATAATTCTATCACGGGTCGATCTGATAGAGTTAATT
This sequence comes from Rhopilema esculentum, assembly GCF_013076305.1. Next base: position 815,093 of record NW_027019299.1, read on the forward strand.
GAGGTATTTAACATCCCATCTAACTATCCTGACAGACTGTTCTCTCTGTTTTATAAATTGAGTGATCATCAATCGATCGACTTTGGGAAAATTGCACAATATTGTATTTTAATCAAAAGGGGCCCACCGAAACAATACCAAGCTTCATCCATATTTGTACATGACAATTTTCCTTAATATAACAAAATTTGCTAGCTTGGTCAATACGACGTATGTTACTGATTGTTAGAGGAAAGCAAAAATTGAGTTCAAAGCAACATCAGAATTTTCCTTTCTTTTACAAGATATTCCTTGCAAATTAGGGAAGAAAATGCAAAAGATTATTTACCTTCGCAAAATCCAAAGTCTTCTTGTATTCATCAACAGCCAAATCAAAGGCTTCGCAAGCCAATTCATAACAGTCTCTTAAAACCCTGGAATAAAAACATCACACGTGACAAGATCATAGAAGAGATAAAAACATCACACGTGACAAGATCATAGAAGAGAATATTTGACAGGACTGACTGTCAAGTGGATTACTTTATTCTGCATCAAATATTTCAAACATATTTTGTAGATGGTACGAAATCTAACAGACGTCCATTTCGTCCTAGTATTATTCAAGATCACACTACATTGCAATTTATATTACAGTCCAGTAGAATCAGATTTAATTTTAGGCTCTTTTACTTAGCCTAAACATATTCTGAAATAATTAATCTACTAAATGAAAATATCATCTTAATTTGACAAAAACAATCTTTCAAACCTAATTTCCTTGGTGTCTGTTTCTTCGTCTTTTGTAGCCCCATCTGCAATCAGAAATTATTGAAATAAGACAACGAAAAATGCCCTGGCAAACCTTTGCACTGAAATTGTGCAGCCAACATTGCAAAGTTGCAACAGTTGATATACAAATGCTTTACCAAACAACTTTTGCCTAGTATACATTGAACCCTCGTATACACATTGCCTTTATATATACATTGTTCCCTAGATTAGATTATGTAAAGCTTCATCTTTTGCATACTCAGCTTTGAAGAGTTCACAACTTATGAAAAAATACTAATCTATATCGACATATGAGCCAAACATAATGATACTTCGAAAGCAAAGCTCTCTTAGACAGATTCAAAATAATGTAATATAAAAGCATTCTGAGACATTTCTACTTTGTTTTTAAGTAATAATGTATAGGTACCGTTTGATTGCTTGACTGTGGGCTCGATCAAGTAGGTCCTTGTGCACGAGACCATCCCTTTGGAATCTTTCCCTTCGCAGACCTAAAGGGCAGAGATCTAACTCAAGATACGTAACTTACAATTCAAAGTAACTTACCACTCTATAATTGTGACTACAAATATGTATTTAAATCTGTAAACTACATAATGACGTCTGTACTTATCAACTAAACTATCAGACGAGGCAAATCCAACAGAAGAGAAATGAAAGGGTTTATATGACCTCTCTCAATAATAGCCTTCTTTTTCCATCATTCCACACAAAATGGGAAGCTACATATGTTGATGCATAGGTATTAATGTTAATCTAATGTTAATCTATCAACTGCTGCATAATGTTTTCAAAACAGATGAGCAGTCCTTTATCGTCGATCAATTATTCAGCAACCAATCAATCAGCCTTGCATCTATCGCCCATTTTCTTTATAATCAAACATCTTAGGATTAATTTATCCTCTGCATACGGACAATAGATTGTGTGGTAATATAGACAAGTAAACATTTCACTGTAGCTATAATGACACGTTGATAATGCCAAACATATGACGTCACAACAGTTTAAAGACGAGAACGGTTACAAAACGATGAAAAAAACTTCGTTACAAAGACTGGCACTTACTACCCTTTTTGCCTACTATAAAAATTAACATAAACTTCCATAAATTTTGCCTGTGGATCGCATTAAGCGTGAAACTCGGAGTACCAACTTAGAACCGTCCTGTTTTTTTACACCAAAAGCGTGTCTAGCTCTGCTGATACGGCATCAAGCACTTTATGACAGACAGGTAAACAGCAATTTTCATTAAGTTTCCTTAACTGCTTTTATCATAACATGGTCAACATATCTATCACTAAAAGAAGCAGATAATTTATGGAATAGAGCTGAGAATACAAAATTCAATAAACAAAGCTCAAACCATGTGCAGGGCAAGTGTTCGATCAATCCCGCTTTCTTTTAACAAATTTCCTCCGTTCTTTGAAAGCTCTGCTTGTTTTTCACCGGTAAAAACTCCAAATCTGACGGACGGCTCACTAAAAAAGATCATTTTACAAATCATTGGGGTTAAAGAGCCGAGTTGTTATAGGCTATAAAATTTCATAGACCATAAACAATTAGCAATGAAGTTACCGTAAAAAGCATAGAAAGATTTTGTTCAGCAAATCAGATTTTCTGCCATTCAGCTATTCAGAGACCACTATTCATCATTTTATTCATTTGACGGTGGTGCCACAGAATAGCTCTATTCTGTGGTGGTGCTAGCAGCTCTAGGTGTGTGTGTGTGTGTGTGGGGGGGGGGGGAGAGATTTCAGAAGAAATATATAGTCTGTCTCTTCACTAGCGCAGAAAATCAGTTTTTTTAGAATTTGAAGCAATTTGGGACATATTAGTTTCGAAAAAGTTTAAAAATATCCCGGCTAACAACAAGCCATGCAAAGTCACTTTTCTGAAATATCGGCCTTCAAACTCAGATGTTAAAATGAAGGCCTTGGAACGACATTACTAATTATGGACATCTTTTTCTTCAACAAAACAACAAAGTCCTTTACTTTGGTAAAGATATCAATCGAAAAAACTTTTTTCATAGCAAGACTTCGTTATAGAAACATATATACTTGACTTAAATAATGGATATGACTTGAAATCATTATATAAAAGATACAGAAGCTACAGTACTGCTCAGAAACTTAATTACCTCAAGCCCTCCAGCTTTCTTTCATCAGCACCATGGTGAAAATATGTCTTCAATGGCTGGAGAAGAGAATGCAGAGGGTAAAGAGACTTACAATTACTAAGCTGCCTGACACTTACAAATAGCTGTCTTTACTTTTTAAGAAGAAAACTTTGCAAATAAAAAGATTTTCATGGTTTTATGAGTTAATGTAAAGTATATCAAACAGCATGTTTTCCAACATTAGAATTAAACAAAGAGAGATTATTAAGAAAATTAACAGTCTGAGGCCCAGAACATCTTATTGCTTGAATCTGACATCGAGGTGCTTTACTCTATATCTACAAATGGCCTAGCACTTACTTCTTCCACCTTCAATCGATCCAAATTTCCAATGTTTTGGTCACTAATTGAAATCGAAAAAAGAAAACAAAAATATTCCAAATAAACACAATCAACCATGTTATTCAAAGAAATGAATACAATTGTTATACCTTTCCCGAACAATTTTCAATAGATAAGGTTTTAAGACTTCAATGCAAAAATCGTGTCTTCTAGGTAAATGTAAAAACTTTTCTTACCAGCATGGACATTTTTAAACAGTTTATGCTTGTGCTTAGGACTTCACGTTAATACAAATGTCAAAAAAGCAGTGTCCTGCATTATTTTATTCGCTCAATTAGGATCAATGTAAGGACATTTTTACCAATAATAGAAAAACAGAGATTCAGCAATTTTAGTAACAAAATAATATAACATAAACGGGTAATGAAGTAGTTAAATTATTAAGTACTTTCGAAAAAGACAAATATTAACCCCTGTTTAGAATGCTAGAGCAACTTAATATAAACGTTAAAGATTTATAAATGATCAAAAACCCTTGATTGGAAAAAAAAGTGGTCGTATGAATTTGGGATGACAAGAACGAGTGAATAAAGATCTAAACAAGAGTAAGACAAGGGTTCTGTGTTTTGTCGGGGGAAGAAATTTCTATAGCCTCAGATAAACCAATGACATGTCATTCTAGAGCTCTATAGAGGCATGTCATTCTATTCAAATCAAAAGAATAAATACAAAGAATTATTTGGGTAGTAGTGACAGCGACAATACAGAAGGATCCTTTAACACAAGAAACAAGGTATTCCTTTAGGAAAACAGCCTTCCCTTTCTTTCAGATCAAAAACAATACCTAAAACATGTTAACATGTGCTTCCCTCATTGGCAACATTTACTAGAAAAACCAGTCCCCCTGTGGTCTTTTAAAATTGCAGTTCTAGAAACTTAAGCCGCGTATTCACTTCTGGATTCCAATGTTAATTTTTTCCATAGACTCGTATTTCTGTTGAGGTGTTTGTTTTTGTCAAAGCGATTGATGAGTAAGTTACAAATTTAAGTAATAAGGAACCTTGAATACTTGAATAGCAACCTGGCATTGAAAAGTACTCTAAATTTTCATAAATCTAAAAAAGAAATTAAAAATTATTTAAAAACGACCATGCTTTACGCTATCAATTAGTGATTTCCATCAAAGATAAAAGCAAAAAAATATTTTGACATTAATAAAGCATATTATAATATGATTCACATACCTGACCATGCTTACACTTTCAATTAGTGATCTCCACTGTTGCTCAAATTGTGGTAAAAGCTGATCATAGACAGAATGAAAATTAAATCAAAGTTGAGCTTGAATTTTAAATCCACTTAGCAAAGGAAAATGATGAAAGTGATAAACTGAAGAAGAATGCATACTCACTACTCAGTAATTTTTTCCGAAAATTTCTTTCTCCAAACAAATAGAGATATCAAAAAGTATTCGAATTTCAAAAAATTCTCAACTTTGATTTTTAATTTTAAAACAAGACTTAGTAAGTTATTCACGCAAACATAGAAACAAAGTAAAAATCAGACCTGCGTGACAAGATTCTCCAAATCAAACTGGTTAAGTGTGGCAAAAGCGTCATTAAGGAATTCTGTCCCTTCAACAACCTGAATAGTTTGAAATAAAACTGATTATGTATCAAACTTTGAAATGGGTCAAAATGCTTTAAACATGTTCCTTTGACCATGTCTATGACCAAGAAATAGAAATAAAAGATGACAGCTATTTTAAAGACAATTATGATCATAATAAAACATATCATACTGGTTTAAGACTGTGGTTAAGGTGTATAAATATTGATAAACAGTTTACGGTCAAAATATTTTCCATCAGTAGCAGCCCTTGGATTTAATTACGATTTAATCTTATGTTCATAAACAAAAAGTCTAGCAGATGAAAAAATTAACCCTTAAGAAATCTTTGTTGGCTAACGCATATTGAAGAACTTACCTGGTGCTTCATGGTGAAAAAGCCGCCACTAGAAGTAAAAAAAGAATCATCACATCTGAGAGTTTAATGATTAAATTGATATGAAAAATTTGCCAGAAGAAGCTATTGTGGTATCCGCTATATTGATAGCTTTTCTTACCCTCCAATTTCTTCCAAAGCATATGCTTGGATGAGAGGCCATTGTTCGATCAGCATTGGGTCAAATGGAATGGACTGATACTTTGATGAAACTGCAAATAATATGGTCAAATTAGTAATCAAACATGGAATTCGGCTAACGATGAGAAGATATAAAGAAATGTTAGAAAAGATGGTACTTTGTGTGTGCGTATACCTAACTATAAGGATGGCTCAATGATTTTGATCAAAGACATCAGATCCAAGGATCACAGTTTCAAGGTTCTAGCAATGACCAAAAATTCACTTAGGGCCTGTTTATTGGGAATGTTTTCCCAGCATTTTACCGGAGAAGTGGGAATCTCTTTATCTCAAGATCCTGCCCATATTGCATTGCATAATAGCATGAGTATTTCTTGATGAACCTGCCAAGGCGGGTTCTTGCAAGCTCCCCCCCTGAGGTTTGCCTTTCTTGGTAAACCCCCCAAGGTGGGTTCGCACAAGGCCCCCCTCTGCCGGGGCTGGCTAACCTTCCTTGATCAACCCACGGAGGCAGGTACATGCAAACCAACCACCCCTTGCCATCCTGAGGTGCAAATTAGCAAAAAACGAACACAAAACCCCCTCACAGAAACCTCCCTTGCACAAAACCCCAACACATAAAATCCCCTTCACACAAAACCCCAACACAGAAAACGTGCCCCGGCAGACACATGACTCTCACAGAAAAGAGGCTCCTGCCCTAAAGAGGCTGTGGATGCTTCCCGCAGGGGTTGCAAGAACCAAGAGAGATAAGTCTGAGGCTAAAGGGGCCTTGCAAGAACCCATCTTGGCAGGTTCTCTAAGAAGGCTAGTCTTCCTTCCATACCAAGGCAAACAAATATCAAAAACTATAAATAAGAACTTCGCTCAAAGTTTTAATTTATTGATATATTTGCTCAAGGATGAAATGCTCTACCATTTCTGGTAAATTGTATGTTACTTGGAAGTTATCTTTTCCAAATGTGCGCAAACAGTCTGTTGCAATTAAGTGATCTCTAATTGAGATGATGTTAATGGGTCATTATGATTGACATGTCTCTAGTGAGCCAAGTGCCCAGACACTGGAGCTGATTTCATTCACTCCAAAGCCCTGAGTAGCATAGCACAAGCATTCCTCACAGGAAAAAAACATTTTCCCAGCCAGCTACTGAGATTCCCCCTAGACAAGGTAAAATTATCGCATATGAACAGGTTTTCCGGGCAGAGCAGGGAAAAAGATGTAATTTGCACAAAATCCTTGACACCATCCACGAATGGCTCTAAAGCCCTCTAAAGTTTTCCCAGCAGGAAAATGTCTGCATATGAAAGGTTAATAATTATTTACCAAGCTAGCTGAGATTTCTGCTTCACTGGGTAAGGCCCAGGGAAACTCCCTCAATATGAACAGGCTCTGGGGGTGGGGAACATCGATAGCTCTCTATCATTCTAGGCATAGGATCACAGGGTGTAGTAACATCTTTGAAATACAATCAAGGCTCTAAATACCACCCTCAAATGATAATTAAAAACAAAAATATAGCTAAAATACTAAATAAGAAATTGAGAGACATACTGCCATAGTTGTATGGGACCGCAACAGTTGCACATCCCTCTACCATCACAAGCAAGCTTGAAATTTTTAGCTCTTCACTCAAATCTTCGTGGTTGTCATACTGAATAGAACATAACAAAAACCAGAGATAAAATGCGAAATTTTGATCAGAATTTGAACAAATTTAATCTACTCTTGAGTCTACTCAATTTTAATCTACAAAAGTACTCTTGAGTCCAAAGAAGATGAAGGGTGTGGAATAAACTGGGTGGGTGGAGAATATCCTTAAAATACAATAAGCAAGGTGGACGGTAACATATAACAAACATATAACAATGACTTTTGATGAAAATTTTTTAAAATCAGCCCACAATTAGCCTTCAAAAGTCACTTCCCCTGTAACAAAAAAAATTGACAGACAGAAGGTTTAGTAAAAGGTTTCCCTAATAAATTTGCTTTCAAAACCTAATTAGCAAGGAGGTGTTCTTATTCCATAAGTACTTGAACCTAATATCATATAATTTTTATTTTAATGACTTTGCTAACATATGACAAAAGTAGGAATGAAAAATATAAAAAACCCAATATAATATTTTTCCTTCTCTGTTTTACATCAATTTTTACAAGATTTTGCCTCTAAATTTGCATAAAACAGATCAATTAGGCATACCTCAGACTTGTCCAAGCAATAAACTTCAAGGTTATCCCAGCTAGCAGCATAAGATATGAACAAGTCATAATTTTCTGGGTTGCAGTAAGCATGGATGCTTCCTTTTCTGATACATATTACCAAATCTAAGATATGAAACAGAGATTGAAGGCTGAAGCACAAGCTAGTAAGTACAACTAACTTTTTGACAAATGAGACAAGTAGAACCAATTATTTCATGTTTGAGAGTTTTTAAAAGGCAGAGCATTTTTGCACTCTTGTTCATAATAAATAAAAATACTGTTTGCAAAAGTAGGGATACGCTCAACTTCTTACCATCCAAAGCATCCTCACCAATGCTGTCACTAGAAGAGAAAAACTTTTATTTTATAACATTGGTAACAAAATAAATTTACCCAGAACATAAGGAATCAGAGGTTACTAAAATTTTGCCTTGGCAAACTGGGCTGCATCAGAGCAAAAGAAAAAGCACAGAACAGAACACAATATCATAATCTAAGCATGAACTGAGACCAACCTTGAAATTGTCAATTTTGATACACTTGCATTGAATCCAGGTAGAATATATTCCAATACATTTCTACTGCCACTATTAAACCTGCTGTCTATACCTATGAGAAAAATATCTTACTGTGCAGTGGAATGACAATAATTAAATTTTAAGAACTGCATAGGATAAAACCTGTAAACAAAAATACATCTTAAACCCATATTCCTTTAGATTAACCTCATGGGATCCATCCTATAGTCTCTAGCAGATTTCCTTATCACAAAAAGTGCCAGGTCAAACCCCTTTTTCATTGCATCACTTAAAAGAGTTTTGACTTCAGTTCCATTCTATTTATATCTCACTACAGCAACAAATTCCATTGAAATTTATTGAAAAAGCTTAATTTTAAAAATGGGTTAATGCCCAGCCTGACAGCCCAAAACACTCTACATTTTCGGCACAGACTAATTTTAACATGAAGATTCCAATTCTATGATCCATGTTTGCCAAATGTGAAGATAAAATTGCCTGAATCAGAGAATTGCATGTTGAGAAATTGTAAAAAAATGAAACTGAACTTAACACACTTTACCTGCAATTATCAAAAGGCAATTGATGTTGAATCTGTTGCTTGCCAAATGACTTTGAATCTTCCCTACTCTATTACAGCTGTAAAACCATAAAGTTAATATGCAACAGAATAATAGTCAATATTTATATACATACATACTCAATTTTGTGTAGCATTTAAATTGCCCACATGCATCACTCATTTAAGCAAAAAATGACCCACATGTACGTACAATAACTAGGCCGTGTTTTACTGCCCAACCATGAATGGTACCTTCATGGTACCATGGATCGGGGCTGCAATGGTACCTTTTTTGGGCCCAAGGGGGTGGGGAGGGATTCAGTTATGGATAAGTGAGATTTAAAATTTCTTGCAATCGAAGTGTCTGAGTGTTTTATGGAAAGCATAGGTCGCACCTTGCACGACCGAGATTCTGACCAAAACATTAAATGAAAAACTTGTAAAATTGATGACATTTACTGTAGTCAGTTTAGGAATTTTTTCTCTTCTCAAATGGACCCGAGAACCACTTTATTGGATCGAAACAAGCATGTAAATATAACAAACCTAATTTCCTTTCTGTCACTATAGAACGCTTTCCGCGGCGAGGTTGCCATCATGTTTCTCACTAACTCTGAATTTCAAAATGGCCTCCCTGACAACATAACCCTTTGCAAATGACAACAGCTGAAAATGCGCGCCAAAAGGAGACTGGGTATAGCGCGGCCAGGCCAAATGTCGAGTGTGGTGTGACATGGGCGGGAAATGTTGGGGTCAACGGGGGTGAATAGAGTTCTATACATCTCATTAGTTGGGGTTTAGCCAGCAGGCACAGAGAAAGTAACATTGCTTTTTCAAGAAAATATATACAATGAAGGATTGAATCGTATATTGATCATTTCTTCATAAAAAAATCAGGGCTTCCTTCAAGCTAGATCTCAAAACTTAATAATTAGATTATGTATTTTAGAGGTTGTTTTAATTAGATGACTTTCAGTTTTGACTACTTTTGGGTCTATTGACCTATTTGCAATGATACCAATTGTTCTTGCAAAGTTTTTATGGCATTTATTTTTGATGTTATGCACAGACACCTTTGTGATTCCGAGCCTTTAACTCTACATCAATCTGGTTTGTGTCCGGCAGACTCAACTATCAACCAGATATCAGCTATAAACAGACTTTCATACTCGCAAGATTCTTCATTGTGAGTTTGAGTGCGTGCCTAGCCTGTAAATTCGCTCTATCTTTTTGGACAAATCTAAAACAGGGCCATGCCCTCTTTCACCTTTTTGCAGAGCTAAAGGAAAATTTTAGGCAAAAGTGGAAATAAATGTAGCATATGATTCTTCAAGTAGCTGTGCCTAATATTCTCTTAAATATGTCCTTAGCTTTACCTTGGTTGCTATGTCTTTACCATAGAAGACATAAATAAAATTTAATAAGGGAATTAGATCCAAGAAATCGGTCATTGCCTACGTTTTATAACGAGCGAGTAACAGCTTGGCTTAGCAAATAGATCGAGAAACTTAATCCAGAATAACTTGGTGCCAGCACAAATTGACGGAGTTTCGTTTTTTCCATTGCCTAAACTTGGCACAAAAGGTCTATTTGTTAACGAAAACTTTCTCAGGAACATTACAAAAAGAGAGAAATCAGCTGTTGGAGAAAAAGAAATAACCGGAAAAACTTTTTTGAGGCTATGAGAAATAAAGGATGGGCAGATTTGTTCTTAAAACGTATCATCAAGAAAACTTCAGAGTTTGATCGTTTGGATAATCCATTCCTACTTAGAAAGAGAAAATTTAGACGCAATTATAAATTCTATTAAAATTCATTTTGGCCAGCCTAGTTTGAAGGTCTTCTAATCTAGAGTCTTTTTTTGTCAAAAGCACATAATTTCCGAAAAAGTTAAGATCAGATGTTGCAAAATAATATCCTAACTACGCATTCAGAATTGGTTGGTTATTAACTACTAGTTGATAGTTCTTCTATTGGTATTTCAATGTTAATGTTTTTATCGAACCGTGTTTCATTTATTTTTTTACCCCATCTTATTTTGGATACTTTTGAAATCTATAAAAGGTTTCATTACGAGCTATATGATAGTGGTTATTCTAAAACTTTTCCTATTTCAAGTCAACATCACAATAGACGAGACTATGCGACACGTTCAGTCAAAATTCATTTTATATACAGTTTTTGGCCATCCCTGAGACACCATAATTCTAAAATTTTTCATGCCACCAACCATGATGGCGGCCTTTTCTAAGCCCCTTCAAGACTTTCAAATACGTTTCGCCGGCCCTGTAAAGCGCACGACAGAGTGTCATGGCGGTCTTCCCGTACAAGCTTGAGAGCAGTGGCATATCCGGCGACCCGTTATCCTTCATGCGAAGTTTCTTCCTTGGTTGAAAATAAAGAATCGTCTTGAAAGAATGTAATGGCAATCATCACATTGGGGCTTTCGCAAGGAGCTTTTCTTGGTCCCTTATTCTTTCTGTTTTACATGTGTGACCTTGTTGCAGACATTGGCGTAGGAGATATAGGGGTTGGTGGCAACCCTCCAATCAGGCAAATTTTATTAAATTTCAACCCATTCGGGCAATTTTATAGCAATGATGCGCAAATTTATAGGTAAGACCCATACAAACCCCCTCCCCCTAAACTTCTAACATTAGCTATGCCCATGGTTCGTAAATGAGAATTGTGACATCAATTTGTTTACAGATGATACATCATTGTCAACTGTAGTTAGATATAATACAAGACGTTTAGACTATGGGCGTGGCAATGAAAAATGCAGTTCAATGCTGAAAACACAGAAGAAGTGGGTTAAACCCCAAAACCCACTTTTGAATCTTGGTAAAGACGAAAGTGTGAGAAAACTGATCATTAACATCTTGCTATGATCCTAGACTCAAAGCTAGACTTTAAAAGTCAAATTCTTCAAGCAATTCAGGATAAAACTATTTAAGTCTGGCTAGCTAGCAAACTGCAGACAATTATCCTGTTAATAAACATTGAAAATTGTACTTTGAAAAATTATATTTTTCTTACAATAAATAGTTGGTCTTTAGCAATTTTAGCTATAAACTATTTGCCAACCTTAAATCAAAGAATTTATAGCTAAGAGAGACGTTATCTGTTAAGCATGAAAAAGAAGTCTTTGCGGACAGGAACCCAGAGGTTGTTTGAATATTTAGTCTTTCAAATTGGACACTATTTCTGCCCTGGCGAAAACACTAATTTGCAGTAATTGTTCTACGGGGTTCATAATTGCTACCACGACACTTCAACACTTAGATCGTGACCTAAAACCATTGCATGTGATATCCAAGGCCACAAGCAGTCCACGATCCACGAAGACAGTCTCAGTTTGAGTTTCATTCACAGATACTTGGTCTGTTATTGTCACCAGGCAAAATTGCCTGCAGAGTCACTAAAACATAAAGTTAAAAATCAATAGTGACATTTTTCTAAGAAATGCGAGACACTAAATTTAATCATTCGAAGTTGAGAAATTTCAGAAAAAGAAATAACAACAAAAACTTGCTAACTTTTGGAGAACTTACTTGTTAATAAAATTATAAATACTAGAGCAGGGGTAGAGGGAAACGGGTTTTTGGGTGCATTTTGCCTAAGGTTGCCTGTTTTGCTTGGACATATCTTGTAGATTGCAATTAAGGCTCTGAAAGTTGACATTAATTAAATATAGGCTTAACATCATATGAGTTGCCAGAACTTCGCCTCCGGACGTCCCTGAAGGGCTTACCCAACCCTCTACTTTTCATGAACTGAACGCCATTGGTTCTCAAAGCTACGCCTTTCCCACTTCTTAACAACTTTCGTTTCATTTGAAATTCTTACCCTATCCCTTGTCCCTCGTACCCTTGTTCTATTATGCTCAAAGTCCCTGGTAACGATCGTGAGCTTCTCTATTAGCATAAGCTTTTTTACAAAATATATAATATCATAATACAGGGAACAAATGCAATTATAATAATATGATTTTCAAAATATTAAAGATTCAGACAGTTATTAAAGACAGTAATCAAAGAAAAGGTTTCGGCTATTGTTATCAGAGGAAATCAATTTGAAAATAAAGAAATTCAAATACCTGGAGCACTAAATATTGCATTGTCTGGGGTGGAAAAATATACGAATAAGTAAAGCGAATAATAGTAAATTCGTATAAAGAGTATTGGAAAAAAAGAAAAATCTTAAATGGCAGAGAATTGATTTTGTTTTGTGGCAAAAACGTTAAACTTTAATTTTCAAATTCGAATGAAAAACATACACTATATCTATATAAATGCATCTTGGAAGAGAATTCAAAATAAGTATCACACAATGAACAATATACTATGATTTTAGATGATTAAATGGGGATAATTTGTACTTCAGCGCTAAATAAAATACAAATCACCGTTAGCCACACATGCATCATGCCCTTAAAGCAAAGAGCGCTTTATGGGAAAGGTACCTCTCCTCAACAACGTGATGGATTAGTGGCTCTCAAATTAACGATGTCAGCGAATAATTAATACCATGCACCCTTAGCCAACACCTTTGAAACAAAAACCATAACCAATTCAGGAATAAATTTAGTCCAAGGGCATCTCGGTGGATTAAAAACTGACACGAGTAATCCTTTTAAAATTACCCATGAAGAGCAATTGTCTCTGTTAGCAACACGACTTTCACACAGCACAACAAAACACAAGAAGTATTGGTAACACAACAAAACAAGAAGAAAAAATACCTGGCATATTTATCTGGTTTATTCCACAATACAGATTTCCACCAGCGCCAACGCTGTTATTTATGGCTGAAATTGAAACAGAAACATTTCGATATTATCTAGACTGTCGATTGAACTAACTCCAATCGTCAATTTCTTCCCCCTGTTTTATTTTTTGCAGTCATTTTTTGATGCTAAACTCTGGTTTTGCAAAGAATTTGTATTGGGGGCAAAGATTAAAAGAGGAAATTTAAAAACTAACAGCTTTTCCCAGATAGCTGATTGTTTATCTTTTTCAGTAATTTTACTTTTTAAGCAACCTTAAATTTACCTTTCCCCCTTCCCATTTTAATGTAACACTCATCCAAAACCCACTTACTTCTGACCAAACCAACAGCAAGTTATTAGACACCCCAGGGTACTAAAAGATTATAGAATTTTGTTACATTTAGGAAAACTGTTTCTCTTTTAGTTAAAAAAACCAGCAGCAAAGATGTCGTTGAAAAATTTCTGCGAGAGAGCCTTGCGGTGTGAGATTTATGAGAAAATGGCTTCGTTTAGAATCAAACATATTCTGTATTCTGTAATGTAATAAAGTTATCGATAGCGCTAAATTGGTATCACCCATCATAGTGAGATAAAAAAAGTAATGAACGTGATTAAAGAAAATTTTTACGAAATAAAAAGCGACAGGTAATAAAAAAAAGGCAAAAACTCACTGTACATCATTGGCCGCAAAGACCAAAGCTCGTCTGGAGAGAAAGACAAAATTAATAACAAACATGGTAAAATAGAAGTTGCTCCAATAATCAGCAAGCAAGGATTGTTGTGAAACATAAGTATAACTTGAAACAGACAAAAAGATAAGAAAAATCAAATATCATAGGAAAACGTCTCAAATTAAAATCAATCGACAGGTTAAAGCCATCAGACATCAGCTATTAGCCAATCAAAAAGCGTCTGCATGGTATCAAGCTTATTGATTGGCCAATCGCTAAGTGACAAATGGCTTCAGTCACTCAAGTATATGTCGATTGCCATTAATGCCCACGTGAAAATAAAATAAAGTTACATAAAATCACACATACCGGAGGACTCTTGTTTAAGATATTCTTTGTGCATCTAAAATTTGAAAACTCATTAATGTCAAAATCTCTCTATCAGACTTATAATTAGAACATGCTACATATCAAATTATCTAAAAACCCCTTTCAAATTTTGAAAAACAGAGTATTTGCCAAAGCAGCTTGGAAATTTTTCATTTTGTTACCTTACACAGAGAATATCGTTATGTGGTGCAACACACAGCTCTCAAACGTGACGTAAAACGCCGATATGAGGAGACTTACTACAAATGTTTTTTATAGGCCCATACTTTTTTATAACTCTTCTTTTGGAAATTTGAAACAGCCATTCATACATTTTACAACGTATTGGATTATCACCGTCTCTGCGCTTTGGTACTGCCTATCACCTTTTATCTAACTCATTGCAAGGTTCACAGACTGTCTTGCATTTCTTCCTTCTCATATATTCATAAATTGTTCAACTCTTTCAAGCATAAACAGAGCTGTCTCTGCAGCGTCGAACAGAAAACAGTTTATGAAGCTTGATCTTTATAAAATTATCAGATAAAAGCAAAACTGGACAACGAGGCATAGGTTTTCTTTCAAAATTACACGAAAAACTATACCTTTACAAATATACGCTTCTTTGTGTATAGAACAGGACGGTTCTAAGTTGCTACTCCGAGTTTCACGCTTAATGCGACCATCAAGCAACTGCTCATATACAAACATAATTCGATTTTTATTGAGCATTTACAAATTCTTTTATTATTGTTCTTGGAATATAGGGCATACCCTTTGAAAAGAAAAATATGCCTCGATTTGCTTGAACCTGCATATGAACTATACGTTACCTCCTTCGTTCTATATTCTTCAAACGGGTACTGAAGAATCTCACAGATCTTTTCCATCGTCTTTTTATTGTCGTTAAATTCTACCTGTTGAGCTACCTGTAACGCAGTGAATCCTTCCTGTAGAAAAAAGGGAATACAAAAATCATTACTGATAGAAAAACTATACGTAGTAATTGCTTGAAATTCTTTTAAATCAAATTCACACGAAGAAGAACATGTTTGTAAGAGATTTATTGGCAATCAAGTGTAGACACCAGCCAAACTCGTTACAATTCTAAAAAGGATATAGCTGACTGTTTCAAAAAGTGGTGCAGTTTTATTCATGACGTTAAACATGAAGCATCTTGTAAGATTTCAAAATTCGTTGGTAAACAGGCATCCAGTTTAGTTCAGCGAATAGTGGTTTGATGTGGGTTTGTCTGTTAAAACCAAAGACCAACCGTGCACAATACTTTTGTAATTTAAGAAGATTGTCCAGCTGAGTAGCAGAGTTATTGTGAAGGAGAGGGGAACAGCAGTGAAGGTGGTACAATACATAGAAGTTTGCTAATATAATCATTCCCGCGAAGGGTCGTTTGCAAGCTTTAGTCCAAGGTGAATCAAATGTACTTTTGTAAATTTACGCATTCCACTACATTTGACCAAGATTTACTTTGGTTTACTTTGATTTACTTTAAAATTTACAAGACGAGAATGGCGTGCTGATAAAGGAAGACATACTGTTGACAAATATATTTGACGGACAAACAATCTTGACAATTTAAACTGATATGCCATAAAAGCCACAGCTCTTTGTGGGTGGTAGATGTGATGTCATATTTCTTGCCGCTCTGCTAAAGAACAGATCAAAATCGCTTGCATTATTCCCTTTGTTTGTCTATCTATCACCACAAAACTTGATACTTCAAGGTTGTTTGCCTTGTTTAAGGTAACAGTCTCTGCAGAATTTCGTACTGTTTAGGACATTTTTCAATGTTTTGTTTTGCATTCAAGAAGAATTTCTTTTTGGAGTCACAAATTGCTGTTGCTGCTTTACTAACAGCTCTTTTGTAAAAGTTCTGTTTCGCTACGAGATAACATCGGAAGGACGAATGAATTTTGGAGGATACTTTCATTAAAATGACTGCTGATCAAAGAATAAGATTCCTTTCTGACTTTCATGGTGCATGCCAGTGAAGAACGAGATTTATTCGCTGACAGAAAATATCACGCTTGTCATCAATATCATCAGTTGGTCCAAAGATTTAGAGCTTGTCCAAAAATATCAAATAACTGCCATGGAGCAGTTCTGATAAAAATTGCGCTCATCAAATGCTTTCAAGTCATGAAAATCAACCAAACATGATTCTGGTCCGTACTTCCATTGCAATGTTTCTTTCTTACCCCAATAAATATACCAAAACGGTCACATATTGAAAACTGAAATGTTTCCGATACGTCCAATGATTCTGGAACATGAACTAAATCTATGTTTGAGCAAACTTTACAGTTAAAATATGCTCGCGTTTCTGAATGGCTTTTTACGATCCACACCTGGGAATATAGACTTCGTAGCCTAGTTTTAATGTTTTTATCATATAATATCAAGAAATAAAGTTTCTAGTGTCTCTCAACAAGCGGTCTGGGCACTTTTGCAAAGGGGAGCACCTAATACAATTACACACCTAGCATCAATCCCAACATTTTCTGAAAAATATATAGATCGTCATCCCAAGAAAAACTGAAAAAATCATAGTTAGTATCAAAGTTTGTAATTGCATTGCCTACAAACACAACTTGGACTTAAACACAATAGCTTCCAAAGGTAGAGCTACGGAAACAGCTGGGAGGGTCACGCCCTACACCCCAATCAGAAAGGCCCATAGCAGCAGAAGCATGGCAATCTCGACAAGAGAACTACGCACATTATTTTCCCGGTCTTCATTAAGGACGTCTGCATAACAGTGTAAAATCGCAACGGCTTCTATACATCCATTTTGAACAGCTAAGTGCAAACATGTGTTGTTTACCTGTAGAAAATAAACAATTAGATGTTGAATTTAAAGCTTGTAAAATTCAATAATATGCCGACATCCAGATAGGCTATTACCGGGTTGGTCTGCACTCAGTCCTATCCCATATACATGTGACACCCATCAAGGAAATTCGAAAAAGAACACAAAATATCAAATATATATTTCGTAAGACATGAAATTTAGCTTTTGTTACAAATGAGTCTGATGTCAGCCAAAAAATAAATCAATTCTGCTGCTAAATTTCACGATTGTCCGAAAAACAGAAATATTTGATGCAAGCGTATCATACATCACCTGACACCTTTGTTAATAATAAAAAATTTATGGACGAAGCGTGACAATATCAGTTTAAAAATGATCGGCTACCTTGTTAGAGGTACAATAACATATATTTTCCTGGTACATTTATTTTCCTACTTCCTCTACAGATTCATTATAGCCAAGAAGTATTAATTTCGATACCATCTCTAAACAGCATAGGTTCCAAATCTTTGATTGGCTAAGAGTTCTGATTACATTCAAATTCGCCATACCATAATGACCAATCAGAATTCAAGAATTTGACAACAAAAGTGTCTCACAGCTAGATTTAGGTCAATATGATATGGAGAATTTGGTATGGTCAATATGGTATGGAGAATTTGAATGTAATCAGAACTCTAAGCCAATCAAAGATTTGGAACCTATGCTGTTTAGAGATGGTATCGAAATTAATACTTCTTTGCCATAATGAGTCTGTAGAGGAAGTAGAAAAATATTTGAGAAATCTTCTATTTTTCTGCTTGCATCACATTTTACATTAGTTCCGTCACAGATACTAATTTATATGCTCACGAACATTTCATCGCAATTATCAGTGTCATCTAACCAATTATCATGATAATCATGATGACCACAATGAACAAGATTGATGATTCGTAGTCATAATAACAATAATATAAATGATGAACAAATAATCTTACATTGTTAAGGTCGTTGATAGAAGCACCTTTACTCATCAAAAGATGAATAGTTTTGTACTTGTTCTTTCTAGCTGCCAAATGAAGTGGAGTTTCACAACACTAAAAAGGAAACACGCCTCGGTATGTCATTACATCGATACAAAAGTTTACACAGTTGAATCCAGTTAGTCGTACACCGGATGAATCTGACCTTCACAAAGTGGGACTGACTTTCAATTCCCCTTGGACTCTCTTACCCCTTGTTCAAATGAAAAGTAGCAGCCCTGATTAATCGGACATTCGCCAAGTCATACCGATTCCTTACCCTCCTTGCAGGTCCATTCAGTAAAATTATTTCGAACAATAGTTTTCCAAGGACAATAGTTTGCTCATCCATGAACATATAAACACAGTTTGCAAAAAGGGGGCCTGGTGTGTTTCATTCTCAATTTTTTAATAACAGATCAGTCAAAACAATAGCTCAAAGATTTAGAACTTTCTTTTCTTGCCATTGATTTGTAGTGATTCAATTTAGGTCATTTTATACAATCCATCATTGCTTCTTCTGCATACCTACGTAATTCTATATTCATCATTCTCTCTGTTAATTACACGTCATTTTAACCTAATCCATCACACCATTGTTAACCATCGAGCATACCCTTTCCTTTGTATAACTCTTAATTAAGTTTGCCAGTATTCTATATCAATACGCACTTTTGTAAATTATAATCAGTCAGTAGAAATCACGTTACACACTGCACAAACAGTTTGCATCTCGCTGGCTCCGTGTCCTCTGCACGTAAAATAAGATCGCACTGGTTGAAAATAGCACATTTGTCGTTTAATGGACATTTTAGTCAATCATCGATCGATGTTTCGATGAACACTAAAGATTCAGTCCCTTCTATGTAAATGTTTTAAAATTTTTTGGCAGGACAAGACCATGGGCCTCTTTTGTCAATTCCCAGGCCTTACCTTTTAATTGCAATGTTGGAGAAATCATGGCTATACCCCATTTTGTCTAGAGTAATGTAGCCTTACCACTAGCCTGGGCTAAAACAAATACGGGTTAATTGTCGTTCAATAATTTTAAAGACGAATATTGAAAGCCTTTTCTCGCATGTCTTCCATATAGTCTTGGGACCTTGTGCGTTTATCATAGCTGAAACAATTCCCCAAAATTTCAGGGCTTGGTTTATTCGTAATATTATAAATTGTTATCGATCCAACGAAAAATATTATTGACGTTCGGCCAATTGAAGGGCCAGTTATCTTTTAATCTTACACTTCGATTATCGCCTAGGCTCTAGTTTGCAATTAATACTTACAATGTTCTTGGCATAGACACTGGCACCATTGTTGACAAGAAACTCCAAAAGTTCCTTATGTTTCTCTGAGACACTGTCGTCATTTTCTTTGATAAATTCAATAATTCGGTGCAAAACGGTATTATTTCCCTGAAAAATGTCAGTTTGATATAAATAAAGGTCTACATCGTATGCTAAGAGCAAAGAGTACAAATGGGATGTTTAATAGATAAATGAAAAACATAAGAAGTGCTGCACAACGTCCGAGAAAGATACTATTTCACCTGTCATTTTGCACAAGGATGTGGCCCTTAAAATATAATGTCCCATACAATTCTATGGAGAAATTTAAGTTTGCCAAAAGTAAGCAAAGTTTGGAAAATTAGAAAATAAAGGAGCTTAAAAAAGATGCAAGAATAATTTTGAATCTCTCAATTAGCTATTACAAACATATCTGTTAGTATTCTGGCCTTAGAGAAAAAGTAAGAACATACCCCAGAATGTAAGATTCTGGCCTTAGAGGAAACCATACAAACTAAAACAAGATACTTATCTGTAGATAAATTTATCCAATCAAGTAACATAATACCTTAGGATCAGTATCATGTATAGACTCAGGGCTTGATGTAATGTGGGTCTTTATTGCTTCAACATCAAGATCTCCTGATTTAGGAGTTACAAGAAGAAGAAGAGTTGACAAGCTACAAAAACAATAACAGTCATTTATCCAGGGACGCATGAAGCATTTGGAAGGTTTTGGGGCACAGGGGTTTCAGGGCACTTTACTCTAAGGGCCTTTATTCTAAGAGCTACAGCCTAAGATGCACAGATTTTCAGGAATGAAAGGAAAGTAAAATTTAGAACTAAACAGATGTATAATATTAAGAGTGTAACCTAAATAACGATATTTTTTAAAATTTACAAAAAACTGTTCTCTTCTTACTTTTAATTAGATAGAATCTTTTTAGTAAATTAGAAAATTGATTGTTACATCTTTTTCCAGTAATTTGATTCCTGCGATATGAATTCATTTCACTTTGGACGTAAAGTGTTCTTTCTGCTGCAGATTCACACATAAGGGGTTAATAGAAAAATCTTGGCTATCTTTAAAACATCTGGAAGTAGCATCTGTACAACCCTGCTGAATATAAGTGCCCAGCAAAATTTGTTCTTTCTAGATTTCAAAGCTTAGGGTTAATCCCTTAAAGGTTCCATTGTTCTGCCTTGTTACCAGGGTCCGGCAAAATGATATGGTATTCCTGTGTGGGAAAAGTGAAAGAAGAAGGCTTTTGCGAGCAAAGCGAGCAGAAAATTTTTGTGATTCTGCCCTCAAAATACATTTAAGAATATTTCTTGCAGTCATTTTCTTGCAATAGCTTTATAATATTTTGCAATAGTTTCACACTTTTTTGGACATACTTTTTGTCACATTTGATTTATTCCATTTTTAAAATAGAATTTATCACTTAATGAAGCTCCCAGGTTGTGCATCCATGTATTTACAATCTGGGTGAAATAACAAAAAATTTACTACTTTCACACCACCTAAAGTATATATGAATATCAAATTATTCATGATATGTCTTCATTGCATTCGGGGGGTCTCCCTGTTTTTGGCCAAATCTCCGTTTTTTTAAGAAAAAATCTAAAATTTCCAGAGAAAGACAATGAAGATTCATTGGTCATATTTTGAGAGAAGAAGATAGAATTGAAAGACATTCATATTATCCAAACAGAAATGAAAGGAAAGAAAGTGAAAGGTATGCAAAGGATGAAGATGTTTGACTGGATGAAGGAAAGGCTGAAGGTGAAGAAAGATGTTGAGATTGGGAATATTGACAGAAAGAGATGGAAATAACCTGAATGACAACTAATGAACTCCTATGGCATGATATGCTATGGTACAAGAAGAAGAGAAAGGATGGGCATATTCCCCTTCTTATTTTTATGCAAAATGGGGTGTGATGTTATGAAAAAGAGTGTCTATTCAGGATCTTTTCTATTCAGGAGCCATACTTTGGGAACATTTGATTGTTATTATTCTGGAACAATATAGTGATAATCCATGAAAAGGAAAGAGAAAGTCCAATTTTTATTGCATATTTTTTCCTAAAGTGATGGGGTAAATAAGGGATGTAACCGAGAAAGAAAAGGACATCTCCAGGCACAAATGTATACACATTACACCCTCACCCCCTCCTCCTTGAGCATTTTTGATAGTCAACAATTCTTGCGGCTATCATAAATTTCAAAGTAGAAAATCTTTATTATTTCTAAATGAAGCATACTATTCAACACATTTTGGATAAATACTGCTTCAAAAAAGTTCCCATGTTAAAAATCAAAGTTATAAACTAATGATACAAGAGAATCATGAAAAATATCTATGAAGTAGCTAACTAAACCAAAACGTTTCAAAAATTTCCTCGACCTAGTATTTTATGAAATTTTACGTCCTGAAACTTTCAGTCAATGTTAGTGTTGTTCATGTTTCCAAGCTTAAAATGTTTCAAATACCTTCTCAACAAACATTACAAAATAAATTTAAAATACAGACATAAATTTGGTTTCCATCAAAGTAAAAAAAATTAAATTAGAGTTGAAAAATATTTGGAGAGCTGAATGAAATCAACAGTAATATTGAATTAAACTAGAAGTTCGTGATTAAAACAGGAAAGGTCTACCATTAGTTTGGTAAGCGAGAAGCCTACAAAATGAAACTCAAAACAACAAAATGCCCCCTCTTCATACCTGTCCCGTGAAACAAATTTTTGCAGAGATTGCTGGCGCCCAATGTCTTGCGATCGGATATCATCAGAATGTGTCGATGAGGCATCCGAATCAAGCAATGGCCTAGTACCTCCCCCAAGCTCCTCGTCTTCACCGCACTTACTTAAACCCCTGGTTCTTTGTAGCACATTTCCTATTGTACTTAAAATGTTTCGAAAGAGCTGTGTGATTAAATTCATGAAAATTGCCATAAATTCTTCGACCAAAAAAGTATTTTCGCTATTGAATCTTCATGATATCTTGAGTCAGTGGGGGATGCTTTTCGATTCACATTGTTGCTTCATTAAAAAAGCACCGAAATCATAACATACGGTGATACGGTCGTGGCTGCCAGAGCAGATGAATGCTGTGATGTATGTAACTCAGCCTGACATGTTTACTTCCTTCTTAGATATGAAGAAATGCCACATCCTCCACGCCACGCGATAACGAGGAAACCGCGTACCTTAGTCCCTTCAAATTTAGCCTACCTTCAATTTTTGCTCCCTTAAATTTCGCCCCCTTTTGTGCACAAGTTCGCTCCCTTTGATTTTCGCCCCCAAACCCTTTAAATTTCAAAGCTTTGACCTAATCAGTTTCCAAGCAATGAACGTTCATGCGGCATGGAACTACACTCGGGCCTCTGAAAAATCTTTTTGGCTTCGAAACTTTCTGCTGAACAGGAGTGGCGGCATGGGGGGGGGGCAGGGGGCTTTATCCCCTCCTAAAGATTTTGAGCCCCCCCCCCCCCGTCGGCAGCCAATCAATTTTTGCTTTCTCAATACCGTCGGCACTTGATGGATGTCACCCGGTTTACATGATGTTTGAATGACATAAATAATCGAGGAGAAAACTGCACTGGCTGGTTTATGGTTTTCTCAATGGCTTTTCTTCGGCAACTTTACTATCATAGTGGCATTATATCCTGTCGCTTCCGTGAAAGCCGTGACTTAATTTCATGGTGCTCCTTCGCATGACCCACAATACCATCGTGCTCCTCTAGGTTGAAATCCCTGTTGCTGCTTAAAATTCATGCGAAACGTGCAGAGATGCTTGATTTGGATCATGTTTTGGACCGTTTCAAGGAAATTTACCCTAACAACAGCAAAATCACACTGTCATAAATAAAGTCTTTAATGAATTTTCTTCTTAAGGGATTCTCTTTTCGTTTCAAGAAATTATTATTGCCAATGAAAACATTTCGATCATGAGCACATTTTGCGTAATAAATTTTTCAAAAAGCACTTCTTGTCCTTTTTCATCAACTATTTTCCAATAGCATTTTTCACCGCATAGCTCGCGACAAACAAATGGTTTAGAGAAAACCGTCGATTAACTTCTTCCAACATAGATAGGAAGAAGTATTCAACAATAGGCAATATTTGCGCATTAAATTTCTTACAAGGCACAAATTGCCGATAAAATCTCGTGGACTCCGACACAGGTTGGAAAGTGGGGGCGGGGAGGGGGAATTTTGAAAGGGAGAATTTAGCACCCACAACAAACGATTTTGGAAAAATGCTCTATTGCTTGCTCTATATGCTTGCTTGCTTTTGGAAAAATGCTCTATATCGGTGCCCCTTCATTGGAGGTGCTGCTCAGGGGCGTCGCGACTGGGGGTTGTCACACCCACCCCAATAGTATCTCAATAGGAAATTTCAGGTAAAATCCGCTCGGTGGAAGAAACGCTTTAGGTATTTCAGAGACCTTCCTGTCATAAAATCAATAAAGGATCAAGCAATCTTAGGTAAAATTGTGCCTCGTGTCCATTTCTCCTAAAGTTTCTCAGTAGAAGCGTCAACTGCAAACACTATGAGCTCCAGATTTTTCTTAGCATTCATAAGGCATGCTAAGATGGAGAGAGGAATCTAAATTTAAAAGTAACTGACAACCTGGTATTTTTCAAGACCACGGCGAAATTGTTGTTTTTATCTGCTGTAAAAAAGTTTTGCAAAAAGACAATAATTTTCAATAGGATTAGGAGGATTGCTTTAGTGAAATCTGCTTAAAAGAGTGCATTTTCAAGGGAACTAGAAGCATCACGATTCGAAAATTTCCTGCCCCTTCGGCGGCAACCATGGTGCCGCCTCAGGTAGTAACTATATATTTTGCCCGTCCCGATATAGAGATTTGACAAGACTATTAGGAAAGTTGGTTATTATCATACAGAGTTAGATTGACAAAATGTATTGCAGAGGTTTGTGACACCAGCTAAAAAGTTTCAGGCAATAGTTTTTTAATCAGGTAAATTTGCATTCTACAACCCCCCCCCCCCAAACGAGGCTTGCCTCGCGACGGCCCTGCCTGCTATATGGGGCAAATCGAATTTTTTTTCTGTCGGCAATTTGACACACCCAGCGTCGGCAGTTACGGAGAATATAAACTTCGGCACCTTAAAGGTTTGTCTCTAGCGCCACCCCTGCTGCTGAAAAATCGCTTTTGCCATTTTTCTTGAATTATGGAGGCGCTTTAGAAGGTCGTGTACGAGACAACAAGTATAGAAGATCGCCAATTCCTAAAGGTGGACTCGGAATACCGATTTTCCTAATCGTTAATAAGGATAAGGCGCCAAGTTCTGTCTTCAATCGAATGAAAGAATATCTGCAAGACTACTATATTGAGCCAGAGAAGATGATAGTATCTTCTGACCAAACTGAAAACGAGGAGAGATTGTTGATTTGATGATTTGGACGAATATGGCCCTGAAGAGGAGAACACTTTGAAAATGGAAGAACAAAATCACCCTGCCCCTTAAAAAGACACAAGTTTATCATCTTTGTCAAAATTTTAAGGATTAAGAAATCTTTTTTATGGCCTTCAGTATGGATATTTTTCCAGAAAGTCACTAAATGAAAACTGTAACAATGAAAACAATCAACGCAGGATGAAAATTTGACGCGCGTAAAGATGGTAATTTAAAGATTTCTTGAAGGGCCTAAAAACTAAGGCTATTTTATAGAAAATAGATTTTTTAAGTTCCCTTTAATTTTCGCTCCCTCTGATTTTCACCCCATCAAATATTTCCATAATTCGCCCCCTTTAATTCTCGCCCCCCTTCGGGGCGAAAATTAAAGGCAAGCGAAATTTGAAGAGACTAAGGTAACACGCATGGAAAACGCATATCGTGTAGAAAACGCGGAACACGCGGAAAAAAGGATATTTTGGATTGAGCCCCTAGAATACAAATGAAATAGCCTAATAAGTTCTGTTTTAACCTGCAGTAATGAGACCAGTGACATGGTGTAATATGGCCAAAGATCAGGTACGTCTTAGCTATTGTGCGCAAGGGGGGTTTCCAAGTCCAAAGCAGGCTGCTCGACGGACTCCGGAGGAAATCTTGCGGCGAAAAATCGATAAAATAGTAGTGTATAAGGAACACCGCAACGCGACGAGAATAAACAACAACAAACACACAAATTAGTGATGGCTAATATTTCGCCCCGGTATACAGGGCTTCATCAGAGCAAAAGTAAACGAACTCTAAAAATTTACAAATTTCAAAGATGCGATGGTGATGTCGGATTGGTTGATGTGGAATGGTGTGAATGCCAACTACGACATAAAACAAAGACTGGACTGCAATTCTAATAAAGTTATTTTCGCATTACAATGCAAACGATGTTTAACTAACGGAAACGAGAAATGGCAATACTTCAGGCAAACAAGCAGACGATTGAAAGACAAATTTAACGAACACAGACGAGACATTATCAACAAAAAAGTAGACAAGTCTGGTGTTGCAGAACACTTTTGCAGCCCAGAACATATCATCAATGACCTTACAATAACACAATTACTGCAACTCGCCACCCTTCCCTCTTCCACATCTATTACCTATTCCTCTCCGCTGCGCTGCATTCACACAATTCCACATCAACCAATCCGACACCACAATCGCATCTTTGAAATTTGTAAATTTTTAGAGTTCGTTTACATTTGCTCTAATGAAGCCCCGTATGCCGGGGCAAAATATTAGCCATCACTAATTTGTGTGTTTGTTGTTCTTTATTCTGGATTTGTCGACAAAGCACCCCTAGATGCCAAAATTCATCGTTTTTGCAATTGAATTATTTTTCAAGGGGAGTGTCACGCCCCACGCATCCCCCTATAGCGACGGGCCTGCCAAAGATGTTGAAGTCAAAAGATAAACTCCCACACATTACATGTTCTATGGAAAAACTAACCAGGAAAATGAATAGGATATACGCTGGAAGAAAGAACATGCAAAGGAATTTTAACATTCCATTCATAATTTTGATGTAGTAGATTATATATACAAGGTTCTTAAAAAGGCTATAGGGTCTGGTCTAAAACAAATCTGATCTAAAAAGTTGTGGAGAGATTATGTTTGTACGTACAGACCCCAAGGAATAACAGATGTTGAAAATAAGCAACCTGAGTTTATCTTCGTGAAGGAATGATGGATTGATCCAAGCTGGCTGTAGTAGATATGGTGTTGAAAAAGCTAATTGAAAACCATATAAAGCATCTGAACCTGACGAAATCAAACCCCTTATTATGAAGCAACATTCAATGGGTAAAGGCATTGGAGAACAGACAGTTGTAAGCGAAGAACAAAATCCTTACGCTGTTAATATAATATCTGGAGTTCCTCAAGCCTCTATCTTGGACCCTTGCCTGTTCCTGCTGCATATAAATGTTTTACTGGAAGTCTTAAGCTGCAGGGTACGGTTATTTGTGGATGATACAATCAGCATATCTAGCAGTAGATCAGAGAGAGCACAGAAGAGCTCCAGAAAGATCTAGATCAAATTTGCAAATTGGAGGGAGACTGGCCAATATAATTTTCTCAGGATATGAGCAAGATGCTGATAGTAACAAGGAAGAAGAATTAAGTCTTACGATATTGATAAATTGCCTTTTTTGTTGTTTTAAATTACCTTAGGTCCCCGCATATTGGTTCAGCATATCAACCAACCTCTTCCCTTGCTGTTATCCTTGCATTGCAACTGTACAAAGCTTTATCAAACGGCTGTACATGCTGTACCTAATCATAATAAACGTATATATTTCCTCACCTGCAAAGACAGCAGTACCAACTTGCACTGCTCCTTCCTTAGAAGCGAACTTGGGTATTTAGTGTATGCTCGAAAAAAGCTTAAAGTCAACAGCTGGAAGAAAATCTTCAGTCTTTATAGAATCATACAGTTAGAAAGTTCAATATTCATCTTCAGAAGCAATATTTATTCAACTTGTAGCAATTTTGCAGGGGTGACGTTTCTATTCCACACGCTAAATTTTAGAGTTCCACAAGTGCCATGCTTTGGCCCAATTCTATTTTGATTCGTGGTAATTGTTCCTTGGGGATGCTTAGATAAGCTGGCCCTTCCATTGATAGCAGAACACGGTTAAAAAATTATGATCAAAAAACTTTTTTGTTGCGAGAACTGAACTTCTGCATGGTCAAAGATTGGAGTTTATATTGAGGAAAAAATTAAAGGAGTACCGCCATTTTAAAATTCTTGTCAACTGCGCAGAAAACGGATGTAAAATATGCAAAGACCAGAAAAACGACTTGACATTGTCATACAAACTAAAGGCTTCATCACAGTCTAGCATAAGCACATAATTTTGTGCTTTCCTTGCACATTCTAGGAAGACCGGCCGTTTTATACCCCCAAAACTTTTGCTGCGGTGTGTAGTCACTTAACTTTGAATTGCTCATAGAGTACACAGGTATATACTATGTACATCTATATAAATACATAAACAGCAACAGAATAAAACTAGAGTTAGGAGACGAAATTGAATTAAGAATAGGCAAATAGTGTAACGAGTCAGTAGCGGCGGCAAGGGGATGTATGGCGAGGGGGGGGGGGGGTAATCACTCTCCCACTCTGCCGTAGCTAGCGCCGTCACAGCAACAATGTTACAAGGACGGTCATTCTGCACTGCCTGCCTTCAAACAACTTATTCATCGATGCGTTCATCAGACTTGAATCTTATTTTAAGGCTCAAATTAATGTCTTTTTGACGAAGAATTTCTTATCCCATCATTTTTACAAAGAGATTTTTCAACTCATTGTGATCAGGCCGGAATTTCACACATTAATTTAGTAAATAGTGGTTTGAATTCAACGCATTAGAGTTTCATTTTAAGGCAAAAGATTGAATTGATTTTGAATAAATACGAAAATGGCGATGAAGCGAAAGCTGTTTGTGTGTTTGATTGATGGATCAAAACAGCAAAGAGAAAGGTGATTTTCAGGGGAAAATCATTGATAGGTAAATCTTGTTTTTAACAGGTGACTAAACAAGGCTACAAGGTTGTGCTAAAACATTGTTTAAATTTGCAAACAACAATCGCGATTACTTTTACAGGCGCACGTATTGACCGTATGCCTATGTTTGGATGTTTTCGAGGCATTTTGTGTCAGTTATGAGGGGTTCAGAAGACAAGTGAGTCTTGGTAGAGAGACGTCAGTGGAAAGAAGCTCTGTTATTTTCAACATTACAAAATTGCTGAGATGAAGATTATGATTGCGACTATAATCGTGATGGTCATGAAACAAACAATTTATTGTGTTTTCTTTCGAGAAGTTCAAACAGATGGCCTCCCTGGAATTAAATCCGGAACAGTAATTATTAGCAAGACATTTCACGAATGTGGCATGGAGACAACATGCAGATATGTTACTAAGAATCTTGAAACAAACGTTTACAGAAAGTACAAATCCATAGAAAACATACCACAGTCCGGCAAGAATCTGAGCATATGGGAAAAGGTAAATAAAAAAGGTAAGATTTAAAGAATGATCACTTCGAAAGTTTTCGTATTGCACCCTTTAATTATGTTTATCACTATTCATATCCTGGCATGGATTTGCCAAACGATTTATGGTTAATATAAAAACATGTTATCTTCTTCAAAAGGGGACTTTAACAATTGCAAAGAAGCTTTGGATAATGGAATTACAGTAAATGCAACAATAGAAATACCTTGGGGAAATGGGTCGCATTTTCAAGCACCTTGCGATATGACCACGGACGGTGGCGGTTGGACGATAATACAAAGACGTCTGTATGGAAATGTGAGCTTTATGAGGAATTGGAACGAGTATGCAAAGGGGTTTGGTGAGATAAATGGCGACTTCTGGTTGGGGCTCCGTGCAATGCACCAACTCACGACAGGTAGCTACAAAACATTACGATTTGATTTACTGAATATACAGCTACACCAAGGATATGCAAAGTACAGCCGATTTGTGATCAACAGCGAGGCAAAAGGTTTCTCCATAAGCCTGGGTGACTATGTGGGAAACATTGGAGATGCAATGAGTGAAGTTAATGGCTCAAAATTTTCAACAGCAGATCGAGATAATGATAGCTTTGACAAAAACTGTGCTGAAGTTTTCAAAGGCCCGTGGTGGTACAATTCGTGCTCGTTTGTCCGATTAAACAGCCAGTTCTCCACAACCTCCAAAATCAATGCTGAAGATCCTACTGACGTCATGAAATGGAAAAGTTGGGAAAACAGCAACACGACGATCATTCGATCAGAAATCAAGCTTCGTTGAGACGAAGGATTTGAAGCTGGTCGTTAGAAGAACTATACATTTTTTTGTTAAGTATAGGATAGCAGTTTAATTCTGTTCTTAGAGTAAGGCGTATAACGTTGTAATTTTAAAGCACATCCAGTATGAATTATATTGCCATTAACATTTAACAAACGAAATTCGAAGCATTGAAATTTAGAAGCACGGTAGAAAGTTTTAGTAATCACAGAGAGGATTATACCAAACAATTCTTTAGTTTCTGAAAATCTCTTAAAAAATAGCCTGATTTACGAAACAATAAGGACTATCTGAAGGGAAAGCCTTATGATAATTGTGTAGTTGTTTCTCTCGGTGTGTATTTTGCGGAAAATGGTACGTCTTTGGAGAGCCATATTTGAGAAATTATCGCTGTTCTATATCATAACCAGGACAACATTATTCGCGGACTAATTTTACCTGTCGTTTGTATATCATTACTAAAAAATTGATTTTTCTGAATCTCGAGTAGTTTCTGCGATTATTGGCTCGTAAACAAAGGGTTCCTGATGAAAAGTGTGTTTTCTGAGGACTGTACTCTCTATTCTTTCATTCTGCCTTACCTGAATATCTTGAAAAATTTCTCTCGTTCAAATTATGCGAAATGCATACCCACTACTGTACCCAGTTAAGAAAGAGACAGTGATACGATTGACGATGTCACATACGACGACGATAATGACGGCGACAAGGGTGACGACTGGGTTGTGATGAGGCACTCACATTGCAATGAAATAACGCGATGAGACAGTACGTTGGGTTGACATTGCACTGGAAAGAGACTCTGCTTGGGGCGGTGTTATTGCGTTGCAATGAGATTGCGTTGGGTAGAGGCATTACGATGAGACAAAACGTCGGGTTGAGGCATTGCGTTGGATTGAGATATTGCATTGGATTGAGATATTGCGTTGTGATGAGAATGCGTTTAGAAGAGACACTGCCTTGGGGCGAGCTATTGCGTTGCAATGAGGTTACGTTGATATGAGACATTGCGTTATGATGAGATATAGCGTTTTGACGAGAATTGTGTGGGATGCAACATGACGATGAAACATTACATTGGGATAAGATACGGCACTTTGATGAGATTGCTTTCTGTTGATATATTGTGCTGTGATGAGATTGCGTTGGGATGGGATATCAAGATGAGACACCTCTTTGAGATGAGACATTGGGCAGTGATGAGGCTCTAGTTTGGGACATTGAGCTGGGATGAGACACTGCGTTGAGATGAGACATTGCGTTGAGATATTTGCAACAAAAACAAATTGGTTCATTTAGCTTTTGACTAATACGAAAGGTCAACTGCACAGTCATTTGTAAGTGAAATGGCACTAAAAGGAGGGCACCAAGAAACTAAACCCGATTATTTCACCTCTAATAAAAAATAAATTACTCAAAATTCTATATTAAACCCCAAAAAGAACTCATCTATATTTACATGACAATATATCTACTTCCCATCCGCACAATGTATCTACTTCCCAGCCGCACACATCAATAGCTATAACAGCTGCTACCAGAAAGTTCGTTTACGGATTTTCGGTTCGATGAAGAATAGCATCCTTGCTCGGCCTCATTTTATCTGTGCTCCTCGGGATCGCCTCCACCAACTGCGTTGCAAGTTTCTCTTGCTGAGCGAAGAAAGCATCGTACAAGGCCTCAAATTTGCTGTCAATATGACGTGTAACCTCCTGAATTCTAAGGTCCATTCTTCCAACCAGCCGCTCCTCCATTGCATAGATGTTTGTAGTTATCGAATTATAAACCGAAAGGCACCCTGGGCAACCACATTCTTGACACCTGAAGTGTTAGGAAAATCCTTCAGTGCCACACATAGGACTTCGAAGAATAGGAAAAACCACATATCTTTTACGTAATATTTTACTGCTTTTAGGTTTTAATCCGCTTGATAGGTGGACATGATTCTACATTTTGTCTGAATATTTACTTGTGGGATTCGATACAAATTTCTAACAGTAGATCAACGTATTTCATTAAACGCTAACATTTTAGAAATATGACTAATCCAAGTCGAATAGGCTTTCAAAGTAAAGGATAAGGCTAGTGAACTTTTAAGGCAATCTGTCACGACGTTGATTGGTTATAAGAACAAAGGGATTTCTATTGTTTCCAGTCCCCCTTTAATTTATCGCATTGTAAAAAATATGGCGGAGCGCTGGAATCGTGTTTAGGCTATTGTTCCAGCTATTGTTCTCGTTAACCAATCCACAATGAGACCGATTGCCTTTAAGTTCAGAAGGTAGATTGCATTTCAGTGAAAATAGTTTAGTCATGTTAACTGTTGTTGATTGTTGATGAAGATATAGAGAGAGATGACACGATAACTGTAGAAAATTTACCTAAAATAAATAATGAATTGATGAAAGTTTACCTTATGAATTAATGTTTCACATTAAAGATGATACAAAGAAACTTGATCAAAGCCGCCGCTAAATACTTGAATTAAGCTGAAGCATTAAACAAGCGTATAAATATTTAATTTTGATTCACAATAGCTTTAACAGAAGAGAATTGGAACCGACGAAGACTGAGGATTTGTGTTCAATGTTTACATAAACTTGTTATCTAATCAGCCTTTGAATCGTTTTTATCAAATGCATCAAATTTGATCAACAAAGATCTAAAGATGGTGAGCAATGACGATTATGAACAGGTGGGAAAGTCTCACGACAATTACGCAATTAATATAATGCTCAACTGTTGAAAATAACAGTACAAATTTTTGTTAGTATTGTGTGATCGCGATGACAGCATCAAAATTGGTATGCTAGGGCAATTTAGAACTACTCCACGAGCCTCTGTTTAGCTACTGCCTTACTTGATGGACGCTACAATCATTTCTGTTGTAGCATCCTTAAAGTGAGGCAGCAGCGAAACAGAGGCTCATGAAGTAAGTCTAACGGCAATTTAGTACAGTTCCTAGCCGAAATATCTACGCAGATGCTGGATAACGGAGACACTGTTGAATGCGATATTAAGAATTCAAACCTTTTGCTGTTTGCAGGAGAAATAGTCGCAGAAAGATGTTTCTTATGGGCATTGTCAAGATCATTTAGGGCTTTGTGGAAATCGTGATCCGAGAGTTCACTGCAACACGAAACTGGACGAGACGCGTGGGAAATTGAAGTGATGGTTGGTTGATGATCTGTTCTAAAACTGGAACGGTTCGAGGAGCGCAGGAATGCATCAAATCTAGAAAAAATCAGAGGGCCGTTGAAAAATTCAGGACGTAACTTCAAAACAGTCAAAGTTCAGAAAACTCTACTGCCTAAAAATTCGACTTTTCATAATTTGAAAATTATTTCTTCTCTTTCATAATTAAAATGTTTAAGCCAAATTTTAATACCTTGTACTTTCGACAATTCAAAATAAAGTTTCGAATTTTTCAAAGTTTAACTTGGAAGTTCAACTTTAACATACCCTCAAAACAAACCTGAAGTGAGAGAACCCTTTCATATAGTCCCTAAAAGCCAAGCAGTTAACAAAAACATATGTTTTTGAAATATCTGAAGAAATACAAACACTTCTCTCTGGGCCTCGCTTTCGCTTGCTGAAGTACGATCTCCCCCTTTTGTTTCAATCATGAACCGTTCTAGCATTTGTCGATAATTCCCTTCATGGCTGTCCCCCTCGTGGAAAGAACGATGTCTTCTAGCCGCTCTTTCTGCACGCCCTAGGGATTCGCTTTTATGCAATGGTCCAAGTAACATCTGCTTCAAAACGCTTATTTGCGCATCATGTTCTGCATGTCGCTCTTGCTCTTCAATCACTGAAACGCAGTTACATTTAACTTATACCTAGAAGTTACTGGAGCTGTTGCTAAGCAGAACTAAACCTATATAATTGTTAAGAAATATTTATACCTAAAGTAGCAATGCTGGAGGGATTTATATAAAATGACCGTTGCACTTATTCCTTTTTACTGGTCTGTTGCAGAGCTATCAATACCAAAAAATACTGTTTGTAAGAAAGCTCACAAACTTTTTATTGGAGCAAGAATTCATACACTTTCAAAAACATCTTTCCCAGACATCCGTCCTTGTATTTTGAAATAGAAATCCAGATTACAAAGAAAACGGGAAACAGAACTATTCACTTTGTTCAAGATCCAACAATCAAATGTTGCCTTTGACAACAATGCGTATATGCCTTTCACTAATATTCAGGTGCGGATGCTAAAACTAAGGCGGAGAGAAACCTACCTAAAAAAAGACATCAAGATTTGTTTCTAACATTTTGGATACAATGAGAAAAGCACCTGTTTATGCTAAGAGGCTTCTCCGAGTTTGGCTAAACTTTTGCTACATTTTGCTAGCTTTTCTTATGTTTATTTGATAAATTTCCAAAATAAATTCATTATCTGAAATTGCATTTTCCTCCTTAAAAGGGCCTTATACCACAAGATCGATGAATTGCAGGGGGAGAAAGTGGCACCTATTAATGACCACGATAGCACTTCTGAACCAAACGATATCATATGAGGGAGCAAGTCTATCTTTTCATAGTATATCGACATCTCATTAGCAATTATATCAGTTTGAATAAATTCTTCATTTAAGTGAATGAATGGCCATTCCCCTAAAAAAATTCACAAGGATAAGAGTCCTTCAATTTACCAGGTACGTTTGTTCCAGCCAAGCTCAATTTCTTTCATTTAGGAAAAATCAAAGCCATTAATGACAATATTTTATGATTTAAAAAGCAAGCAACCGACTAAGGGTTGAAGCGTGATCATTCAGTGTCACATGTTGAGTTTCATCTTGGATATTTGAAAGCTAAAAAAAGGACTCCCTGAAAAAGGCTCGACGTTGAAAGTGATTTGAATAAAAGCTTACTCTTTTGCGCCTCCCTTTTGGATTTCTCAGTATTTAGTATACCATTTGCTAGAAATGACTCTTCATATGCTTGGCGAGATGCAAACGAGACTTCACTGCTAGGCCCATCTCTTGCAAACGATTGTCTTTGTGGTGCAGGGGACATTGCATTATCGGTGAAAGCAGAGGCTTGATGGCCTAAACCCAATGTTAAAAGCTGTTGCAACTGTGCTCCCTTTAAATGAAAATCATACCTCAAATAGTCAAATGAAGTAAAAGGAATCACGGTAGCAAAATCCCTTTACTTATAATTGACATTAAAAGCAGTATTGCATTCAAGATGAACTGAATAAAGACCATCATATTCAAGGAATATAAGAAAGAAAATAAAGAAAATAGAAACTCACATTGCAAAAATATTGAAACAATGGCCCAAAGTATGACGCTTACCCTGGCGGGAACACTTTCAGTGACGTCAGCAGTAAAATTAACAATTTCAATAACTTTTCCCCACTTTTTGAAGTGGCTGACAACAGATATCTGACCAGAAGTGAGAAAAATATCAAAAATTTCAATCCGCTCAGATACTAACAACATCATGAAAACTTTTGTTACTCAGAAAAAAATATCTACCTGTTTCTGTTGCTTTTCTACCTGGTTCAGCAAATTTTGTGCACTTGGGGAGACTGTTAAACCGAATGAAGAAATCATTTCTCGAACCTTATCAAATTCTATCGACGCACCAGTTGGGTTCTGTAAAATAAGCATGATTTGTGTTAAAATGGCATTAAACAATCGCGTACAAAAACGTACGATTTTGTCTTTCAGTCTCAATAGGTTCTTAAAAAAGAGTTGAATAGAAAATAAATGAAACTATTGTGTTTAGATTTTTTTCTTGAAATTCATAAACTTAATCTACACTCTTGGATTAACAGAGCAAAGAATTTTCGATAAGAAGTTTACCACTAAACTTTAAATTAAACGTTCCATGCAAACTTTTGAAAAGTCAAAATTTTCTATCTTGCGTGAGTAATCCTTTAAAAAAGAATGAAATTGAAAGGGTATCGCGCTGCTATTCCCATTTGGCATACCGGAAAACAAGGACCCAGGACCATAAGGCAGGACCAGGACCAGGACCAGGACCAGGACCGGAACCAGGACCCCGGACCAGGACTCGGGACCGTTTATGTTTTCGACAATGCTATCGCTGTTTCCTTAAAAAATACCAAGTTATAACATTGCATACCATGAACAATTGTCCATAAAATCCAAAAGCTTTAAACATCGAACAAAAGACTGCAAATCATAGTAAGGGGGAATACTTCCAATGAATACAGAAATTAATCTGATTTTTATTTTTGGCCCTGTGTGAAAAACAAAAACACGGGTAGCTCGGGAAAATGCAAATGTACGATCAAACCAAAGTAACACCTTGAAATGTGAAATACTGTTATTGGCCGAGCAAATCTGACGTGGTTGTTTTAGCAGAGTTGGCTAGTAGGATCGGGGATCCTTGATCCTGGGTCCTGCCTTATGGTCCTGGGTCCTTGTTTTCCGGTATGCCTTCCATTTCCAGGTGGAATTGGGCCTCATCGAAAAATTGTATTCTGTAGGTTCGAATTCAATAAATTCTTATATAGAGGTGTTTACTTTATCTAATTTATTGTTAAGTTATGCAATGATGATAAAGAACCAAGACATAAACAATGACACCGGCCAAATATCGAGTTACGAGAGTTCTAAAAGACTAGACGATATTGTCCTGTTGATGATATCCGGGATGAAAGGACAGCTTTCTGACATTAAAAAGCCAATGTTACGTTATTTCATTTAAAAATTTACCAATAATACTAAATGATTCTAACCTTTTTGGGAAACATTTGTGAAGGATTTGGCAGACACCTTGCAACTTTTACAACAACAGCTTGAAGTCTTAGTGCCTGCTTGTCAGGTAATGAAACAAACTGAAATCAAAAACAAGAAAATTCAGGATGGAACGGGAGAAATTTGAGACTCTTTAGATATTTTCATTTATGCTTATAATTAAATGAAACAAAACTGGAGCTACGTTGCCTTCATCTTGTGAATACCTTTAAGAATCAGAACTTCGTTTCACAAACAATGTTGAGCTTACGTGAGAAACACATTGTAGTCAAACATCAAAGTGCTACGAAACAAAAGATTTCTTATCTCGTACGTAAATGCTGATTCTTATTAAAAGCACTTGGAGAATCCAAAATACCCAAAACATTTAAAAACAAAAAACAAAATCATTATAAGCAAACAGCCATTTGCCTCGATCTCATTAGATAAACTAATAAACAGTGACAGTTTGGAGGTTTAATAAGATGCCATGTTTTGTGGTATAGTAATGAATGTATCGATTAATCTGTTTATTTATGTATTTGTGATAAAATAACATCTTAACTTGTGGTTGAAACCATTCAAGTTCCAAAAGACTATTTGCTTTTTGGCCTGTTATGATAACATCTTTTGGCCATGAATATGTCTTGGAAAAGCAGATGTGTCTTGGAAAAATGTGAGCACACTGAATAAAACATATTGGTCTTATTTTGTCAGGGTTTTAGACACATCTAATTCATTTATTATGAGCCATTTGAAATCATAGGCAAAGTTGATATAGGGATGTACAAGAGCACTAAAAAGTCATCTTTGACTGATTCCATGAAGGAAAACTTAATTTGCTCCTAATCTTCCTGGGGTATCGGTTCATCACAACTGGGTACATATTTTCTTTTTTATCTTTGAAGGGTGTCAGATACAAAGTTAAGTATGTTGAAAAATGATTTTGGCTGCCACTGACTCACAAGCAAGACCTTGAAAAGCTAATTAAGACCCTTTTTTATTTCTATGACAACCCTTTGTATATCCGGTTATCCGGTTTCTTTGTTTTAATTTTATTAACATTGTCAGTTGAATAAAGAGGTGGAATTTTCTCTATTTATCAATATCCTTGAGGAACTTCACATGATGGCTTATATTTTCTGTGGTTGACTATGAAAGTCATTTTTTACAATTAAAATTAGAATAATAGTATAACAGAAGTACTGCAACAGAAAAGAATCAATTTTTGTAAGAAAAATTAGTGAATGAGAGAATTGAAAGACAGTTAGATATTCAATAGAACACAGATTGAATTTATTACATTTGCTGATTTCTTGATATTGAAAGATTACTCGCCTAAACAATAAAATTCTAACCTTCAATGTTATTTTGTTAGAACCTTGAATGTGGGAGGATAAATCAAACCCATTCTCATAAAGAGCACTATTCCTAAAAAGACAAAATAATTTGACTAAATGCACTTTTCACAAAAACAAAATGCTTGTATTACAAGGCATTGTTTATACATAAAAAATGGTTGCAAAGTTTAAAGGGAATATGCTGCTAACACTGCCTTGAATGCCATTCAGGTAACACTGTTTGCTTGTTTATGCATATGGGCAATCATGTCTATTATCAATGCAAATTTAAAAAAGATTGGTATGTCATTTAAGAACAATGCACACACAAAAAGTTCTGAGAGCTAAAGCCAATCTTGAATAAATTGAGCTGCTTTGATCATGGATAAAGAAGTTGTAAGGGATTTTTTTATAAAGAAGATGAAAAGAGTAAAAAACTAACTTTCCTTTCTTCAAAGTTAGCATCATTCCTTTTGTAGTTTTCTCATACATATCATCAACATACAGCTCCACATTTCTTGCTTCACTTACTACCACAATATTTGTAACACAGAACTGTGAGGCATTCGGATGTGCCCGGAATGTCATTTCACAAGGAATTATGTCTGTCTCAGGATGAGGTTGAGTCAGACATACACCATTCCCTGCTGCTTGAACAGCACTGCATACCACTTGCTCATGTGCTCTGGAATTCAACAATATTCATCACTAACAAGAATCCTTAGGACTGGACTAAAAAAGGTTTTGGCATCATATGGAACCTTCAATTTAACTTTGCTTATTTTTTAGTTTTGATGTACATAATGCTTTTCCATCAGACACAATATATAGCAGTATCTATATTCTTTAATGAAAAAACAAATGCTTTTGAGAGATGAAAAGCAAGTTTACTTTTGACAGGTAAAAGAATAATCTAATACACATTATGCCATCATCAAGTTTTTGTCATCAATTTTCTTCAATTTCTTTTATATAATATCAGTTCAAATATCTTTAAAAATACTCCCTTTTAAAAGTCAAAATTGTAGAGATCAGGACCACTTTGATTAACAAAAATTTGATGAAAATGTAAATGAAAGGTAAATAGCAGTATATAAACTAAAATTGAATATATACACTCCCCTCACAAAAGTATTGCCCCACCTCAAAGGAGGGGGAATGGTGTAAGATTTATAGAAAGATATTGTTGTGCAAATTGACTATTTTTTAATTGGCGATTTTTTAAGAAAGTTTGCAAATCTGGACTTGATGGATGCGATGGAAAAACTTGAATTCTTCTTGTTTGGAAATAATTATTTGTAAAGATGGTTTCCTTTAACTCGGGTAACTTCTTACTCTGTATTTGTGTAAGACACTGATTCTAATTTGTCTGCAAGGATTTTGAGCTCTAAAACCTTGCTTGGTCTAAAGT
This sequence comes from Rhopilema esculentum, assembly GCF_013076305.1. Next base: position 854,444 of record NW_027019299.1, read on the forward strand.
TTTATGTCCCTTAGTGTTCCTAAACATAAATGGCATTAAGGGTGACAGACAAATTATTTCCCTTCTAATATCAATTTCTTTCAGTTCACATCACAGTTTTCTTTGCTACTAAAACATTCTTGAGAAAACATTTTCACAGCTGTTGTGTGGCTGCATCTAACTGGCTCAACAATTTTTCAAAAATATAAAGTCCTCTCTCCCGTAAATAATTTATGGCGAACTGCCTCTCATTTGAATTTTCTCCTTCAGGCATGTTCTTAATTCTACAAACAAAAACTTTTCTGTGCAATTGATACATTTCAACTTATGCATTATATGTTGTCCACGAGATTTTCAAGAATTTCCCACCAAAATTTGCTACAAAGTACTCCTATTACACCCAATTCATGCTTTCAAATATTTGGTATGGTTGAAAAATGGACAAAAAGTGCTGCCATTTTGAACAAGGTGGTGCAATACTTTTGTGAGGGGAAAGTATACTAGTTGACATATATTCAATCTTATTTGTTGGAACAATGCCATATCAGAAATTGCTTTTGAGCAACATTTAGTGACATATAAATTATAATTTATAAAGTGCAGATCTTCTGGATTCCTGTAACATTAATTGGAGTTTAAGATAGCATCAGTTGAAATGGTCAATATCTGACATCATTTTCATTTTCATTGCTAAGAAAATCTTTCATATAAACATAATGTGGCCAGAAATAATAGAGCATTTCTGATGCAAAAAATTATGTGATTTTAGTAATAATACGTTTCTGTAAACAATTAAGTGTTCGTAACAACATAACAAGCTACACAAAGGCCAGGTCATTTCTCTATAAATGAATCAGAATATTTCTAAACTTAGCCCCGTCTAGCACAAATAAAATTACTTAGTTCAATAATTTTAACAAAAGCTATTTCTTGAAGTTTCAAGAAATGAAGTTGAAACAGTGGTGTAGTGCAACAAGGGGGGTCTTGCACAAAATGTTGCAAAAACAATAGCAAAAGTGGAAATTTGCCAATTATTGGCATTAACAAGACGGGCTCAGCCCCTTGAGCCCCCTAGCTTTTCACCCCTGAGTTAAGAAAGAAAAGAATTATTAGATAACGATACAAACAATAATAAACTGCATTGAATCGTTAATGACAATGACACTGCAAGTATATGAAATTAACCTGGTATCTTGGTCCTCCCGTATGTGAAAAATGGAGCATACAACATCATCAAGACTCCAGTCATCCGGGTAGTCCCATGAAAACGCTACGGAAAACTGAGCCAAAAAGTCTCCTGGATTGACCGCCATTGCCGAATTCGACCAGCCTCGTTTTGAATTGTGCTTTTACTTGAAATGTTGAAATGTGAAGTAGACTTTCGACCATCTCAAAGTATTGCCTATTTTGGCAGGACTCAAAACTCAAACTCAAAATCTTTATCAGCAAAAACAAATGTTAATTACAATATACCAAGAATTAAAAATTAGAATACACTAAAAATTAGACTCGGGACTTTAGTCGGCAGTTTAATGCTACGAATCCACCTCGGGGATTCTAGTCGAAGTCAACTAATTAGAAAGCAGATTCAAAGTTTTCCTTACTTTTCAGAGGCTGTGAACGAAACTCAATTAAGTGTAGATTTTCAAAGCACCGTAATTTCCGAACGTTCTCGGAATTATGATCCTGATGGACCAATAAGCGATGTCTTTATACTTCAGAATCAAAGAAAGAAGTTGTCAGCCAATCAGGCATTACAGACGCATAAGAAGATTATAGGCTTTCTGCAAAGAAGACGTTTGTAATGGCCTCTGAGATGTGATGAGGATTAATACCATCTGGATTGTGTATTCTACCTAAATCAGAAATGGGTAGAACAGGAATATCTTTGAAGATTCTACAGACAATACTGCACATGTTGCTTGCATTAGACGTCTGTTGCTCCGTTGGTTGCCGTTTTGTATGAATTGTGGTGTAGTCATCAACGTTACAGACAACTTGCCATTTATTTATTCTAGCTTCGTCGATGCACTGTCTAACATTTTCTTAGATTAATGCCATTTTCTTTCTGCAAGAAATTGCATTTTTGGCTTTTACCAAAGCAAAGCTGGTGAATTAAATTTGCTGTCAAAATTTTTTGCCAATCTTTCTGTTTTGTGTCTTTTATCAGTCATTGCAATTAGAATATTTTGAAATAAGGAAGGTGATCCCTTTGAAAGACAATATTCTTTAAATTCTCCAGGGTCATAAATGGGAGGCTATCCTCTAAAACTTCTGACCATTAAAGTTTTCTACTTCTTCTCCGACCCTGTTGGAGAGAGTGATAAAAAAGTGTTATCAAATGGTTTCATTTTTAACAAGTTTTAAATGTTAAATTGGTAGATACGCAAGCCTCCCCGGTCTTAGTAGGAGTCTGTCTTAATTTTCAAACAAAACTCTACATGCAGCATCTGTAGGCCTCGTCGTTTAGGAGTTTTACTGAAATGTCACTTGATTAATCATTTGCGGAGTGGCTTCACAAGACAGGCGGAGAAAAGTTTCCATTTCTAAGTGATGCCATTAAAGCAGGATGTCTCGTTTAAAGCCTTATGTGTGGTATTTATGATTTAGTTTATATTTTTTATTTCATTCTTATGTATGCTTAACAGATCAAGTAAATCATACTAAACTTGTTTGGGCTATGCTTAAAGCCCATAGGGAATTTTGCCTTATCGTAGATGCTCAGGTTGATAACATCAGATTGGAAAGCGTATACTAACTTGCTTTGAGCTTTTCAATTAGGCCTTGGAGTACAATAACACTGTCAGCATTTATCAATATGTCTCCACGGGGGTTATCAAGCTGATGACCAAATGCTGTCCTTTCCTTCTTCCAGTTTGAAATATCCAACAGCATTCGTTTCGGTGCAAACATTTTTTCTTAATTTCTGTATCTGGTTATGCTCACTACTATTTATATCTGAATATATATTTAGTATTATTCTAATAAGTATAAAACATGTCACCCTTTTTTAGAATAATAGCTTTTTGTAAAAGTACCTTATTTTTACGGATAGCTCTTTTACTACCTATAGATATGTTTTCCCAATGTTTACCTCGCTTGTTAACCTTTGTCTTTTCCACCGATTTCCCAATGGTTACCTCGCTTGGTAATCTTTGTCTTTAACAGGCACAGTTGTTGCATAAATCACCGCTTATAGCTTCACGACCAAATATACTCTGAATATCTTCAATGTCAAAGTTGCGCGAAGAAACGAAAGGCCTATTTTGTTGGGTTTTTTCCCACACGTTTGACAGAGCCCTCTTTACTACGGTAGAGCATGCAAAGCAAATATGGTATCGTGGAAACGAAAATCCATGTCCATGAAACCACCATGTTATTGACTTTTTGCAAATTAAACAAAATTTTAACAATTTTCGAGTTTACCGATGAGCACTCTTTACCGCGCAGTATGGCGTAAGCAGATTCAATTTCGCGCCGAATTTTGGTTGCTAAGTTAAACATAATGGCGGATATCGCTAAGCAGTGTTGACATTTGTAACCTCTGTGATTCATCGCGCACATGGCAAGTAAATTTTCCCCTATGCTCCTTCTCAAGTACAAGAGAAGTCTTGATCAAGCACAGAAAAATTTAAGTTATGCAAACAAACCCCAATTCATTTCATGCCGATAACTGAAAATTGCGATGCTAGTTAGCCAAACCAGGGTTACACGTATGGAGAGTGTGAGTGTTACAAATAACCTCAAATGTCTTCACCGCCCCTATAAATAGATGTATTCAATCATTACAGAAACAAACAAATTTTTCTTCCATAGGTAATTTTTCATTTAAATTTTGAAACTGAAATTAGACATTCTTGGAACCGAAGAAATCAGGTGGATAATAGTGCATGCTCCAGCAGCATCTCATGAGAACGAAGATATTCTGAGTTTTCTGAGAACTTGAATGATTTTGTGGAGGGACAAAAAAATTGAGAAATGACAACCGTAATGGGAGATTGAGGCAGAAATGAGAGACTAAAGAAAATGCTTTAAACACTTGGCAAGGTGCAGCTAAAGAGATAGAGAGCTGGATTCGAGTGATTCGAGAGCTGGATAGAGATCAGTTGTGGAAACTGCAGGGGTATGGGGGAAGAGCTTTTGCTAAATTTTCGGCTCAACCCAGTTTTTTTGCGCTTTGTCGGTCAATTTTATCATTTCGTGACATTGGATTCTCGTCGTCGTATTGCTTTGTTCCTGTATATCTTTCATTCTAAAATCTCATTGCAAGATTCACAGAATCCGGCGGACAGCCTATCCTGCGGTTCTTCCTTCTCACACATTAAATTTTATCATTGTTGGCAAATTTTCTTGTTTTTGTCCGCCTCTAATGGCGATGCTTGAAATATAGCATAGCACAGGAAAAATGAAACACACAAAATATTAAAAACTCTTCAGAGAACGACAGAGTTAGAGACGGGGCAATTATAAATTGTATCAAAGGTAAAAATAGAAAGATGCTGTTTGATTAAGAGCAGATTAATAAGGGACTAGAGAAATATGACACTGAACTCTAAAATAACATACATTGAAATACAAAAATACTCTTGTTTATGAAGATCCAACAGGACCTAAGGTACCTCTATAAGGAGCAGACCATCTCATGAAATGCCTCAAGGATGGGAAGCACCTTGAAATGATCAGAAACTTGCTGAAATGTTTATACCAAGCCAATTTTTTCCGTGCGTTTAAAAAAGCTTCTCAAATAGGAATTATAAATTTAGTTTTCATTCAGTAGAAAGTTTTGTACCAGTCAGTAGAAAAAACGAAAATGATGCTCTAAACGCAGAATTTTTCTTGAGTACTTAATTCTCGTAGGTCTTTGAAAAGCGAGAACGCAAGCTGAAGGTTGACAATAATATAGGGACTAAATCTTGCAAAGATGAGACCCAAGTGTGAAGTTTTAGAAGACCAACTGGTGCCTTTACAGCAGTGACAACTACAAAAGGAAGATTGGCCAAATATACGCAACAAAGATAACGGCATGGCAAGAATAGATAGGCAAATTGATTAAAACATGGGGAAAGCACCGGGGAAAGCAAATTTGATAACAGCAAACTAAGACCCCGTTTACACTGTGCCGGATAAAATTTATCCGCAAAAAACTTGTTCGGATTGATTTGCGTTTACACTGTGGCGCACAAATTTTGTCCTCTTTGCCCTCCCGTTTACACTGTGCCGGATAACTGCAGTCACTCACATGACCTAAATCATGCACAGAACACCCAAAATGAAGTCTTCTCTGGGCAACAAAATAACAACAAAATTCCCGCCAACGTGAAAAGACTTCATTCTCTCTTCAGAATCATCTGCTTCTCTTTTAGACCAAATCCAAAGATATTGTCAATACAAATTAGGCCTAGTTTGTTTTAATAGTTTGTGTGGGGGATTCTACAGCGCGCATAGCAACCATTTAGTTATGTTATATTCTTAGATATATTGCTTTTTAAAGACAACAGACAATTTTCTCTATTAATTATATATTGCTTTATTCACTTGAGGACTCGAAGTAGCTTAATTTGTTTTGTTATGATATTATATTTACGTACTTGTCTCCTGTTAATGTGTACGTGAACAAGGTAAAGGAAACTGATATTCGTGATGTATTTAAAACCTACGCACGACCTTTGTATCGGTATAAGCAAATATAGGTTCACTGATTTGACATGTTGATTAGCTGAGTAATGTAAATTGAGTTATAAAAGTACAGTAGGGCAGTGTTAGCGTAAAATGTGTTGAGGAAAGACGTGTAGATAAATTGAGATATGATGAGACAAGGCGTACGTTTGAGTTTTATTTGAAGAGATTTCTTGGTTCGTGGAGAAGTATATATGTTTCGAGCCAGCGTAAATGAGATAGATTGCGATCTATAACACTTGGTCCACCGAAGAAGCCGCATATATCATGAGCCTTGAAAAAGAAGAAGCAGATATATTGAAAAAGAAGCGGAGCGTTTTTCGAAGAAACACGACGAAACTCGTGAACAAGGTTTTAGACCTGAGAAATGCTGATGGAGAAAACGATACCATACTGCTCAAATCTTTTAGTGAACAGTTAAAAACTCAACGGGATGAGCTGAAAGAGTTAGATAATAGTATCTTTGAATATGTTCTCGAAAACGAAGACGAAGACGCGTGTGATAAAGAAGTTGAAGAATCTGGAGAATATTCGGGAAAAATAACACATGCCTTGGTTTTTATCAACGAAGAACTGGGAGGAGACGATGACGCCTTTTCAGTGAAGTCAGGTAGTTCGCGTAGAATGCAGAGGAGTGCATCGAAAGAGAGTGTTGCTTCCGAATGCTCGCAGTATTCAAACCAAAGGGACACTGGGAAGAGAAAAGTTCGCGTGAAATTGCCGCAGTTAGAAATAAAGAAATTTTCGGGAAAGATACAAGAGTTTCAAGAGTTTTGGGACAGTTTTGTGAGCGCGATTCATGAGAACGATGAGTTAGCGAATGTAGATAAAATGAAATATTTGAAGGGATATTTGGAGGAGCCTGCGAGATCAGTCATTTCCGGAGTGCCTATTACTGATTCAAATTATCAGACCGCAATCGAATTGTTGAAGAAAAGATTTGCGAAACCGAGTATGCTGGAACATGCCCACATAAATCAAATGGTCAACATGCAACCAGTTTTCAATGAAGATGACGTCATCAGGCTGAGGAAATTCAGGGATCAAATCGAGACGAATTTTCGTGGATTGGAGGCTCTGTCTGTCGATCAAGGAACCTACTCCAAGATTGTGGTGCCTGTGTTGGTGGAGAAGTTGCCAAAGCAGTTGAAATTTAGCATGGTGCGATCACGAAGAAAAAGCGTCTTGGAATGGAGTTTGGATGAGCTGATTGCAGAACTTGATTTGGAGCTTGAAGTTCGGGAAAATCATGCAGAATTTGTAAAGATCAGTGGACGGCCTAATAAGCAAGATGAAGCACCAAGACAACTAACGAGATGGAAGGGACCGAACACTGCAAGTGCACTTTTTACACCTGAGGGAAAGCAGAAGTGTGTTTACTGCACAGGAGACCACAAGCCAAATGAATGCACAAATCATACGGACCCTGAGGACAGGAAAAGTATCCTTAAGAAATGTTTTAGGTGTTTTATTTGTCTTAAAGCCAACCACAGGTCTTTTGAATGTAGATCAAAGTTGCGATGTCCGCAGTGTAAGGCTAAGCATCACGTCTCTATTTGTAGCAGCATGCCATTTAAGCCAGAAAATAAGGATGCGCCTGCGAATAAGCTAAGCCCTAATGCCCCAGCTTGGGTTGGAAGCATGTGTTCTGGGGACAGTGTGGCCTTGCAAACAGCCTTGGCAAAGGTGAATGACAAAAAAGGATGCAATGTGAGAGTGCTATTTGACTCTGGGAGTCATAGATCCTTCATTTCTGCCATGGCTGTAGAAAATTTAGGACTCAGGCCAGTGAGAAGAGAAAATTTGAGCATAAAGGCCTTTGGGTGTAGAGAAACAGATGACAGTATGAGAGATGTAGTAGAATTTTATCTTTTGCCTTTGATGGGAGAAAAGAGAGTGAAAGTTTCTTGTTATGTTGTTGATAATATAACTAGTATTGCGAATATTCATGTTGAAAAAGTAAAAAAACTTTACCCCCACTTGCACATGATATATTTTTCAGATGTTTCTAGGTTTGAGGACAAGCTGAATATCCAGATTTTAATTGGCTCAGATTTTCAATGGGAGTTCATGGAGGGGGAAGAAATACGAGGGGGGCCACATGAACCTGTGGCAGTGAAGACAACTCTTGGGTGGGTTTTGTCTGGACCCTTGAAAGGTGAGAAATTTGACTCTTCTCCTCAATGCTCAGTAAATTTGTTGCCATGCGAATCTTCTGCGAAGGGGATTGAGGAACAGGTAAACAAACTTTGGGATCTTGATAGCTTAGGCATAAGGCCTAAGGACAATGTGCATGAAGCTCTACTTGATGACATTGTATTTACAGGAGAGAGATATTCAGTATCATTGCCTTGGAAGGAAGGTCATGGTCCTTTGCCATTAAATTACAACAATTGTGTTGCTAGATTGAAATCGCAAGTAAGAAAGCTCAAGCAGGATCCTAAGATCTTGCATGAATATGATAGAATTATTTCAGAGCAGTTGCAAACAGGTATCATTTCAAAGGTATCCGAAATGGAGGATGCAGAAAGAGTTTCATATCTGCCACATTCAGCAGTTGTACGTGAAAATGCAGAAACAACTAAGGTAAGAGTTGTTTACGATGCTTCTTGTAAAGATAGAAATACAGGAACCTCCTTAAATGACTGCTTGCATGTGGGTCCATCATTGACACCATTAATTTTTGATATTCTTTTGCGGTTCAGAGATGCAAGAGTAGCTCTTGTTGGCGACATTGAAAAAGCTTTTCTGAACATTGAGGTAAATGCTAAAGATCGTGATTGTTTGAGATTTCTCTGGTTAAATGACATCAGTGCAGAAAAACCCGAGATCATTGTGCTCAAGTTTAATTCTGTTGTCTTTGGTGTTAATAGCTCACCATTCATTTTGAATGCTGTTTTGCGTCATCATCTTTCTACCTTTCAGGAGTCTGACCCAGACTTTGTCACGCAAATGTCACAGTCTTTCTTTGTTGATGACCTTGTAACCGGTTGCCCTAATGTAGCAGAAGCATATTCCCTCTTTTGTAAGGCAAGAGAGAGAATGATGAAAGGGGGATTTTCACTACGAAAATGGAAAACAAACAATGCTGAGCTTAGGGAACAGATTCTGCAGAAAGAGAAAGGAAATGAAAGTGTAGATTCCCAAGAAGAGCAATCCTTTGCCAAAGAATCATTAGGACCTCTGCAGGAAACAGGGGGGAAGACCAAAGTCTTAGGTATAATCTGGGATAATGAGAAAGACACACTTGAATTTGACCTGACAAAAATGGCTAAAAATATTCAGGTAGAGAGGCCCACAAAGAGAGGCATTTTGAGCACTTTAGCCATGTCATTTGACCCTTTAGGTCTAACAAGCCCCATAGGGGTGCAAGCTAAAATTATTTTTCAGGATCTTTGCAAAGAGAAGCTTGAGTGGGATGACCCAATCCCTGAGAGCAAGGTTGCAAAGTGGGAGGAATGGATACATGGGCTAAATGAGGTGAAAACATTAACAATTTCAAGATGTGTGTATGATGAAAATGAAGGTGAGTTGTTGAGCTGTCAACTGCATGGATTTGGAGATGCTAGCAAAAGGGCATACTGTGCAGTTGTGTTTCTTGTTTGGGAAACAACAAAAGGCAGGTATACAAAGCTGCTGTGCTCTAAGACAAGGGTAGCTCCACTCAAAGATCTTACAATTCCACGTCTTGAGTTAATGTCTGCCAGAATTTTAGCTGTCCTCATGGATAATGTTTACAAAGCACTGTGTTCACAAGTCATCATTGACAAGGTAAAGTACTGGCTTGACAGCAAAACCGCTCTTTACTGGATATATAACCAGGGAGAGTGGAAGCAATGGGTGCAGTTTCGTGTGTCAGAAATCTTGAGATTAACAAAGAAGTCAGATTGGCGTCATGTAGGAGGCAAAGATAACCCTGCAGACCTAGGATCTAGGGGAGTGTCAGCATTAGTTTTGAAAGACAGCAAATTGTGGTGGGAAGGCCCAAAATGGTTGAGAGAGAGTGAAAATAATTGGCCTACTAGTTTAGTGCTTGAAGATTCAACTGAGATAAAAGAGGAAAGAAAAAGGATGCCTATTGTTTTGAGTGTAGTTACAGAAAAAGTTAGGACATTGAGCAATGTTGTGAATGTGGAAAGATTTAACTCCTTGACTAAATTGCTCAGAGTGACGGCATGGGTCAAAAGGTTTGTTAACAATCTGAAACACAAAAAAGAGAAAAAAGAATTGGAAAAGGGGAACTTGGCGGTAGAGGAGATAATAGGTGCAGAAAGAATTTGGATACAAGATGCACAGAAAATGTTGGAAGAGAGTGCAAATTTTGAGAAAACCAGAGTTCATCTTGGGATTATTGAGAAAAATGGACTACTCGTCTGCCAGGGAAGGCTGGAAAACTCAGACTTAGATATAGAATCAAAGTACCCTATTATTCTGCCCAAGGAGCACAAATTAGCTCAGTTGATTGTGTTAGACTGTCATGAGAAAGTTCACCATTTGAAGGTAAGAGCTACACTAGCTGAGTTAAGATCCAGATTTTGGATAACTAGTGGAAGACAGTTTGTCAAAAAGATTCTAAAACCATGTTTTCGTTGCAGGTATCTTGATGGAAAGTCGTTCAATGCACCAGCCACAGCAGCCTTACCAGACTTCCGAGTAAGTGAAGCACCGCCATTCAGCACTACTGGTGTGGACTTTGCGGGGCCACTGTTTGTGAAAGCTGAAGGTGGTGAGATGATTAAATCTTATATCTGTCTCTTTTCTTGTTTTATAACCAGAGCTGTTCACCTTGAAGTAGTATCAGATCTTGCTACCCCTACCTTTGTAAATTGTTTACGTCGATTCTGTGCAAGAAGGGGAACGCCAGTGCGTATTGTGTCAGACAATGCCAAGACCTTTAAGGCTACTTCAAAACTGCTCAATAAATTGTTATCTGAAACTGAGGTAAGAGATTTTTTTGTATCAAAGCGCATAATATGGAGATTCAACTTAGACCGTAGCCCCTGGTGGGGTGGGGCATTTGAACGCATGGTGGGTAGTGTAAAGAGGTGCCTTAGAAAAGTCCTAGGCAATGCAAGACTCACACAGGATGAATTGACTACAGTACTTGTAGAAGTGGAAGCAACATTGAATTCTAGGCCACTGACCTATCAACATGAGGAATTTGACTCACAGGTACTTACTCCTTCTCATTTGCTTGTTGGAAGAAGGATTTCACCTTTATCAAATTATGTTAGTGATGAATTAGATTTTGAAGAAGATAACAATATAAGCCTTTCCAAGAGATTCTTTTATTTGACAAAAAAGTTGAGCCATTTTTGGAAAAGATGGCACACTGAGTATCTTTCAGGTTTACGTGAAGCACACAAGCTGAAGCAAGCAAAATCCAATGCAATCTGTAAGGGAGACATAGTCATTGTGCAAGATGAAAGCAATGTAAAGAGAAACACTTGGAAGATAGCAATTGTAGAAGAACTTATAAAAGGAAAGGATGGTGAAACCAGAGGAGCTAAGGTTAGGAAAGCATCAAAGAAGGGTAAGCCTGAAACTCTAAATCGCCCACTTCAAAAACTTTATCCTTTAGAGATTCATTGTTCTAATGTTTGTAAGGAAGGTAAGGACGGAGGGAAAAGTATGGAAGAAATGTTGAAAGTGAATGACATGGATGAAGTGAAGAATGCGAATGAGAACACTGCGAATGTCAGACCTCGCAGAGCAGCAGCACAGGATGCGCGATGGAAATCCCAGCTTATGCTTGACCCGTAGCGGTCCAAGGAGGGGGGTGTGTGGGGGATTCTACAGCGCGCATAGCAACCATTTAGTTATGTTATATTCTTAGATATATTGCTTTTTAAAGACAACAGACAATTTTCTCTATTAATTATATATTGCTTTATTCACTTGAGGACTCGAAGTAGCTTAATTTGTTTTGTTATGATATTATATTTACGTACTTGTCTCCTGTTAATGTGTACGTGAACAAGGTAAAGGAAACTGATATTCGTGATGTATTTAAAACCTACGCACGACCTTTGTATCGGTATAAGCAAATATAGGTTCACTGATTTGACATGTTGATTAGCTGAGTAATGTAAATTGAGTTATAAAAGTACAGTAGGGCAGTGTTAGCGTAAAATGTGTTGAGGAAAGACGTGTAGATAAATTGAGATATGTTGAGACAAGGCGTACGTTTGAGTTTTATTTGAAGAGATTTCTTGGTTCGTGGAGAAGTATATATGTTTCGAGCCAGCGTAAATGAGATAGATTGCGATCTATAACAGTTTGTTCTTGAAACAAAATGACACTGAACTAGCAACGAAAGTAGGGAAAGCTGACAAGGATGCCAATTTTACGTGGACTGGCAAGATACTGCATTTTTAACACGAGTATTTATCGACAACAAGGCAGCCAAGATGGCGAAAGGTCTTGATTGGGAGACATGGAAAACTAAATTGGATGAAAAAATAGCCAATCGCTTTCGAGCAAGATACGATGTGGATACAATTTATCCGCATAAAAGCGTTTACACTGTACCACAAAGCTATCCAAACTAATTTAATCCACTTTCCTAGGTGAACTAATTTTGTTCGGATAGCCGCTCTCAAATTCGCGCGGATAGCGTTGGTCTAGTGTAAAAGTGACGCCTATCTGAACTAATTTTGATGCGGATAAAATTTATCCGGAACAGTGTAAACGGGGTCCATGAAAACGATATAGAAAGAAAAACAAATATTAACTGAACAAAAGAATAGTAATTAAAGTTCAATTTTTTGTGTCAAATCAACAAGAATGAAATCTTGAGGGAAATTTTCCTTTGTTTCTTCAATTTACAGAGAAAAAAACTGTAAACTCGTTATGTAGCAATTCGCATTACCTATAACACATTCTAGATTAATTATCACCTCCTTGAGTTGTCTTTGCTTTAACTGCAAAATGAGCAAAATAAGTTTGTTGCAACCGCGCGGCAAAACGTTTTCTAGCACAATCTAAGCTGCCATAATCAAATTTTGCTTGTCGATTTATTTATTCAAATTTTAATTAGGCCCAAAAGCAAACTGGGTACAATTGTTTTAAAAAATAGAGGAAGGTGAGAAAAGTTTTGGAAATCTTGTTTATTAACAAAGTCACCAGCGTTGGCATCAAAATAGCCTGCGTGCAGACTTGTCTTCTATGTGTAAAGTCTACGTGCAGGCAAACATCAAATTGGTACCTCGTTTTCTATGCTCATTACAGTAAAAATAATTGTGCCCACTTGTTATTGTCCATAAAAAATATGTTGCATGATTTATTGAAATATACCAACAAAAGAAGACACAAGCAACAGAATATCGAAGGAAAGTCGATTGTAACTTTAAACTAAAGGCTCATTTAGTTAACATTTGACAAGAAACCAATTTCTTAGTGAATTTGGAGATTTTGTAAGCTTTGAGCCAGTGAGAATGATATTAGAAATGTTTGTGCCAGTGGCGGGGTGGCTATGTTTTTCCTGGGGTGACCAAGTCGATTTTTGCGCCTCATCTATATGGTTAACTAAAAGCACGCGTTATTTGAAGAGGAATCAATTTTTGCAACTTGAATTCAAAATTTCATGAATAAATTTTGATTGAAAGTGGGAGTATGAATGGAATAATTCAAAGTAACATAACGTAGAGCAAATGTTTGTTTCAGGTTCCTTGGTTTTTCACTAAAGTTAGCCTTAGTTCATTTCGCCACTGCTTATGGGCGATCTTTTCAGCCTAGTGTCATCATATTTATGATGTATGATAAACAAACATGGTTCAAGTTTGTTATTCTTTAGTAGTTATTAAATAGAAGTTCTTTCAACAACTTGAAAAAATCAAGTATTGAATTGTACCATTGAACCGGACAGAGGCGGCGCGCACGAAATTGAATCTTGAGTTGGGCTAAGAATCAAGTTTAGTGACATAGGAGGACCCACCATGGTTTGGATCCGACGCGGGAAAAATTTTTTGAAATCAAGCCTTCCAGAATGGCTAAAATGCATCTCCCAAACAAAAATTTAACAGATTACTATACCGCTCAGAATAGACAGTTCGACGATGCTCAGAAAAACATTGATTTTTGATTCTTAGAAAAAATTTTGGAGGGGAGGATTCATGCGTTGGGAAAAGAAAGAAAGGGCGACCTTTGGTTCAGAGTGCACATCGATGTTAATAACAAGAACCTGCTGTATTGATTGCCAGGGTGGATTCCATATACTTAGGTCCGAAGATCTTCGGCGTACACTCAGGATTTTTTGGCTTTCTGAGTGCAAACTAATAGATAATATTTTTGGCATACTAGGCCGTAAGCTGTGTCAGATTTTTATTTGGTCTCGCTGCCCTCATTCCGGCACTACGTTTAATAAGCATTTTCCTATGTGTTTTTTCGTGCTGATTACGAATCTTTTTGTTGTCAACTGTAAAAACCTGCAATTCTCTTGGAATTCAACTTCAAACTTCACTATTCCCGCGCTTAAGGTGTATAACATGGAATGCCGAAAGCCGATGCTGCTTAATTATTCTCGGCCCTATCTCACAGTCCGGGTAATACCTAAGTACCAATTGCTTTAAAATAAACATGGCGGTCGGCTAAACAAATGGATCGTTTTTTGATACATTCTTGACATTCTTGCTTTCCAGTAGCGGCACCAAGGGGTAGTATGGACGGTTATCCCCCCCATCCCCTCTTGCAAAACATTGTCCAGATATTCTCCTAAAATTGATGAAAAATGCACTGGGTAGGGGCAGGTCATATTTTTCAAAATTTGTCTATGAAAATGCATCTGGCATAAAAAACAATTAAAATGAGACAGTAAAGGCGTAGACACCTGGGTCAGGCCCATTACCCTCCCACTCTGCTACAGCTGGTGCCACCACTGTTTTATTCTTAACGCGTTTATAAAGCTTAAATAGCTGAAATGTTTTTCATAAAATTATTGATTTCAACCTGATTTAAGAAAGTAAAGTACAAAAATCATAAAGGGACGACGTCATTAACTATTCAAAACCTGTATACGAGATTACAGGGCCGCAGAGATAATTTATGGGCCCCGGGTCAGGACAAAAATTAAATTATAAGGCATGCCTAAGGCAGACGCTTCTAGGAGGTATGGGGAATGCTCCCCAGAAATTTCTGAAAATTATGGTTGCTTAAACTGCTAGGGTGGCTATTATGGTTGCTAAAATTGTCATGGTGGCTAAACTGCGCCGGTGGCAATGGTGTAGATAGAGGCCAGACAGAGCAAAAACACTACTATACTACTATATTGTCGGAAAACCTCTGCTCTTTTCAAAAATCTAACATGATTCTATGTTTATCTAAATGCTATGTTTTGATGGAAAAAATTTGAATCTAAATAAACATAAGAATATTCAATATATCAAATGATCTTTTTTCAGTTCTGATATCGTTATGTTATGTTGAAATTTATGTGAAAGATATAGAAGCTTGTTAGATTTTTGTCGGAAAATCCATGGTTCTCACCCCTCCTGTGAATTAGAAAGAAATAGAAAATAACAGGTACAAGATGATACGTTTAAATAACTGAGAATAAAAAACAAGTGGGTTATCGGCACAAGATTTAGGGATATGCGAACGCCATAGTGTAAATCTGTATGACATACATATTGCCCTGTATGTTACCCTGCAATCACATTTCGTAACATTCAGAAGCTTTTGAACTAGCCAACAAAGATGAGAAATTCTTAACAAAAATTTCTTCACGACTTCATGGACCTTTGTCATTATTGTCTCTAATATTATGTTTTGTTAATGTTGATGAGGAGGATAGATTATAACTTAGAAATTTTGTTCAATTGAGTTATTATTTATGGGCCCCCGGGTCAGTGACCCCCCTGACCCCCCTCTCCTCAGCACTGTACGAGAATAACCCGTACAGTATGAACAAGCTTACTCGCATTTGCCAACTGTAAGCTCGTTCATGCTGCTAACTACGGTGTTAACTACAAAAACAGATGGTTTTGACCATAATACATAATGATGTTGTGATGACGTCATCAACCGTTAAAAGGCATCTTCTCAGACACGAAGCGTTTGACAACGCTCTAAGTTGCACGTTTGTATACTAACTTAAAGTGATCTAGCTGGTGAGGGAAGTTTCTGTGTCAAGAAATGTTTTTTAAATAATTTGACTGTATCGATGACGTCATAAACCTAGAAATTATTGACCCCCGTATCTCACGAGATGCATGTTTGTCAGAGTGACAACAACTGATTTTATATTAAGTAACACATTATAAACAAGAAAAAACAGTCGTGAAGTTGTGCCCGGATGCGGGCAACGAAAATTGATTTTGGAGCACCTTTTTTGGTCACAGCTTACGGCCTATACGTAAAAGTTTCTTTAGTTGGCGTGCTAAACATGAAGCCACGTACATAGTTAACAAGAAGACATATGACACAAATGTTGAATGGGTCATGGCAACGCAACGTGCTTCGATTGTAGAATCACATGCTTTATTAGATTGTTCACAGCAAGTTACAGCAAAGTGTTCTACCCATGTACGATCAATTTTGTTCCTAGCCAACCATTACAAGCAAACAATTTTGGCGCCCCCTTATCTCCATTTGCACCCATATTCAGGGGGGCATGTCTCCCTGCCCCCCCCTGCCACCACGCCACTGGTTGTTCATCCACTTCTCCTGAGTTTGACTTACGGGAGATCAATACGAAGATCTTTGCAAAGGTCCAACAGTTATCCCCTGAAAAATATGTAAGAAAGATCAAGATGAAAAAAAATCACGAAGATTTAATCAATGTTAAATTAAAAGTTTTTACATTGAAGCCTAAATCAGCAGACTGCAGCAAAATATTCTCAGCACACAAGAGACCCAAGTAGTTCAAGAAGCCATCTTATACACAAGGCAATAAGCCCATACCTAGGTATACATCAACATCAACTAGTTTTTAAATGTTACAATATTTTTGATTAAACAAATTGTATCTTGCGTTTAGTAAGTGCGTTTACTGTTTTAAATATTTCAATGCACAGAATTCTTTGACGAGCAACGAGCATCGTGCATTTGTCTGAAAAATACCTGACCAAGGTATAGTAATTGAAATTTGAATATACAAAGCTCTGAACAAGAATCTTTTTCTCCTGGAAACCAATAAATGTCTTTAATCTTTTAAAAACATTTAATTGTGCTGCAGCTTTTTTGCAAAGATTCGAAATATGTCGGTCGAAATCAAATTTGTAATCCAACGTTACACCTGAAAGCTCCACTGTCTTTTCAGATTTAATTTTTTTACCATTAATGGTAAGCTATATTTTTCTTCTCAACTAATATTTGTTTGATTCTTCGAGACAATTTGTCTGCATAAATGAGCCATTCATGAAGAAGTTGAACAGGACTGGTCCTAGCACAGAGCCCTGGGATACACCAGACATCTCCTCTTGGAAAGAGCTATATGAATTGTTTATCCGAACACATTGTTTTCTTCTTTCGCGATAGGAATGAATTAGAACGAGCGCATCTTCATTAAATCTATAAGCATGAAGTTTGGTAATAAACAAATCACGTGGGATACAATCGGAAGCTTTCGAAAGATCCATTAGGATAGCACCAACGAGATAGTCGTTGTCAAGGTAAGTCCCCCAGTCTTCTATTAAACGTTGGGTTGCATATTAAACATATCAAAACTGCCGCTTTTTTGCATCGTTTGGGAAACGGAAACTATGAATGCTACAGTAGTTTGTAAGCTCATTTGCACAGATTTGCACAGACAATGTAAACAGATATGCTATCAATCTTCCTTTTATGATCAAATAACTCTCTCTTTGAAAAGTTTATGTTCCAGATTGAGAAAATATGGACCTCCTTGTCAGTTAAATCACGGATGCGCAATGATATCTTTGTAGCCGCAGAGGAAAACCTCAGCATTTTGATCAAAATGCTTCTCAGAATCTTTGCTTTCTTGCAAAGTATGGGGGAAAATGATGTTTTTGTCTATATGATCGGGGTGAAAGGTTACGAATGCACACCATCGCTTTTACACTGAAAAGGCACTTTAGCCCAAGTATTTGCACAAGGCTTCCTCAGTGTGAGCTCCTCCGCAACACACGAAAAATTGGCTAAATTGTCACAGTCCACAACATTCCGTTTCGTCACAACTTCATTTTATTAGTTAATGTATTTTCTCAAATGGCAACCGCATTTATTCATTAGCAATCTCAGTTTTGTATCATTACAATGAAAATAATACCACAAACATTTTCCGTAATTATGGACTTTCACGAAAGTAATAAATGGTTTCAAAGTACAGAGATACCCTGCTTTGTATTATTTGTTCTGTCGTGTCAGTTTCGTCTTCAGTCAAAATCATAACAGATTTAAATGAAACAATTTCAAAATTAGGACCATTTTTACTTAGGCCACGGCTTCTATTAGAGAAAATAAGGTTTATATTAAAATTGGCGTAGAGACATGGGGTCTGCACCTGTCTCTACGCTACGCCTGTGTATATTAACATAAAATCATTGCTATGCACAACTAATCAAAATTGATTTGGTCCAGCTTTGAGCTCAAATACCCTGCTAATTCATTTGAAGGTATCCAATTAGTTGATCTCCGCATTGTGGTCTGTCTGTTACACAAAACAACTTTGCTGCAAACATTTCTTCTCAATTTCGCTAAAAGCTTTGGACTAATATGGATATGGATCTCATTCTATATTATAACCATCGCATTTTCGAAATGTTTTATTTTCCGATGGCTCATTGTTTTATTTTCTGATCATGTTATTAATTAAATCCCTTGCCCATCGTTATGTCTTAATCCCATATTTAGGGAACCGAAGAGCTTCTAGTTTCCTAGTAATGGAGGCATGCCCTTGCATACAGTCAATGCGTATGTCCTTATGATTTAAAGACACTATAAGAAGAGCATATTAAAAACGCTATTGAAACTTTATATTACCAATGTGTATTCCCACTTTATATTCTCACTTTCAAACGGCTTTTTATGTTGTAAACAAGAATTTTATTGAGGGGGACTAGGGAGAACACAGAATGAAGCTGTGTAGACTAAGAACCTACGAAGCAGCAGATGAATATGGAAAAGAAAGTCGCAAACCTTGTAGATATTATGATGTAAATAAAATCAACTTAACAAGAACATAATCTTTTGTTATTAAGAGACAAAATGAAGTCAGAAATTCCTTTCCAGGGTATATAATTACTTCCTAACGGGTTTCTGTATGATTCTTAGCTAAGACTCACTAAAGAGCATAATGTCTTAGGGAATTGTTTGCTACTGAAAGAATCTATTCATTGGGAAGAATAACAGAAGTACGTCTAGACTAACTGGATGTCAGTTTTTTGACTGTGTAATTGTAACAGACTTTTAATATCAAAGATGATTTTTATTTCTGCAAAAGAGTTTCTGATTAAATTGATTTTTCTATGGATATTCTCGACACTTTATCGTCATCGGCCAGCATCCCCAAATAATATATTCACGGATCTCCAGTTTTTCTTTCTGACAAGGAATCTAATGCCAGTGGTGATTCCTTCATTATCAACCCTGGGTACTTCAAATCTAAGTTGGGTCACTTTCTTTTTTTATCCAGGAGTGGGAAAGCTTTATGACATCACAAACGCTAAATTCCTCCTTTGAAGTTTGGTTTACGTTTATTTTAAACACTACACCCTTTCTCAGCTATCGACTGATATACCTTATATCCAATGAGCTACTCTTTCACCAGTGCTCACATTTTCCAAGTTCCTTTCTCTGCAAAATTCACGAACTTTGTTCCACAAGCCAACTTGTTCTCCAGATCCTTGGAACCCTCAACCCTCTTTCATCCTACCAAGCTCTTATAACTTTACTCTAAACAAAAGACAATAAACCATATATTACCTCTCTATCTTCCTAATACAGCCCTCTTTTCCTTTGCTAGGACTTTGTTATAGGACCCCGGCCTTTTCCTAGACATAACTAACCAAAAAGGATATATATGATTGACGTCATAACTGTTTTTAAAAATATGTCATCCTAACAGAAAATGACCTTATAGATATGCGTTGTTTACAGTTGCGATAGCAACGCACCATTCATGATGACGTCCGCATAACTTAATCCAAATAACACGGACCTTTCCATGCTGAGAAACAAGAAAGAATGATGTCTGGTTTGGTCTGAATGATAAATTGTTCAATCAATTTATTTTGATGGCAAATCAAAATGAGAAAAAAATATAACAAGTTCCAAAGCACATTTGATATTGCTATGATACAAAGAAAAACAGTATTGAAAGCATCTACCTAGTTTCGTGAGAAAGTGAAACATGAACGAAAATTTGACAGGAAAAACATGAAATGCATAACAAGTACAAACTTTGGCAGACAATGAATCGCCCTACCAGATCACAAGAATCTGCTTTGCGTGTTGCAGAACCTAAGTTAAGAACAGTTCCAAGCTTTTGATTGTTCGAATCGGTTCCAAGCTATTGAATCGGTTTGAAAGCATTTTTCTGGTAGAGTGGTCCGGACTGACATGTAAGTCCAGTTTGATCTAGCCTGTACCTGTCAAATCTTAAAAAACTTATTTAGGGTTACAAAGGCGTTTAATACAAGCTCGGCGAACTCGTGTTTATTTTGTGCCATTTTCTTAGCTTGCTCAAATGACATACCCAGTTCATGGGCAATCTTTAACCACGGTTCACGTTCGCGGTATGTCGCTTTTTCGTGAATCAGATAGATCATTTTAGCCTGTGCCCCAGTCCACAAATGCTGCCACATTTATGGACTGTGCAATATTGATAAATATCCTGTCCACAGTTTCTACCAAGATCTGGTGGTAGTTTGTGCAACCCTTGAAAATCATGCAATTAGCTGAAATTGCCAGCGGTTTAATCCTCATAAGACTTTAAACTAATCATGCACCATTTTATCTACGTCCTATTTGGTTTCAGTCCATATTTCTTTGAGGATTTTTCAGACAAGACTTTAGTTGTTTCATTGCATAAGTTATGTTCATTAACTAGACCCAGTCCTCTGCCTGGACAGGATATTTAACAATATGGCAAAGTCCAAGAATGTGGATGCACCTAGATGCACCAAGGTATAAGAAATCGGTCTCTAGCAGCATCTGAGCGGTATCATGTATGGAGTACCGTTTCTTTATGCTGGATCTTGGGGGGCTACGTGCCAGAATTGCACTTAAATCCCCCACCCTACCCTAGTTTTACGAGGCTTTCATCGAAACATTTACTTCTCATGCCTTAATGTTTTAATAATTCGTACAATTTATCAACGTTTGGCAAATGTTATCATAATTTGAATCAAATGCTATCATTTGCTTGAAGAGAGTATGGAGGAGAGTAAGCAAACGATGACAAATAAATTATGGTCAGCCAAAAACATTCAAGAATAACCACAAGGATCCCTCTCCCTCTCCAAAAAATCTTAGCAACTTTTAACAAGAGGAGCTTTTCTTTAACCCAGCGCACATGATCGACTTTTTTGCTTCAAAGAAGCTCTTTCAGGGTGAAGAGCCTTAAGAAAAATGTTCTTAAAAATCTTAACGAAAAAGCAAAATATGATAGATTTTGTTATAAATTTGGCAATTTTCAAGGCCATGGCCTCCCCTGCTTGGGCACCTGGGAGAGGAAAGGTTACTTGCTGCCCTCGCTACCTGCGCAGGAGAAGAAAGAACCTACGCACAGGGACGTCTTTTTGAAATGAAAAAATATTTGTGTTTGAAATGCAATTATTGGTCGTGCTCTCCCACAAAAATTTCTACGAAATTCCTGATATGTTGCAAAGAAACTCGTGCATTTCTCAAGAACAGTGAAGTGAACACCTTTACACCTCATCTAAGATCGAATTGAATCATTGATACTTTCCGAAAAATGCAAGCCCCTTTTATTACAATACAACATTTCCCGTTCGAATTCTTAAGCATTCACAGGGAAGTGAACATCTATGGAGTTGACTGATTCTGTCAGTGTGACGTAGGCAAGGCCAATAGCTACAGGGGCATAATCCAGTTGCCAATGAAAAGCTACCATACATTGTATGCGCTACTTTTATTGCCCACGTGAAATAAATTGAAAGCGTCGATTACGCAGGATTTCTTTGGTTGAATCACTGAAATATTTCCGACTTACAAAGACCTTTGTCTCTAAAAGAAAGGGATGTCACCATGGGAATTCTGTAGTTTAAAACGAATTCTGAGGAGAAGAGGACAGCAAACAGGACAGGAGCGACTTTGTCAAGAGTGAGGAGAATTTTTGAAGGTGGAAAAGAAGGAGTCAAAACAAACGCAGTTTAAAAAAAACGGAGAATTACATTATATTAATATTCAATTGACAACGAAAGGCTACAAATATTGCTAAAAAGTAAGTCTCTCTTTATTTATACATATCTTGGTCTTGTAGTGCAGTTACCCTGGGGTTTCACTGCAATTTTTCAACATCCTCTTTAAGCTATTGACTTTGTTAGCACAAAACATAAATAGCGTTAGGCTTGAGAAAATTGTATTTGAAGGTGCTTTGGACATTTTAAATATTAAGTCTAACATAATGTAGATTGCATTTCCAACACGTCCTCTGATCACATTGCGTTGATAAATCTTTCTAGAGTTTTGTTTCCATATATTCGTCAGCTAATTGCATCAAAATATGCGAGTATGTTATTTTGAATTAACAATTTTTTTTCCGAAAAAAGATGATTTCGAAAATTTTATTCGCGCAAGCAAACTAAAATGTGGCAACATGATACCAAAAATTGGAAAAGCTTCGGTCGACTTGCAAAAGTTTTAAGTTTTATAGAGTTGTACATACAATTTGATACTGTGCAGAATTTTAATGTGATAGTTATAGAAGATATGGACCAACGTTATATGTTATGAATCTCTTTTAATTATTTTATAATTCAATGCCCAATCAAACCATTAACACTCAAGTTTTTTGCTCTATTTGAGAAATACGTATTTTCTGCAAAAATTTTGTTTTATTAAGTAATATTTGCAACATTTTTGTTAAAATTTCCCGTCAAATTTCAAATAAGATGACAAAATATGGTAGTTTCTGTATCGTGATAATTTTTAGATTTTTGTTGCTTCATAAGGATAACAGTTTTTTTGAGCAATAGCTGAGTTTAAAAAATTAATATATATTAAAACTTACAATAGTCAATATATATGTAAATAAAACAATGTCGATGCCAATGGCAGTTAGCTGCCTTTGATCGTTGCGTGCATCCAAGATCTGACTCATTCAGAGACATTGCATTGAATGTGATTGAATTCTTTGGAGGCACTTCGAACAAAACACCTGATTCATCGAAAAGATATTAATGAATTCATGGTCTTTTGTGGGCTCTTGTGGGCTCTTGTGGCCTCTTGTGGCTCTTGAAGGGCAAGAAAACAAATATTTCTTCACATCCCGTCAAGCAATAAAATAAATAGTCTTTCTACGTACATTTTTTAACCGAAGAATAATGAAATTCTATTTTCTGTGATATTGCGTAGGACTTCAGGTATTCAGAGAACATAACGGTCCGTGTTTGTTACTGGGTTCGTTATCAGCTATGCAATATAGGACACGGCATTGAGCGCAAATTCCGCTTATGCAATCTCTGTGTCCTGTCAGGCAGTGGGAGGCCGGAAAGAAACTTTATCCAATAATACCGCAATAATGCAGGGCCTCCGATTTAGGGGGGCTGCATTATTGCGCTTTTTTCAAAATCTTTTGTTATGGGTGTTTTTCAGCCTGTGTCGGAGCCCATTGCAACAAAGACTTGCTTAAGAGATAGTTGGCCCATTTGGCTTTAAAGTACCCACCCTAACATCTCGTTATTCACAAATCTTGTTTATTTTTAAAAGTGGGCGATATTCCTCCAAAACCATATCAGATTTGAAAAAATAAGAATACTTTAAGAATATTTTCCGGAAAATTTCTTAAAAATATTGTGCCCGGACAAACTTCTATTCTTTGTTTTTTGTTCATTACAAAGAAATTAACGTCAATTTTCGTTTATACCTTTACTCCGCCTCAAATACTTTCAACTTTTGTCTATTGAATAGCGTTGTGATGGGTAACCTACGTCGACCTACGTAATCTTTAGACCTCGTCATTCTGTCGTACAGCTTGAAACATTTTAATTAAGTGAAATCCCTGTTATGGCCAATGGCAATCAATCTTTTAATTCTATGATTCAATTGCGTTGTCGGCTGATCCATGGTATTTTGATTCAACAAGAAGTCTAAAGACTATTCTTGAGTTGAAATTGTTTATCTGTATTGCTTAGCAACATGTTAGTTTCCAGGATGACGGACGCAATAAATTACATTGGTTACGTATTGCGGTTACTTTCATCTGGAATGCGAAAAATGATACTGGCTGAACAATGACGTCTTCCCAGAGATGCTATAGTTCCCATTCCCCGTCAAAATGAGAACAATCCACCCAGTGGTGATTTCAAAAAAGTTAACATTTATATTTAGTTTGTGAGAGTTATATCATAAACATTTATATTTTATTTTATCAGAGTTATATTTTTAAAAGCACAACTAATGCAAATTTGTTTGGGGGGCTGCGCCCCCCCCCAAATTCGAGAACAGTTTTAACAAAGGGGGCTCCGCCCCTCAAAGCCCCACTAGAAATCAGCCCTGAATCCACCACCCTTTTCGAAGTTCCCATCGTCGTCTTCTTTAGAACAGTGTATCTTGATAAGTGAGACCCTGGATACTTTGGTCTTTCGCTACGTGGGACCAAATAAGCAGCAGTAACTTTAGTCCCTATTGTTATGCTTCACAGTAAGTGAAAATTATTCAAACTAACCCCAGAGAAATATAAAAATATAAAAATGCAAATTCGCATCTTAAAAGGCAAATTCAACCATAAATCTTACATTCAACCTATTTTGAAATTTTCTCTTAAATTAAACGTAATTTAGATTTGTTGTGTAGCTTATTCATCCATATGATGATGTGCAAGGGGTATCCTTAGGACATTTTGTTGCAGCAGCTTAAACTTACACAAATCGACAATAAAATGCTGAGGAGTAGATCAAACTTGAATGATTCCCACCGTCATATCCTTTGTACTATGAATATATGAAACATCAAAACAAAAACCACTACCCATTGTGGCGGTATGTATCCCCAATCAGATTTTAGCTTGGTTGAAACGAGGATGTACGAAAATGAACAGTTAGTTGTGAAAGCAATTCAAATATAAAATCCAAAACAACGGGAATGATTTTAAATTCTCCCACAGGAGTATAATTCTTGTTTATTTTACAAAAAGCTTTAGACCTTTGGAAAACCGACATAATATCTTTAATAACTTGAAATATTTTTATGCAGAGATGCCAGGAAATTTAAACTGCCTGTGCAGTATGTGATTACTTTTATCGGCAGAGTTTTTTAAACTTATAAACAGTGAGCAACGGTAAGGTAAAGCAACATTTGGTTCTCAAAGTCGGCCAAAAGTGTGAAAGCAATTCAAAGTTCTCAAAAAGGCCATAAAGGTCGAAAAGGCTTAATTTAAGTAGAAGGCCAAAAACAAATTTTCCAGGCAATTGGAAAAATTGGCCCGATAGGTCACAGATCTGAATTGCCTATCAAAGGAAAGGAGGGCAGCAGAAAGTCTGAAACACTTTAAGAATCTATTAAAAATAGGACGGATCGACTTGCATAGGAATATGAGATCTGAGTTCTAAAATATTTCCATTGCTTCGCCCACCTGCCGAACCTTGTTCGCGTCCCAGACCCCTTTTCCCGGTCTGCTCCTTCAGTGTCCACCATATTATTTTTATGGATGGCGCCGCCCCTGGGTACGTGTCGCATATTTCTTTAGGATTCGGGATTAATTTGTGCAAAATGACAGACAGAATATGGCGTGACCTTTAAGTGAGCTGAGTCATTTCTGTTTCGTGGTTTTGCCCTCATTCTTAATTGCTTTCAAGCCTTATTTTGTCACTGACCCCAACGTGGCTTTCTTTTCAACGTATCATGCATCAGCCAA
This sequence comes from Rhopilema esculentum, assembly GCF_013076305.1. Next base: position 880,095 of record NW_027019299.1, read on the forward strand.
CATCCAAACTACTGAATTTCGAAACAGCAAGAATTAGTTTTCAATTGCCAATGTGGGTTTGAAAGCAGACTGCAAAGGTCATTGTTAGTTTATTGTTTCAAAGTCATTAATGGGTTTTCAATATATTGCCTGTTTCGCCATACCGAACGGCGTCCTCGTGCGTTCAAGAGACAATGGCAAACTCATTCCCGCAACTGAAACTTTCCCACAAGGAAAAAGTTGATTACGTAAAATTACCAGAATAAAATTCCTTCCTTTATTTGAGCCTGGTCCTCGCGAGAGGGTAGGGGGTAACTAAGCCTAGTTTTGGACGGGGACATGCCATTTTGGTTCAAAATTTGGACTCATAATCCTGCATGTTTCTTCCTACGGTACCCATAATTCCGCGCAAATTTCAATAACTGTTCCGATAATTCCACGCTTTTCAGAGAAAAGTACACCTAAATAATGGCACGTCACCTTACCTTAAAACCGTCCCCGTACCCAACGAGGTCTGGTCTGAATGCTGAAGGTTGCAGATTGCTGTCAAGGCAAAACTTTAGCCCATGAGGGCTAACTCGAGAGTGGGGGTTTATTTCAAAAAGATTCCTTTAAGGGTAGGGGCCTATCGAAGCAGGGGGCTTATTCTAGCACTCACAGTATATACTTCTACCAGCAACTTTGGTCTGGTGAGTGATATTTTTGTTATCGACTAGAACGGCAAATTTCAATTTCAGGACTGCAGAACAAAGATAGATTTTTTGTATGTGAATAAAGGAGAGACCATGATAACAGGCTGCTTGACGGATTCCGATGGAGTACTTGCGGCAAAAAATCGATAAAATAATAGCAAATATGGACACACCGCAACGCGACGAGAATAAACAACAACAAACACACAAATCAGTGATGGCTAATATTTCGCTCCGGTATACAGGGCTTCATAAGAGCACAAGTCAACGAACCAAACATTTGACCTTAAATTAGGCCTAACTATCTCAACTTAAGTCAGGTTACAAGTTTTTTCAAAATACTAATACAATTTGCAAAGCTTATATATATAAAGATAATATTGAAAAAATTATCCGATATTTGATATATAGAAAATAAAATGCTTTGTCCTCATTAAGATGATACGCTAAATAGAATGTTGAACGAATCCTTAATAACAGATCTAGATTTTGGAACTCTTTTGTTTTCCATCTCTTTAAAGTCCTCGCTTACAATCCCTGTCCTTACTTTTTATTAACATTGAAAAACAAAGCTTTTTGCAACATTGACAAATCATAATCCTTTTTCATTTCAGATGATTTCCTTTGACATTACGAAAATGAGAAGAAACACTTTCTTCAAACTAGCTATTTACATGCTATTAAATTTGCTACTTCAAGGTATGTAACGCTTTTATATACTTCAACTCATCTTCTTAATACCTACGCCAAGTCTACGCCTGTGCTTTATGCCCCAACAAGATTTGATACACAGGTAGAAACTTATAGTTTAATACTTTCGTTTTCTACAAAGCCAAAAAAGCAACTTTTGAATACAAGCAGCAAACCTCTCTCAAGATCAAGTTAAAATTGGCTTAACCTGTCAGCAAGCTAAGAAGACAGAACGACGCCGGTTCTATTTTAAAAAAATTCTACGTTCAAGTTAGAAATTGTTTTCTTATCGTCTAGGATTATCAGAAAGCAAAATAGAGAAATTAGTTTAAACAGAGCTAAAAGAGCATAAAAATTAATCTTAAAAGAACTTGAACAAAACGAAAAAGCATTAATCAGGAATGAAACGTTAGAAAAGAAAAATATTAATGCCAAAGTACATTTATAATTGCAGAAAAAGAAACATTGGCAGAAACGACAATTGTATCTTCATCTGCTGTAGAATCCAGTTCAGTCTCTCCTTCGTCAAGCATCGAAGCAATAGTTTCATCATCTTCGAGTGACATTTTACCTTCAACTGCAGCAGAGTCATCATCGTCGATTGTGGAGAGCACCTCAATCCAAGCATCACCAAGCGCTAGTAGCAGTACATCAGTCGTAGAAGTATCATCATCTGCTGTTCTGCTGTTGAGTCCAGTTCAGTCTCTCCTTCCATCAAGCATGCGAAGCAAACAGTTTCATCATCTCGAGTGACATTTCTTCAACTGCAAGCAGAGCATCATCGTCGATTGGTGGGAGAGCACCTCAATCCAGCATCACCAAACGCTAGTAGCAGTTCATCAGTTCGGGAAGTTACGTCATCTGCTGTTGAGCCGAGCCTCACTTAGCACTTCTCCTTCATCAAGCATTGAAGCAACAGTTTTCAGTCTTCGTCTTAGGCCAGCTTGCCACGTCAACTGCAGTAGAGTTCATCCTCGTCCAGTGTTTGTGAGAGCACCTCAATTCCAAGCTATCAGTCAAGCGCTATAGCAGGCTTCATCAGTCGTGAAGTATCGTCAACTCTGCGTTGGTCCAGCTCAGTCTCTCCTTCTCAAGCATTTATAGCAACAGTTTCATCCTTTCGTCCTTAGCCAGCTTGCCACGTCAACTGCAGTAGAGTCATTCAGTCGTCGATTGTGGAGAGCACCTCATCCAACATTCTCTATCACCGCACAAGCGCTAGTAGGCAGCCACTCTAACTGTCGTGGATTATAGAATGAGAGTGCGAGTCCTATCCTGCTGTTGCGTCCAGCGTCAGCTTCTCATTCTCTTCATCAAGCATTGAAAGCCAACAGTCTTCATCTTCATCTAGCCAGCTCCTACGGTTCAACTGCCAAGCAGAGTCATATCGATCGTCTATATTGGAGAGCACCTCCATCCAAAGCATTCACCAAGCCTAGTAGCAGTACACAGTCGTTTGAAGTATCGTCATCTGCTTTAGTCCAGCTCAGTCTCTCCTTCATCAAAGCATTGAAGCAACCAGTTTCATCTTTCCGAGCGCTACACAGCTTGCCACGGTCTGAGAGCGCCTGCGCCAGTAGAGTCATCATTCGTCGATTGTGGAGAGCCCTCAATCCAAGCCATCACCAAAGCGCTGCCTAGTAGCAGACTCCTACTATCAGTGCGTGGGACACGTTCTGTCATTCTGCTGTTGAGTCCAGCTCAGTCTCTCCTTCTATTTCAAACAGGAGAAGGCAACCAGTTTCATCTTCGTCTTAGCCAGCTTGCCACTCCGGGAAATTTGCTAGTCAACGTCCGATTCCCTCGTCCATTGGGAGAGCACCTCAATCCAAGGCATCACCAAGCGCTAGTAGCAGTACATCAGTCAGGGAAGTATCGTCATCTGCTGTTTGAGTCAAGCTCATAGTCCTCTCCTTCATCATAGCATTGAAGCAACAGTTTCATCTTCGTCTAGCCCAGCTTGCTACGTCAACTGCAGCAGAGTCAATCATATACATGAGACCCGATGTGGAGAGGCACCTCCAATCCAAAGCATCACCAAGCGCTAGTAGCAGTACATCAGTTTTGGAAGTATCGTCACCGCTTACAATCGGAGGTCTAGCTCTCAGTCTCTCCTTAGCAGTCAAAGCATGTTGAAAGCCAACCTATTCATCTTCGGGTCTTAGCCAGCTTTCCCACGGTGCAGAGCTGACAGAGAGTCAATCATCGTCGATTGTGAGAGCACCTATTACAATCCTACACCATCATCCATCAGAAGCGCTAGTAGCAGCTTTCATCTCCGTGCGAAGTATCGTCATCTGCTGTTGAGCTCCAGCTCCAGTCTCTCCTTCATCAAGGCATTGAAGCAACGAGTTTCGATGTCTCTCGTCTGCCAGCTTGCCACGTCAACTGCGAGTAGATCATCATCGTCCATTTGTGGAGAGCACCCAACCAAGCATACACCAAGCGCTCCCGAACTTTCTTTCAACTTGACTAGCCCGAATTCTAGCATTCTATTTCCAGTTCTCGTATGCCTCAAGTATTTTATCATTCTTCGCTGTTGAGTCACACCGTGCACATACACAAGTCAGTTGAAACCGATAGCTATACAGTTTCATCAATACTCTCGCCTACTGGCGCGAGCTGAAACGTCCAACTGGCGAGGTTAAGACGTTTCCAGCCCAGCATACATAATACACAGATTGTGGAGAGCACCTCAATCCAACCCATTTCTAGCTACCAGCGAGCAGTTCACACTGCCAGTTGCGTGGAACGTATCTCCGTCCACATCTGCTGTTGCGCAGTCCAACACACACATACATCACTGTCATCGAAGCATTTGATCGTACGTACAGGTTCAGAGCGAGAGTCAGGCTTTCGTGTCGTTCTCTCCCAGCGCAGGGCAGTGTCAAGTCTCTCAGTCGAGAGCGGTGCGCAGCTTCACTCTCCCTCCCATTGTGGGAAAGCACCTCAATCACAAGCACTCACGCAAGCCTCATGAAGTAGCCTACATCAGCGTGGAAGTATCGTCATCTGCGTTAGAGTCCAGCTTCAGTCTGGCTCCTTCACCAAGCGATTGAAGCAAGACAATTTTCATCTCTATGCTAGACCAGCTTGCCACGTTTCAACTGCTAGTAGAGTCAATCATCTGCATCACATTTGCTGAAGAACGTAGCCACCCAATCCAAGCAATCACCAAGCGGCTAGTAGCAGTACATCAGTAGTGGAAGTATCGTCCTAATCTGCTTGTTGAGTCCAGGCTCAGTCTCTCCTTCCATCAAGTGCATGAAGCAACAGTTTTCATCTTCCTCTAGCCAGCTTGCCACGTCAACTGCATCAATATCATCCTTCGTCCCATGTGGAGAGTTCACCTCAATCCCAAGCATCATACCAAGCGCTCGTAAGTAGCAGATTCATCAGTCGTGGGAAGTATCGTTCATCTGCTGTTGAGCCACTCCAGCGGTGCGTACATCATCTTTCACCATACGCAGCTTGAAAGTCATAACAGTTGATGTTCTACCTCCTCATCATCACACCGCCCTTGCCAGCGTAACAATCTACATAGATAGAGTCTTTCTCACTCAGATACCCCTGGAATCGGCAGCTACGCCCCCTTCATCCAAGCATCCACCAAGCGCTCAGGAGCAGTACACCTCTGAGTGATCGTTACACTTAGTATCATCATCTGCAAATGTTGAGTCCAGTCAGTCTCTCTCACATATGCCAGTCTATTAGGCATACGTACGAGCAACAGTCCCTTCTATTCATTGCGTGTGCGAGTGAACATTTTATCTTCAACTGCAGCAGGGAGTCATCATCGTCGATTGTGGAGAGCACCTCATCCAGGGCATCACCAAGCGCTAGTAGCAGTTCATCAGTCGTGGAAGTTTACGCATATCATGCTGTTGAATGTTCCACGACACAGTCTCTCCTTCATCAAGCATTGAAGGCACAACTCAGTTCATCTTCGTCTAGCCAGCTTTGCCACTCCAATTGCAGTAGCAGTCACATCGTCGGATTGTGGAGAGCCCTTCAATCCCAAGCATCACCAATGCTAAGCTAGCAAGTACATCTGTGCTCATACAATTCTGCTGTTGAGTGACACACGTATCAGTCTTCTCCTTCAATTTCACATACGAATTTAGCAACAGTTTCATTTTCATCTTCGAGGTTGACATTTGTTATCTTCAACGCAGCAGACTCATCATCGTCCATTGGGTAAAGCACACATACATAGCAAGCATCACCCAAGGCTCTTTTCAAGTAGCAGTACATCAGTCGGTGGAAGTATCGTCATCTGCTGTTTGAGTCCAGCTCCAGTCTCTCCTTCACCAAGCATTTGAAGCAACGTTTCATCTTCGTCTAGCCAGCTTGCCACGTCAACTGCAGTAGAGTCATCATCGACTCCATGTGGAGAGACAACCCTTCAATCCAAGCATCACCAAGCGCTAGTGCACGTTACGCATCAGTTACAGTGGAAGTAATCCGTTCATCATGCTGTTGAGTCCAAGCTCGCTGTCTCCTTCAGTTTTCATTAAACCATTGAAGCAAACGTTCTTTCAGTACACCTACTAAGCAGCTTGCCACGTCAAACTCAAGTAGAGTCATCCTCTCCATTGTGAGAGCACCTCGCAATCCGAAGCAATCACAAGCGCTAGCTAGCAGTTCATCCAGTCGTGGTAGTATCGTCATCTGCTTGTGAGTCCAGCTCAGTCTCTCCTTCATCAAGCATTGAAGCAACAGTTTCATCCTCGTCCAGTCAGGTTGCTACTTCAACTGCAGCAGAGTCCTCCTCATTGATTGCAGAGAGCACCTCAATCCAGGCATCGTCAGTTGTCAGTAGCAGTACACCGGTTGCTCAAGTATCTTCATCTACTGTTGCAACCAGTTCTGTATCTCCATCATCAAGCATTGAAGCAACAGTTTCATCCTCGTCTAGCCAGGTTGCTACTTCAACTGCAGCAGAGTCCTCCTCATTGATTGCAGAGAGCACCTCAATCCAGGCATCGTCAGTTGTCAGTAGCAGTACACCGGTTGCTCAAGTATCTTCATCTACTGTTGCAACCAGTTCTGTATCTCCATCATCAAGCATTGAAGCAACAGTTTCATCCTCGTCTAGCCAGGTTGCTACTTCAACTGCAGCAGAGTCCTCCTCATTGATTGCAGAGAGCACCTCAATCCAGGCATCGTCAGTTGTCAGTAGCAGTACACCGGTTGCTCAAGTATCTTCATCTACTGTTGCAACCAGTTCTGTATCTCCATCATCAAGCATTGAAGCAACAGTTTCATCCTCGTCTAGCCAGGCTGCCACTTCAACTGCAGCAGAGTCCTCCTCATTGATTGCAGAGAGCACCTCAATCCAGGCATCGTCAGTTGTCAGTAGCAGTACACCGGTTGCTGAAGTATCTTCATCTACTGTTGCATCCAGTTCTGTATCTCCATCATCAAGCATTGAAGCAACAGTTTCGTCCTCGTCTAGCCAGGTTGCTACTTCAACTGCAGCAGAGTCCTCCTCATTGATTGCAGAGAGCACCTCAATCCAGGCATCGTCCGTTGTCAGTAGCAGTACACCGGTTGCTCAAGTATCTTCATCTACTGTTGCAACCAGTTCTGTATCTCCATCATCAAGCATTCATGCAACAGTTTTATCCTCGTCCAGTCAGGTTGCTACTTCAACTGCAGCAGAGTCCTCCTCATTGATTGCAGAGAGCACCTCAATCCAGGCATCGTCAGTTGTCAGTAGCAGTACACCGGTTGCTGAAGTATCTTCATCTACTGTTGCATCCAGTTCTGTATCTCCATCATCAAGCATTCATGCAACAGTTTCATCCTCGTCCAGTCAGGTTGCTACTTCAACTGCAGCAGAGTCCTCCTCGTTGATTGCAGAGAGCACCTCAATCCAGGCATCGTCCGTTGTCAGTAGCAGTACACCGGTTGCTGAAGTATCTTCATCTACTGTTGCATCCAGTTCTGTATCTCCATCATCAAGCATTCATGCAACAGTTTCATCCTCGTCTAGCCAGGCTGCCACTTCAACTGCAGCAGAGTCCTCCTCATTGATTGCAGAGAGCACCTCAATCCAGGCATCGTCCGTTGTCAGTAGCAGTACACCGGTTGCTGAAGTATCTTCATCTACTGTTGCATCCAGTTCTGTATCTCCATCATCAAGCATTCATGCAACAGTTTCATCCTCGTCTAGCCAGGCTGCCTCTTCAACTGCAGCAGAGTCCTCCTCATTGATTGCAGAGAGCACCTCAATCCAAGCATCTCCCGTTTTCAGTAGCAGTTCGCTAGTCGCTGTAGTATCATTATCTACAAGCACATTGTCGACATATCAACCGTTATCTACTTCCGTATCACAATCCTCCTCATCTCAGGCTAAATTGTCAAGTTCATCGGTTGTTCCGTCTCTCTCCCAGTCCGTTTCAGTTCACATCAGCTCTGTTGTTGCTCCTGTAACGACTCCACCTGGTGAAGGTTAGTTGCTTTCTCAACCCTTTTTTATTTCAGATAATTTATATTTTCTATGTTAACATTTTTGCATGGACAGATTTTTAATATCTGTATTTATTTGCAGTTGTTTGCAAGAAGGATCCTTGCAAAAATGGTGGAACCTGTCGACTTTGGAAAGGCAAACCTAAGTGCACCTGCCCAAATGGCTTGACCGGAGCCACATGCGAGACAAGTATGTTCAATTATTATCAGAACGTTTTTATGTCTAAATAAATCAAAATGGAAATGGAATGTTCAATATTATACACCGTAAAGACCTAATAAGTACTTTCGCCTTGACTCAAAAGTGATTACTTTCCAGGAAAGCTTACCAAAATTTAGCCAATGCTGGTAATGTGTAGTTATGTCAATAATGAAAAAATAAGAGTTTCTAACCTTTTTTATATCCTATTTTGAAAAGATCAAAGTATTTTTAGAATCAGTGTCCTCTTTTGGGTGAATTCATTAAGAAGGAATTTTTATGAAAAATTTTCACTCTGACCCTCAGAATCTTATTTTGCCATTTGCTTTGTCACATAATATTTTTTAACCACCGTTATGCCAAGATATGATTATTTTTGTCAATTCATTTCAGCAAGAGTGACTTTTATGTCATATTGAATGATCAAATTAGTATCTTTATGCTATTCTTTCTTTTACCTTTCATTTACCAATCTTTCACAAATTCATGCAATTTTTCTTCGGTTTTATACTTTTACTTTACTTGAAAATTATTTATAACAACTTTCTGTAAGTTGAAGTGCTAATCTAACTTTTATATTCGTTCTATAAATAAATAAATAAATAAATAAATAGATAAATAGATAAATGAATAAATAAATAAACGGATAAAAGAGATTCTAGCTCCCTAAGATATCTTTCTGTTTCATCTACACTTTTTTCCTTTTGTTGTTATCTTTTAATTCTGAAATCTTTATGACACCGTTTCAATATTCTAGAGATTGTATCGCTGTTTGGCAACGTTACTTTAAAGACAGTCTTTGTTTCTGGAGGTGAACTAAACACAAGCGACCCTTCTGTTCACAAAGATCTAAAAAATTTAAATTCGAGTCTTGCTCGTGAGCTGATAGATCGAATTGAGCCAGAGGTAACAATTTTTTCACATTTTATTTATACTTATGACAATCACACAACCAGGATAGATCCTCTTTTTTTCCATTCTGCAAATTGTCATTACTGTTGATGAAGTGATTGTTACCTTGATATTCTTGTCCTCTATAAAAAAAACATATTTTTCTTGGAAAAAAAGACAAACAAACGTTCATATCAAGGTTTCTTACGAAAAGGTTTATGGGATAGTCCCTTATAGTATTAAATTTGATAGACAGCATTGCTATCACTTTGTAAAGAAATGCTTTTATCTAGTTTAGTTCCTGTAATCCACTCCAAATTACCTAGCTACCATTCTTTTTTATGCTGAGCCACCATTCTTTTTTATGTTTCTCCAATCCACTAATTTTCTTTCATGATTGCGATAAGAGACTGCATAACAAGCAACCATGATCTGTTTAACATATCAAGCTACAAAATATCAAATTCTAATCGAACTTACTCTTAAATTAATGTCTGGTGGAAAGCTTGCATCGCCAAATTTGTGTGGTCGCCTGTTATTGTTTACTTTTAAATTCATTAATGTTCTCTTCTTTTTCTGCAGTTGGATAACAAGTTTAAAACAACGAAGAGATATGTTTCAAATGTCAAAGTTACTGGATTAAGGTATGGTTTTGACTTAGAAACAGGTTTTTCAAATAATGTTTCAACGGTACGTTTCAGTTTTACTAAGGCTTTGTGCTTGACAGAGTAACAAAATAAAGCTAATTACCATAAAAACCATGTACTATATTTTAGCATAAGAATCCAACATTAGAATTAAGCAGTAAAAGTTGTATGACAAGTAAAAATTGTAGCTCACCAATCAGATAACTCTTTTACATCTGGTGAGTGATGTGTGAGCCGTGTGCATAATGTAGTCAGTTTTAATGTTAAGTATGCCTCTACCTTTGATTTAAATAGATGCCTGTACCTTTGATTTTTGCTTCGCAGGCCTGGCAGTTTGATTGTAGATTTCATAGTTAGCTTTGCTGCTCCAGTTAATGAATCTCTGAAGATTGTTGAGCAAGAGTTCTTAGCTTCCCTCAACGGCTCTTTGATTGGATCAGCCGCAGTTGTTCGCCTGACAGGTATTTAAATTTCATTTGTTTAACATTCAGAACTATTTTTGTTTTAATTAGTTGAAGCCTTCCATTTTAAGAAATTCTCAACGTTATGGCTCTGCCTTATGTAAATTAAAGAGATCCTTTTAACTTTTGTCAAAGTCAAAATGTAAGTGATGAAGTAGCTTTAAAAAACCATTTCGTACTTCTTCTTCTTAGACTACGATGAATGTTCTTCTTCTCAACAATACTGCTCCGGCAATGCCTTTTGCGCCAATACCTTCCAGTCTTTCACGTGTTCTTGCAAATCTGGATATTCAGGCAATGGATTTGTCTGTACAGAAGTTGATAAAGGTTTGTTCAAGAGTAAATGTTGATAAAAAAATTTTCGTTGAGCTTCAAGTACTCTGTGTTTATCTGAAAAATTTGTCAGTTTTCTTTACCAGCTCCATTATTTTTACCAAAAGACACTTTCAGATGTTACTGGTCAATAAAAAGCAGGCAATGAAAGAAGTCTTGACATTTCTTGATTTTCTATATCGAGCCAGCCAATCAGATAACCGATGCTTTTGACATCATTTCATTATTTACTTTATCGAGCCAGCCAATCAGAAATCACACCACGATGTCGGTTTTCCTCATTAAAACCTTGAGTCGTTTTAATTCTAATGCTATCGTCTATCTTCTTTTTATTTAGAATACAGAATACTGGCAATAGCTCTCTCGATTACTGTATTCATTCTCCTCTGCTTGCTGTTTTTGCTGCTGGTATTCTTAAGGAGAAGGCGAAGATCAAAAAGTGAAAAGTGAGTCTTCATTCCACCGTTTTATTTCTATTAAATAATCTAAAAGTATGATATATCTTTACTTATAATGTATCCTGGACCAACTTTTAATCATTGCTTTAGGTGAAAAATGTCTTTTTGAAAACATTGCTTTTTATCATTGCTCGTTTCATATGACAATGGGTGCTGTAAATTAAGCATTTCAATACCGGTTCCCAGCTGTGTGACAATTTTACTTTGCCTGAAACTCGTAGTAACAACATCAGACTGTCTTGCCCTGCTTGGTCTGATTATATCAACTGTGACAACATGAACCAATCTCACATGTAATGTGCATCGAAACAGATCGCCTCTTGTATATAAAGCACAATTATGAACTAGTTTCAGTCATTAGTAAAATTACTGTCATTTTATCAATTTATTTTTAAATGTAATACTCGATTAATATTATACTCATTTTTATTACAGTTTATTTTCGGAACAAGCTGGGTATTTCTCGTGGAGACTCAATTCAGAGATGAGAGCCAAAAAAGTTTACGACCTCTCTGAAGAAGTAGCTCTTGGGTACAAAATAGTATATTAATATTGTAGGTAATAACATGAAAATTGTAAATAATTAATGACAACAGTAAATGGTACTGAAAAAGCTTCAATACACTATTGAAAGAAAACTCCGTGTTAAAATGTTAAAAATCTGCTGTATAGAAAGTTTGATGTGTATTTACAGATTACACTGAAGGTACTTTTCTCATGGACAGGACACTCGCTCAACTATTATACCTCCTCTCTTCCTAATTGTCCTGATTCCGATCTTTATGTGTGTTACAACTGTACTACATACCACATCAAAAACATACTTTGAAGAACCCTTTCACACTATGGTATTGACAGCAATTCGAGTAGAAAGATGTTTAAGTAAAGAGCAAATGCAACCTCTCAAAAGTGCTACAATTTTGAGGTTCCTGGAGACTGGCTATGCAAGTAGTGAAGCTTTTGCAGTCATTGGACTGGCTTTTAATTTGTATTAAATACTTTGCCATTTATTTAATTTTCTGCAAACGCAGAAAGTAGTTGTATTGGATTCAAGAAGACTAGAGTCAAAGTGCATGTCTAATTATGTCGCATAGATACATTTGACAGAGGCATCTCTTGCACATGTTGGACCTCTAGTCTACAAATATTCCTTAAAAGCAGGCTAAGCCATTTTTTACATTCATTTTGTGTCCTCCGTTTCAATGAAGTTGAACATTTGTGCTTGAGATTTTGAAATCCGTAGAGGTGTCTTTACAAGAAAAGGCCAGATTAAAAGCAACCTTGTGAAAAGGTTACCATAAGTTGCAAAAAGTGCCTGAAGTTACCCATTATATTGAATAAAGTAAACATATTGTTACAGAACAGCTTTAGATTACACACAGTTCTAACCTACATTTATGCATAAAATCATGCATGCACTAGTCAGATCTCTTTCCCTATTTCACAACTCAGCCTTCAACTCAAAGCAAACACAGCTTTTTCCTTCAATGTTGAGTTTTGCTCAACACATTCATACTTAGTTTTAGTTGATTTGGCTTTTTTTACTGAATACAAACAAGAAAATCGTGTACATAATATATTAGTGCCAGGTCAATGTTTTTTGTACATCCAAAGATAAAATGAAAGAAAGAATACAACTGGACTATTTTGTACATTACTTGTAACCCAAAGTCTTTTTAGCTTTCAATTTTCATCCACTTTGTTAATTAATTAGATATTGAAGCAGGCTTGGTACTTACTCCTTATCATTGTGACTAATAGCAAGTTCCCTCCTTATCCGTAGTCCCCTCCACTTTTGTGACGGTATTTATTATTCTCTCTCAGTTTCAATTAGGTGTTATTGGGAGGTTTGTAGTTAGTCATATGTCAGCTATTAGAGCTCATAAGAATTAAAAAACGTCACTTCGTTACTTTTTCAAGTATAAAATCGTAACTTAACGGAATTTTTTACATTTTGCTTAACGTATAATTGGAGAATATTTTGCGTCCTTTTGCATTTGAAATTAAGATGAGATTTTCATAGTAAATGACTTTAACAGTGGCTATCATTCCATATTTTCTATATGCTGCTGTGCAGCTTCATTCCATTGCTGCCACCGGTTGGCAAGTAGAGCCTGTGTTCCTGACTTCTAACTTGAAGTAGACGTCTTGAACTACGCTTTCAAGTTAGGGGTTTGGAGTTTAGGCTAGGCGTACAGTTGCATATATCTAATCGACGTTTTCGTTCATTATACAGTTTATTTTTGGACCTAAACTTATGTTTTAATATAATATATCATATGGCGAGAGATAATTTATTATTGGAAATGACGTCTTGCTATTTTATCCACGTGGTTTTCATTGTTTTTCACACTTCTTCGATTATGGCTGTACGAGCTTAGTTATTCATTCCTTGCTGCATCTAGCATAGTTTGCAGTTTCTATAAAACTTTCGTATTCAAAATTATCAACTACAAGAGAATACAAACAAAAACACGAGGCTTCATTTCGATGACGACTTTGTCAATACTGTATCATTTGTTCATGCACTCATTGCTGAAAAAACTATTTCAAAGTTAAGATGTCGAAATGGGTGCTGAATTAAAAGCAATCTCTTTAATTCAAAGTCGTAGATTCTTTTTCAGATTTAAAAGTGAATTCCATAAATAAACTCATGTTGTAAAGTAAGAATTCATTCATTTACATGATCAATATATTTTATGCAAGAAAAGAGTGAAAATCGATTTTTTGTTCTTCAAAATTCAGCAGATTTAGATAAAAACATTAATCTTTTAGAATGAATGGAATGGTCAGCGAAAAGTTTTAGGTTAACACCTGGCTGTCTTTAGACACCCATTTGCCACCAGTCAGGTCTTTACCTTTCCATTAAAGTCGTGATTAAAGAATGGCAAACACTAGAAGCATTCTTATAATGAATATTGTATGAGTTTCATTTGTACAGTAGAATTCTGATGTCGCTTTGTTTGCATTATCACAAAGAAAGCAAACAGTATAGTTCCTCTTATTGGTATGTATGTTCTATTTATTTGTAAATTGAAGAATACAATGCAAAAACAGAAGTATACTCAGGGATGTTGTGACTGCAGGCAGGGGGGCCGTGGCCCCTCTGCTTTCAAAATTTGACGGATTTTTGGAAAAGTCTTTGTTTTGTCACAAAATTCTCAGACTTGAATTGTGGGTAATTCTCAAACTTTTAGCAACATAAACTACTGGTACTAAAGTACTTACCGTAATTTCGAGGGGCAATTCACTTTTGTAGAGAAAATACTATATTTCCACAAAACAAAATGATGTCTCAGGATTTACAGATTTCTACCATAGAGTGATTTGCTGCTCGGATGCCAGATAAAATCAGAATCTTCAAGGGCCATATTTGGTTAAAGAAATTTGTCAATATTGGTCATAAATTATATCTTTATTTGATAAGGGGACAAGCAGGGGCACCACCGTGGCCCCGAGGTCTAGGGAGCCTCTTAAAGCAAGGAATTCCAATTTAAGAACCGAATTTTAACGAAACGCAACAAAGTATGCCAAAAAATTGCAAAACGCGGTAAACGACTGCAAAAAACATCCTGAAATGTATTTGAAGCTAAAGAAAAGGGCGTGGCCGTCTTGCCCCCCCCCCCCCTCTCAAATTTGTGGCGCGAGTCCTGAGTAATAGAAAGGTGCCTCTGTTGTTGACGTGGCGACCCGAAGGCTAAGCCTCTAACAAACAACGCGGGTTACCCGCAAGACAGCGGCAAACCGCGGAAAGGGAGGAATAGCAGAAATTCAAAGCTTCACATTGCAGTTGGGCGGAGGAATCACAACCAACAAAGGGAAATTTGGCGAGTGGAAACTGAAAACCCAAGAGTAACAAAATTTGATTAAGAATTAAGTGCGATTCTGTTGTTTGGAGGAATACAAGTGTAGGTAAGATCAATGTACGATTATTTTCCGCTGTTTCTTGCTATTCATTAGGTTAGACTAGGCCCGTCCGACTGTCTGAAGGCAAAACATATGTGTCTGAACCAAGAAGGTTTGAGTAATCAAAAATAGTTAAGCATATAAATTCGTTATATAAATAACTCGTTAAATTGTTCTGAGACCTTCAGTAGATCAACATTTAAGCTTGAGCAAAAATATTGTGTACAAACTTAACATTTGTTTATCCTGTTAGGTTATTGTGTTGGTAACAACTCCAGCTAGGTACCTATGTTGCCTGAAGGTGCGAGTAGCATGCAAGCATTAGAATTTAATCATTTTTGTCAGATTCAAGAAGCTGTACGTTTGGTAGACAAATTGTTTCATATGCACTTGCTAGGCGTAGAAAAGTTCGTAGAGATGGGACAATAAGGAAACCACCAAATTAATTATACATAAGTTCACCAATTTCTGTAACCCATTCAAAACAATAGGGAAAGAAATGCCCGGGTACATTTACCTGTTTTCTAAAACTCTGCGGTAAAATTGACAAAACTAACCACTTGTTATACGATTTATGGCATTTTCCCTTGGGTTCTTGGAAGTTGCCATGTTATGAAGTTATTAGCTTTCAGAGTGGCATTGACAAATCTCTTTGAAATAGTTTTCGTAACCTTTCAAGCTGTTGCTTCTTTCAACAGCAAGCGATTGAAACCAAGAAATGAATGTGTTTGTTATATAAATTCCAAGCCATTGAATTTCTAGACATTATTTCAATAAATCTCCATTTTCCCCCAAACACTATTGAATTGTGAAGGCAACTATAAATTTTACCTTAGCCAATTATCTTTGGAGATTGAAAGTGTTTAAATGTCGATAAAGAGAGGTACAATTAATTCCTGAGCATCTCAGCATTATAAAATGCACAACAAATTTCAAATTTGCTTGACTAATCACATTAGGTGAGATCATGTTTTAATATGTTTTAACTTCAAAGTAAACTATATTGGAACTCCACTGTAATTCGAACTCCACTATAACTGGGGCCTCACTGTGGCTTGCCCATGGCAAATTATCTTGCATTTGCTTAAATTTCCAGGTAATAGTTTGTTGGTTAACACAGGTTGTCCATAATCAAATACTTAGTTTGATAAAAGAAGTGCAATTTTTATAGAAAGAACACTATGTGCACAAGAGAACTAATGTTTTATGTAAGTTTGTTTAACAAACATTTTTGAATATTCAGAAAATATGCTCAAGATTTTTTGTAATTATGGTAGCTAGACGTGAATTTTAAGAATATCACCATTTGTGAATTTTTATTAGTTTTTTGTAAAGATTTTACTAACAAGCTATCACAACAGTCACCAATGTTCAAGTTATCAAGCAAGCCTAGTTTTATTCCCAAATCATGCTTTGTCCTAAATCACATAGTGGTACTCTCTCAGAATTTTATTGCAGCCTGCTGTTGTTTTATTTACCTTTACAACCAAATCTTAATCTTTTATTCATTGAGCACTTAGTTTCCCAATCCCCTGAACCTTCCATATCTAGCTAAATTGTTATTTGCCAATGGGTTTATTTTTAAGATTTTCAGCATGGTCTTCATTCCTCAAAGGTCTTCCTTATCTTTTAATCCTCCTTATGTTGATGTCTATTCATTCTTCAAATTCTTTGCCCATTGTTAAACATTTGCCTTTGAAAACTCTCCCATTTCATTGTACAGCTCCTTCCATTATGGCATATAACAATTCTCAATCTGTACCATGAGCTCCACAGACCAGCTTTCATAAATTAAATATTTACAGTCCCAAAGGTTTTTTTAATGTTTCCCTTTAATTTTGAAGTATTTCCAAAATTTTTAACTGTATCTTTTAATTTATAGCAAGGTGTTTCTTCTTTTTTTCAAATTGTTTATTAGATGAGATAATGAAATGAGCGAGGGACAATTCACTCTTGCAAATAGCATACAAGATTTTCCTTAAAACAAAAGGATTTCTAGGGATTTTGAGATAAAACAATAGGATTTTCACAAAAGGTGTACGAGAATTTTTAGAGTGATTTGCCACTCGGAAATGAGTGTGAGCAAATGAAATAAGATGAAAAAACACTACCATGTTATAATAATTGAAAAAAGAAAGGATGATTTATAGACTAGTATATCAATTTACAATTTTTAGTTCATTTTGAGAGTTCATTTTCTGAGCACAGAAACTAAATTTCCAAAGGCTTCTCCAGGAAATTTCAAACCATTTCTTCCTTATATTAAAGTTCAAAATGCTGCAAGGTGCAATTTCTAAAGTGATGACATCACAGGTATTTTGAAAGCATGTGAAACCTAGTAATTTGCTTCAATTGTGTCCACTAATTTCTGAATAACCCCCTGATCTCCTAAGGCATTTCCAGATTCATCAGAGCTATTATTCTAAATGGGTGACCATCCTTAGTAAAATCATTTATCAAATAAATCCAAATTATTCTAATTTTCTATTTTATTGTTTTTAATTAATTGTTCTATTGTTAAAATTATTTTGAGTTTTTTGATAGCCAAAAAGTCATAGCTGGCAGGTTCACAAGCTTCCAATGTGTAATGTTGCTTAACTTGATGGGTTTGATGTTAATGGTGCTAAACAAGATACAAATCATTTGGTGTGTGAAAGTTGATGAATTTGATGTAGAGTACAAGACAACAAATTTTGTTGGTAGTGAGATGTTCTATACAAGAAACAGCCCTGAAATTCACTCTTCATTACCCAATGCAAACATTGAAAATCAATCATATTAATTTCATTTAATTAATTGATTTTGAATGATTTGTTAAGCCAGGGAAGACAGAAATGCCAAAAAACACAGAGAGAGCAATAGGATAGGTGTTGCATAGCATCCAAATGAATTCCTTTACTGTATTTTTTTCAAAGAATGTATTTCTCAAGCTTTGGCAAAGTCCAAAGTTGGGTATAAGTACGTCAGGAGGGAATGGCCCCCACTTTTTAGAAACAGAAATAAAGCACAAATTTGCAGCTCATGGAAGTGCCACCCTCACTTTTAAAATACTTCCTATGTCTATGGTTGTGCTAATAGTGTGAAACTACATTCACATTGCTTTATATTCAAGGGTGCTGTTAAGAGGGGCTAGTGGGTGGGAGCTTGACCCCATGTTAAAACTCAGGCAGATTTTTTGGGTTTAGAACGGCATCCCTGTTCAAATTCCTTTTGCTCAGTTTTCATTTCTTTCCATTTCAAATCTTTAAAAGTTTCTCGTTGAGATTAAAATTTTTTCAAAAGTTTATGTTCATGTAACGTACTTTGCGTAAAGTAGCAACAAAGCCTCTATTTCATTTTTAAAATGATCCGTTTTCGTTGTTCACTTTTTTCAAAGTTGAGTAATGAAAACTTAAAGCCAAATTGTTTTCTTTCGTTCCATGACGATGACGAAAGCTAGTGCAATATTAACATCGCGGTGTAATTCTTCTTGCAACTTGTCTTGTTGTGGCATTGCATCACAAATTGCTGCCTGATTGCAATTTGTAACCCATATATAGAGATAGTGACACGACGTCATCTCTTTATCATTCGAGCCAGCCAGACCTGCGCTTGCAACGGTTTTCTGAAGCAGAGCCATGTTCCAAGCAATCTTTGGTTTGACGTGTTTGCGCGTTTGTTAGACTTTTCCTAGTCTCCAAGACAGTTGCCCGATTTCAATTTTTCCGAGTCGCAGAGATCGTTGCTGCGTGTAACAGACACTTCTCACAAAAATCTCGGCTGTCCTTCAGATATCATTGCGAGACAAGTCGTCAAAAATTTGCACCACGTAACTTGAGCTTAACCACCCGATGATAACCTTTTTAATTGTGCTTGATTAAAACGCGATCCATAATTGAACTTTTGATCTCGAAGACGCTGTGTTAATTTCCCTCTCAGGCGATCATTTAAGCGATCAGGCTCGATCGAGCTGGCCTGAATGTTTTGGGAGAGGTGAACGTGAACCAGTCGGATTAATATTTCAACTTAGACAGAAATAGGTAAATGTCAATTGACTGGATGCTTTTTTCTGACTGTATGACTGGGGCTTGAATCTGCAACTCGTTACAAATGAATCAGGTTTTGGCATTATGCTATTCGTTGTATCCTTGACATTGTATCACGGCATCTGTTGGCCTGCTAGCCATGTGGCTTCAAGCCTCCCTGTTTTGTTAGTAACACTGGTTGATTGGTGGCGACCAAAGTCAGAATTACGCAAGAGTGTTGAATATCCTTCCCGTGTTTCCAACCCAGAAGGACAGATAGCTTTTAAAGCCACAAGTGAAGCCCTACTTTCTTATGTTACAATCCCAAACGAACTCTTTTGTCGGCCATACTTCTCATACAACCTTTCTGCCTGTCAATCGATACACTAGTTAATCATAATTTTAGCTCCTAGCTTCTTAAAAATTAAATTTTTCTCGCAGGCTTCAAAAGTCATTCTAATCAGATTCAAAATGGAGGCTGTTAGGCAGAAGCTAAACACAATAAGACAAGAAATAGATGAAACCGAAGAAAAAGCAAAGAATTTCGAGATGTATATAAGAATGGAGCAACAGAGACTAGAGTCGTGCTTGCTTGAAAGAGAGTCTCTGGAAAGAAAAGCTGATAACGCGCTTAAGAAAATAGAAGATGCCCAGGCTCGCTACCAAGAAGCATTGGACCGACTGGCAGATGTGGAAACGTCAGTTGATACGAATGAAAGCAAACGCAAGGCATTGGAAAAGAGAGAGTCTGACTATGATGATAAATTGGTGCTCCTAGAGGAGCGACTGCGCATTGCGAAGATCAATTTTGAAGAGCGAAGGCAACTGCTGGATGAAGCGAAGAGAAGAAAGGAGGTCTTAAACACCGAGCTGCAGAAAGCCGAGAAAAGGCTGCACGACGCCAAGGACAAGTCCGATTTTTTCGATTCCGAAATTGATTATGCCGGGCAGCAACTGCGTCAGCTGGAGAGGAGGGAGATGTCATCGACTGACAAGGAAATGGAGTTAGAAGATGAGGTCAGATATTTGGCTGACAAGCTTAGAGGAGCCCAGGAAAAATGGTTTGTGAGTGACGACAAAGTGAAAGCACTGTTAAGAACAAAGGAAGCTCTCGAAGGTATGTTCAAAATTTTAACGATTTCTTTTTTATAATAAAGTTGAAATTGCTGCATGTTACAAGTTCCAAACTGATGACATCACAACTATCTATTTTTAGAAGTTTCCAATTCGGAGCACACAACTTGAAGTGGCAATTAGGAAATATGAGCACATGAGCACTGGCTCTTTCCCGAACAAATCACTGTAATTTGGTCTTGGTTCATAACTTTATGAACCAGGCCAGAATATGAACCAGAGTATGAGCCCGGCCTTTTTAAATAGTAACCCGCTAGCAACTTGAAGCCTTTTATTGGCCATATCAAGCCCGATTTTGAAAATATTTTACTGATTTTACATGCTGTGAGGTATTTTGTGTTCTTTCAAATTATGTTGTCAAAATTAAGAAATTCTAGAAATAGATTTCATTCATTGAACATAGTTATTTATTCATAGTTATGAAATTGTAAATTAGGCTTTTAGCATTTCTTTTCTTTCAAGCAGGACAAGCATTGAAAATTGCAATTCTTATGTCGAAACTTTTATCCTGTTGAAATATTCGTATTATTATTATTATTATTATTATTATTTTTGATGACGTCACACTTCAGTACTATATTGTCATAGGTACCAATTGTGCTTTCTAATAGAAATATCCTTGTATTTTTAGACGAGATTGAAGAAATTAACTCAAAAACGCGAAAGCTTAAAGGTGAAATCCAGCGAATGTTTGATGAGATTCACAGCTACTAATTAAAGACGCGGCTCCAGCATGGAAGTTCTTTTTCTGGTTGTTCACAAAGAGCGCAACATTAGAAGACTGTTAAATGAAAATAGGCATGTATTAGGGCTAGGGTTCAGAGGTAGGGCTAGGGTTCGAGGGCATTGTCAACCTATCGTTTACAATATCATAATCTTACACAATCATATCAGTAGTTAACGAGCTGTTACACAGCACAAAGTTTAATCTTTCGCGAGTTTAGTTACCTAGTAGAATAACGCAACAACTTATAACATTTTAAGATTTAGTTCATGCATCAAAAACTAGTTGAATAAAACAAAAAATAATTTGCTTGTTCTAGGTCTTTAAACTCTTAGAAAAAATTCACAAGATAATTAATTAATTGATATTTCTTAGGATTTTGGAATAATTTAGGAATTAAAGTTTTGATTTGATGGAAAACTATGTTCAGGGAAATACAGATTTCTTGTATACAAAAAACAAAGCATACGATGTGGCAAAACAACGCTGATAGCAGAAAATATGTCGTTTCAAGTAACTGGCGCAACGGAATGCGACTAGAAAAAATTTATGTAGCGTGACATAAGGTGACATTAGGCGACATAGCATGAACTAGGATAATGTAATCCGTAGTATGTGACAAAGCATAAAGTCACGTATCGTGACGTTTCGTCACGTCGTACCGTCATTTGACGTGTCGTGACGTCACATGATGGATTCAATGTAGAAACTTCTATCATTCGTTCCTGCTTTTTAAAATCCTCGTTAGTTTTGCCCATAGAAAGAACTCGCAGTAATAACAAAGATAACGAAGATAACAGCCGTTGAAGATATCCTGATAACCTAGACGTCTCAACAAGATAATTTTATGATGCTTGTAGGGTTTGCTTGAAGTAATCGATCCTAAGCAAGTATGTCCTTCGTATGTGCAATCGTATGGTCTATGTGTAGTAAGTTGGTTGATCAACGTTGCTGCGACCGCCTCCATTTAATGTTTCCTTTAGCAAAATCAAAGTTGATATCGAAGCTTTGCAAAGATTTCTTATTGAAATTATAGAGAAATATCCATGAACAGATTGTAGCAGTCTGTGTTTATGTGCAGAAAATAGCAGTGCAAAAACTAGCATATGCTGAACAAAACTGAAGAATTTGTCCCCAACTATTCCATACCTCACTGAAGTCGATCAATGTCAATGCACCCTGGTAATTAGACACTCGATATTTTTACTGTAGCTCTTTCTTTAAGTTCATTTCCTAATTAGACGAACTAGAATTACTGGTATCTACTGGATATTTATCTCTTATAGGAAGTTAATATGATGGTGAAATAAAGCTAATGTTCAATTCAAAAATGCTGTTGAGCTGCCTTATGTTTTTATAATCATCCGTTCTAGCTTTTATCGTTTTAGTTGTAAAACCAGGATGTAGATGTATCATATTATTATTTTCGTTCCATTGCCCTCCAGATTCACACCCTTGTATCTAGGGTAAGAATAGATTCTTATTTGTAGAATGTTAATCTTTGCTTTGCCAAGGGGTTCTTGGATGGCCCGACAACACGTTTAAACTTCTCTTAGTCGTAGTTATCAATTAGTTCAGACAAAATTACGTTTTTATTCCAAAGCTTAAGCTGTTTTCAAAGACTCCTGTTTTCGCCCCTAGGTGATTTTATCTCTAGGATCAGCCAGACAGAGGCCAAAAGCTTTCCTTATTTCTTTGCCTTAGTTCTGCATGATCAATGCACGAGGTTTCAGGTTAATTTCTCTTCATTCAGAATCAAACTTTACAACGTCAGCTACACTTCATAAAATGGCTGATTGCCTTCTGACATAAATGCTCACTTCAATTTTTGACATTTAATGTCAATTCTTTTATATTAATTTCAAGACAAGAAGCTAGTTTTTACCAACTTACACTGAAACTTTAAGAATACATTTAATCATTTAGTCCCTCGATGTATAGATTTCGTTCTGTTATCTCAGAAGCTTTAGGTAAGCTGTAGTTTTTTGAAGGCTGTATAGTTGCTCGTATTTAACCAATTGATAATTTTTCAAATACCGAAATAATAATCCTTATTTGATGTCGTTAAA
Organism: Rhopilema esculentum; assembly: GCF_013076305.1. The sequence goes on from NW_027019299.1 coordinate 902,756, forward strand.
TATATCGTTAATCAAATTTATCCATGCACTTCTGTTTTTCTGAATATCGCTGCTTGACCAAGGGGTAAGAGTGCAATTGCTCCGGGGTCCGGTACCACCAAAGTTAAAGCAATTGTTCAGCTTTGGAGAAAGTACATTTGGGTAAACGATACTTCTAAAGGAGTATGTTCGGTTCATTCAACATTTGTTTTCAATAGTTTTCAAAGCTCAGTATCAAACAAAAGTTGAGACTCCATAGCGAACACTGCCCTCTGAGCATTTACTGAAAATTTCCCTTAAATATTGAGGAGCAAGCGAGTTCAATACGCTGCTGTTTCTTTTTTGACCGTTTTCTAGTCTCTTTGCAAAACTTAAACACTTTGTCCCGCATTTCATTTGTCATTCCCTGAGCGTCTGAACTTTCAAACACAACTTCTTATTGCTTCTCAACTTCTTACATCCTGTCTTTTTCAAAACTAGCAACAAACTTGATCATCTGGCTATCTACACACATGCATGCCGTTTTTCCAAACACCAGTTTCTGATCAGTGTTATACAGGCATTCCAGCAACCGTTTGTAATTTTTTTAAATGAATTAAGGACCTTTTTAAATCCAAATTTTAGGACTTTCTAGGACCCAACAATGATTATTTAGGATTTTTTTAGGATATCTTATTCAACCAAATAAGTTTTTGGTACGGCAAAATTTGAAGGTTATACGAAATAGCAGAAAACTTTAAAGACTGTTGGATGAAAAGAACACAAGTACGAAATGCTTCAGCTATTTCATGCCATAGGCATATTAAAGGATTTTTGCCGGGAGAAAGAAGAAATAATTGTTCTCACCCTGTAGTATAATTGTAACATTTTTGCAACAATTTTAATGTATTAACATATCTGTAGCAGCTGAACTATCAAATTATACCACTAAAGTATGAATTTGAAATAGAAACGCATAAGAGCAGGATATAAGATTATCACACCCTTTAAGAGAGAGAAATCCTTTTTGTTGGCAAAAATCATTTCTGTACCCCTTCGAAAAAATTTTTTGTCTTCGTCCTAGTTCATGCCATTTTCAGATTTTTTAATTACCAATCACACAAAGGCATTTTTTAAAAGAAGCTAGGTTTTGAATAAGTAGCCAGTTTCTTTATTTTTTGCTGATCTCAGTGCTAAGTTTTTAAGGTTTTTTAAACACCAAAGTGCCAAAATCTACTTTCTAGATAAAACGAAAAACAACACACACAAATGCAGATCAACGAAAGCTCTTCAAATATGAAAAGCACTTCATTGAAAAACAAGTCAAGATAATGGAAATTTAGGAAATTTAAGATATTTTTGTCAAATTTTGGGAATATTTTAAGATTTAGACAAAAATGACTATATTTCGGGATTTTTAGGAATTTAGGACCCACTAGGAGGCCTGGTCTTGTGTCTTCCCTTTTAGGTCAAAAAAACATTCCAATATTTCAAAAGATGTTTTATGAAGGTATGCGTTTTGAATGCCAAAGAAAAAGAAAGTGCTCACTTGATGTGACAGGCAGTAACAGGGCAATGATACTTGAGGATTAAAAAAGGCTTCCCAGTTTAAAAGACTGACATAAAACAAAATCATTCTCATTATCAACATACACAATAACATCATCTGTGGATGCTCAAAATTGATTTTGGATCAAATACACTAAATTTCAAACAAATTCTCTACAATAGCAGACTTAATGTCATTTGTCATTATCATTGTTAAATTGTTCCAAAAGTTCTTTTATTCTTCCCATTATCCTAGGAACCATGTCTACATGTGTGTTACAACACTTAACTACACAGGTGTCTAGCTCTTGTTGCAATGAAGTCACTTCAGCATGTGTTGTGCTTGAATCAACTTTATCCTGTACCTCGTCCTGACACTGTCTTGCACATCTTCCAAGACGGTCCTGTGTTATCAAATAGTTGATCAATATAACAACAATGAGTTTGCCACAAAATTATTGGTAAAAAGACCATGACAAAACAACATAATGAGCTTAATTTTGAAAATGACAAACCAGACTCTGGATTTAATTGACCACACTGGAATTGTAAATTCTGAAACAAAGCCAAAAGTGCTTTCCACTGTGGTCCTCATTTAATGTTGCTGGAAATGACAGCTTTAATTATCATGAATAAATTAATATATTGAGGCCAAAGCCTAAACAACACAAGTTTCATTTTAAAAAAGGCAGATCCAGCTTTCTAATCCACATTTGAATTATGATATGCAAAAAACGGTATAGAACTTTTGTTGATTAATCAAATTCATTTTCAGCTATCTAAAACACACATATTCAATATCGCAGATTCTAAAAAAACTAGTTTTACATTGGCAATAGCAATATATGATAAAATTCAGCTTTTCAAGCTTCTTGTACATTGTCAAATTCTCTTATATAAGTAATGTTGTTTATAAAATTCTCCTTTCAGACCTTGAACCACACAAATCATTTGTAGATTTTAAGGCACAATCGCTTCTAGTCCATTTGGCTTTACATGGGCAATTGCGGTTGCCCTAGCTAATGCCCTTTCCAAACTAATAGCAAGGGCCATTAAACATCCTCACAAAAACATGTCTTTTTGCAAGAGATTGGAAAGGCATTTATAGAGAAGTTAGTTCCTATAAATTGCATAATTCCTGAATGAAAGCCCAAGTTGCTAATAAAAACAAAGCATTATTGCTTCATTATTTATTTTATATATCATAAAATCAAACAGTTTGTTTACAGATTGGTGGTAATCACACATTTAGAACACAAAGGGTTAGGCAGTCCTGGGCAGATGACATTATATAACCCTGGAGGACTTCCTTTAAAACATATCATTAGACAGATGACTACGTTTGTAAGCCAGTTGAGGTAAAATGTCTTGACCTAGCTCACGCCACATGTTGCAGGAGGCAACAAACTTAACTATATACAAGAAACATAACTAGACCGATCTTCTATTGAACAAATGCATTACCTGAAAATTTCCTAGCTCTTTTCCAATAAATTCCTGAACCTGTTGAACAGGGTGAAAACACTGCTGTGTGCATTGCTCTAATGACTCTTTTCCAGATATTTTGTTTGAATAACATCTAGCTGCACACATATGAGACTGTGCCTAGAAGCCAAAGGAAACATGAATCATATTATAAAAAACCCATTTCTCCAGCCTTGTATTTCAATCCATGTTCTGACATTTTTTCCTCAAAAGAGTATCAAAAAAGCCTAGATTCAACAAATTCCTTTATAAAGAGGAATCAACGCAAAACATTTTTCATCCTTCGAATTTGTTATGTGAACAGCAAAGATCTCAAAGAGGCTCAATGTTGTCTGGAATAAAGAAAGGGGGTCTAATTTAGGGAAAGAAAGTTAAAGCAAGCAAAGGTATGAGTGTTTGCGAGCGTGGGTCCTCTGGAGGCCGATATAGATATCGGAAGATTTAAATGAGCACATGATTGTTGTCAAACTTGCTTTGCCCGGCCCGATTAACAGATTTGACAAAATTATTAGGAAAATCTGTTATTATCGTATAAACATTAAAGTTGCAAACTATATGCCACAGGGTAAGATTAACAAAATGTATTGCAGAGGTTTGTGATAGCAACTAAAGAATTTAAGGCAATTGTTTGTTAATCAGGTAAATTTGTAGTTCACCCCACTCTGTAATAGGACTGGATGCTAGTCTACATCACTATGTTAATTTATGTTGCTTGTGTATAGTATGTATTGTTGTAATTATGTTATGATCATTAGTCAGTTTCGAGTCTCAACACGAGTTGTACGCTATCGTCTTTGCTTCTTATAGTGTACAACTACTCATAAGTTACAGCTAACCCTAGCCTATAACACCTCAACTAGGCTTGCCTCACCGTGGCCCTAATGATAAACTAACAACAAATGTTTCCAAGTTTGTATGAGAAATATTCAGACAACGCAAAAAATTGGAAATTCTCCTGTAAACTGGATTGAACTCCATTTCTGGGCATAGATTTTTATTCATTGCTTTTGATTGTACACTAATAATTTTCGCATTTTTTGTATACTATTGTTGCTACTGTTATTTAATCTGCTGCAAAATGTTGCTCATTATGTTTGTAAGAAGAAGCGCTTGATTAATGTAAATAGCTGATGTAAGAGTGGTTCTTCAACTAATTATATTTGGATAAATTAATTTTTTTATGATGATGATGGAAATGCCAAACATTGGTTGTGTGTTAGTCACCTTGCCATCAATATTTCACGATATTGTGCCATTCAATCGCCTGGGGAGAAAAATGACATTGATGTGCCTACAAGAAAAATCATGCCTGTCGTGGGATAAAATTTGGAAAATCCAGGAATAAGGTCCAGGAAACTGATGGTTTGCTTAGAAATAATTTTAGTGAGGCAGAAAGTTAACCTCCTCTTTAATCCACATTATAAGTTGTAAGAGAAATTAACAATAAATATTTGAAATTAACAACAATGGAGTAAACAGGTTACTTGTTTTTTTATTAAAAAGGCCTCTAGCCTAATTACAACATAAATATAACAACAAAATAGCAGTCTAGCTCTACAGGGTATTTTTTTGTCCCCTCTGACCCCCTCTATCTATGTCGCCCCACGCCACCATAGCTATTTTAGCAACCAAAATAGCCACCAGAGCAGCCATCATTTTCAAAAATTTCTGCCTTAGGTACACTGTCTTAGGCACACTCAACTATTTATCCTTTGTCCTGACTCGGGGCCCATAAATTCTCTCTGCCTGTTGGCAAAATCACAGAGCCTCCGAAACAGACATAGACATGATTGACGGCCTCTCGATAGTGCGTGTGCTAGCCCACACCAACTTCAGAGAGTTTGATTATAAACACCCCCACAAGTTATTTACTAAACAATTAATTCACATTTCCGCTTGTTACTGGGTTGTTACTGGGTTGTTCTGCTTGTTCCTCGTTTTAGCAACGGTGCTAGTAGGATATGATTTTTTAGCCTGTTCCAAGTTCTTCTGATAAAGCAAATTGAAAGGATTTTTCACTATCTGAATTTCTAATGAGGAATTTCCCCACTCGGCCTTGCTAATTATTTGAATTTGTGAGTTATTATGAGGCGAGTACTCAAAAGATTGATGCTAAAGGATTGTTATTTGCATCAAAGTTTTACAATTTGGGGATAAACTAAGGCCTTGCTGTGGAGTTTTCAAACATTTGTGAAATAGGCCGAAACTGTGTTTTAGTGTTTTTGCCTATTATATAGGCTCATTATGACGTCATCAAGAACCCTGAAATGATGTGTTACTGGTATGGAGCTTCATAGTAGCAGTACAATGCAACCGGGAATTTTAAAAGCAACCATATTCTAGTTTTTTAGACCATGGTTCTACTGAAAACTTTTCTATAAATTGATAAATGTAGGGGACCCTAAAAATGATTCATATATTATGAAGAACAAAATCCGAAAAATAATCGACGTCTGTTTAAAATTAATGTAAGAGTGATACAAAATCGAAAAAGACCCGTATGGCATAAAATGAAAGCTACCAGTAGTGGCCTGAGTCTTTGACGCTCAACATCACTTAGCATTTGTTCCACGGCTTGTTGGACCTTTGCTTGGGCTTCCGACGCCATTTTGAAAGATAGAATGTGAGCAGTCTCGTTATCGTTTATGAAAATGAGGTTCTTCAAATAGTTGACTTTGTTTTTGGTGTTGTCAAGTAGATCAAAGATCAAAATTATTGTGACTGGTGAGACGGGCATGGCTTTTACGTATGAGATTTATAGCAATTTGTATAATTTGCATAATTGCAAAAATATTTATTCTCGTGTTCATTTTTTTTAATTTATAACTTGAATTCCCCCCTTACATTTTAAATCCTTACATGGTCATGATGCCTTTGCAAAACAACACTGTTATTCCATCAAACCAGGCAAGACGTAATGAAAGTAGCCCGGAGGTTGTAAAGAACTCTAACCCAGATCTATGGCGTTTTAAACGACCCACTTATCTGTCATACCTTAAACAGTAAATTGCTCTCAATTTATTCAACAATAAATATCTGAAACCTGAGCAAATTTTGACCCCTGATTCTTAACTCCTAGTAATTTGAAACCGCCAGAAATGTGTCCAGCTTTCTCCCAACAATATCCTTAAGCTCAGAAAATCTCAAAACACAAAGGCTATAAAGCCAAGTTGTTCAAAAAAGCTCAAATGTCTTGGAAATACTGCTTGTGTGAAGTTGCCAAACAAGACTGACTACTCAATCTTGTTGCAAAGTTTATCAAACTATAAAACATCCAGTGAATTCTTATTGTCAGTGAATTTTTTAAGTAAGTGTGGTTTCAGGTGTGCACTTTCTGAGTTGTGCAATCAAAATGGTTTTTTGCCTGTGGTACAATAAACTCCACTTATAGTCTCTAGACATCTAAAACATCACACTACCATTTACAAGGGATTTACAGTCACATGAAGTTTATACCCAAATTCCTTAAACTGTTCAATTAGTCACACTCTACTTAATGTCGAAGCATTTATGCAATATTTGGTGTGACTTTTTCCAGTGTCTACTGTTTAAGGGAAAATCTTTTGCAGTTGAGACCCTTTCAAGTTTCGAATCTCTTAGTCACATAAAGGCTGCTGGTAACTTTTTTTCAGGGGGCCAGTTGGGAACATGGTACATCAAGCCTCTTTTTGATAAGATGTAAATAAGTTTCTATAAAATTTATGGATTGCTTGTGTTGTCCTGTGAAGAAGTATTTTCTCTACACAAGTATTGTTTTTCATTATATATCTACCAAATATTGCTTAGCATAGTTACAACCATGATATTTATCAAAGATGTAGTTTAGGACAACTAGAAAGACCTAGTTGGCTTTTGAGTTAGGTGTGATCTAATCATTTATTGAAGGTGTTACCCATTACCCTAACTTTATGTAGCTCCAGATTTTACTTACATATAACTAATTATTTTTGTTTCTTTGATCCAAATGAATTGCCAATTGTGTAGCCTTCATGCATACTGATAAAATATTTAAATGAAATGAGCATAGGTGCAATGTTAAACATCATTTTGTGTTTTTGAGAGAGTGATAATTAACCACCAGAAAAGGTATATTATAAAAGAGAATTTGCAATATTTTCTCTTAATTTATGATTTCTCTCTTGTGTTCTGAATTTCATCGATTTTCTCAAACAAACACTTTTTACATAGACTTTCCTTGATCCAGGTGTAAAACCTCTTAACTCAGAGATGTCTGCCTTTTTTTCCTGAACTCAGATAAACTTCTCTCTGAGATGGATTTTTGCCTTGACGTGTCCTTTAATCTGATCCTTAAAATTTAAGTGAAAGGATAATTCTTCTATAGTCCTGTAAAATGCAGAAACATCTCCACACCTTTTTCTAATTTTGTTAACATCTTAGTTCTCAGACAAAACAAAATACTACAGCAGATTTCTATGTACAAACTTTTATTTTTTTTTCTTAGATCCAAATGAATTGCCAACTGTGTTGCCTTCATGCATACTGATAGCTAATTTAGATGGATTTTGCATAGGTAGTTAACCACCAGAAAAGGTATATTATAGAAGAAAATTTGCAATATTTTCTCTTCATTTATGATAACTCTCTTTGTGTTTCTCAATTTGATTGATTATCTCAAACCAACACCTTCTACTAAGACTTTCCTTGATCCAGGTGTAAATCTTCTTATCTCTGAGATGTATGATTTTTTCCTGAATTCAGATAAACCTATCTCTGAGATGGATTCTGGACTTGACACCTCTATTAATCTGATTCTAAAGTTTAAGTGGAGGAATAATCCGTCTATAATCCAGTAATATGCAGAAACATCTCCACACCTTTTTCTTATTTTGTTGACCTCTTTTCTCAACAAAAAAGTCCTGTGATGAAATTGTGACGAAAATTAATTACATATGAATCATTTTCTATTCTAGCAACTGAAATGGCTGTTGACCTTCAGCAAGAAATTGCAATATATGCAAACAAAATTGTATCCAAATTGGAGGAAATTGATTCCACTGGGTCAATTACACTATTAGTACCTATATTTCAGGTACAACTTATTCAATATACTATTTGTGAAATAATTTCAAATTATTTTGTGAGTTCCTTCCCATTGCTTCTTGAATTAGTAAATGCTATGACTGACTTCCAGTTCTTTTACAGGATGTAATTGTGAAAATTCTTCAGTTTTCTTCTAAGGCATACCAAGTCAGAAAGGTATACTATGTTTATTTTATCAATTTATCATTATTAATGTTCAATTCAATATTAAGTATCATATCAACTTTCCTGTGCTATTTTTGATGTGTTTGTTTTTCTGCAATGAAATATTGTTTAGATCTATCTTGTCAATGGCAACTAGATAATCTCCTCCACTTTCCCTTTCCAAAGAACATATGTTTGTAAGCACAAATTCATTTTTAACATAAAAAGTGCAATGCTCTTGTCTGGGTCAGGGTGCTATTTATTCAAAGACTTCTTTTGACCGCAATCTTTGAAAAAAAATTTACAGTGAAAATCATTAGGATTTTTTGTTGGAATATGTCAAAAAGGCATTAAAAATTATGCTGTTAAAATCAAGCAGGAGCCACAAAAATGAATGAATCGTTTTGACGAATAGCTCATTCTAAAAACTGCAGTTATGTTTAGAAGAGATGAATCTGTAGTGTTGTGACTGAGGTGCAAACAGAAAATTTTTCAGAAATTGATCATATGGGAGATCGGTTCTTTCTGTGTAGCCTCTTAGGTTCTCTTTTGTTTAAGTCAGAGTTGCTGGAAATTAGAACACGATTAGCAAAATGAGGTGCAGATAGCAAGTACAAAGTTAAAGCTTTTTTTTTCTTGGTCAAGAAACAACTCGGGAAAAGACATGTTTAGTGGATAAAACAATTGAATAAAAGTTGCCCACTTAGTGAGATAGATAAAACAACATGTAACAGCCCTTGCTCTGGTATGGGTGATAAGACTGTGAATTGACCTGACAGAGAGAAGTGCAGAAGTAAAATCTACACATTGAATTACAGAGGATGGGTAAAATCTAACAGAGATTCTCCTCTATGCTGTTGAGAGGAAAGGGCAACACTGCTAGAAATGTGGAGTGGGGGTATAAATTGTTTTACAACATGACAGCATCTGTTTTCCAGTTTAGGGTCTACTTATATTTTATTAGAAAGGAAACAAATTGGGAAAGATTGTACATCGTTTATTGAATGTTTAAAATGAAAATATTTTTGTTAACCCAGGGGTGTAGAGATAAAAAAAGAACAGGGGTCAGAGGTGCATGTGAAATTTCCTCAAACGACCATACCAATAAGAGGAAATTTGTTACTTTTTGTAATGGAACTTGGTCCCTTTCAGCTCCCCTAGCAGGAAAAAAAGTGCTAAAAAATGTTTTGATCTTTTTTGACAAATGCGGTTATTTTTCTTTGGGCATTTATATTCCTGCCAAACTCCCTAACTTTTCATGAAGTGTATAAAACTGTTAAATTGCTTATTTCTAGTTGACAATTTTTTACCTATGATCCAATTTCCTATAGCCAATTATCACACAATCATGAGGAAAATAATGCCCTGGTCTAGATGTCTGTTTTTTAACCTTCAGTGCTGAAAATGTATACAATAACATTTCCCTTTTCCCTGGTGTGTCTTTAAGCACAATCTTCGGGCTGCAAATTAAAAAGATTCAATTTACAGATGTGTTATTTTTACATTTTTTAGGCCATGAAAGATGCAGTTAAGAAAGAAAGCCTTTCACTTTTATTGAAAAACTTGAAGCATAGCATTCCTGAATTGTCACATGTATGCCAAGCTGATTTAAAGTCAAGAAACAAGTCAACAGTTGATGTATGTATCAATTGCCGAATGTAGAAAAATTTGAGTGATTATTAGAATTTGATACAAGACGCTATTAATATCATTGCAAATTGATGACATCATAAAACCTATTTTTAGAATTTGTAGATTTTGATCACATAGCCTGAAAAACTGCGAATCATATTTCCTGAATGTGAACATGTCTCATGAAAAGCAGTAGCAAATCTAACTGATTATGAACATTTAAAACTTCCTTTGAACATTTAAATGAAAAGAGAACAACCTCCTCCGCTTTGAAAATAAAAAACAACAACTAAAACGTATGCGATTCTGCCATTGGGCATCATTTACTTGAAACCCAGTGTTTCGTACAATTGGAAGAGCACAGTAGTCGTTCCGTGTAGGCAAAAATAGTCCGTTTTTACCCTTAAGACATCATTGGTAAACGTTTTTCAATAGGCAAGCGAAACTGACTGGGCAACAGTCATGTACCCGCGTTTCTGATTGGCCTATTTCGATCCACAGGGTATATAGATAAGAGTTCGTATTATTTAAATCTATGTTCTGACACTTTAAACTCTGAAGTGTTTCAGACGAAAAGTTTAGTATGTTTCAAAATGTTTGCTTTCTCAAAACCCCAAAAAAACTGTTAAATCATATCTCGTAATTGTTTCTATCTGGGTTGTATATCAACATGCAGGTAAAGTTTATATATTCATATGTTGTAAATAATTTCTTAAAGAAAATAGCACCATTTATTATCAATTCTTGATGTTTTAATTTCAATTATTTTTTCAAATATTGCAACAAAATTATTTATGTTTTAGCAAAAGGCAGACGTTTTGAGGAAGATGGTTTTTGTTATTAAACAAATTGAAAGACTTACTGGTGATTTCGATCATGCTGGTAGTACGAATGCTAGTGCCCTAGAAGTAGCAGATTCAACTAAGCTGAGGGATCTGAGAAATAACTTCGCACTGGATTATGCCATAGAGCAAAATTCAATTGTGTCCACTGAACACTTTGGTGACATGACATCTGCTGCTTCGTCCTCTCCACCAGTTGATGATAGTTTTTCTTCTTTGGCATCAAATATTCTAGAAGATTCTCCTGTTAGCAGTAGAATTGGGATTCCTTCACTTATTGTGTTGTACAAAGCAATCAAGTCAAGAATGGAAAAATTTCACTATGATAAGGTAAATAGCCATATTGTCCCATTGAATTTAAACAATCTTATAATTAGCATTAATTAAGGCTTTCATACAATGATTAGTACCAGGCAAACGCTACCTTGAGGTTGAAATTCATTTTCCAGAATTTCATAATGCGTGAATTTTTTAACAATGTTGCTTGTGTTTTGAAATCATCTTTTTAGAAAGCTTATCGAAGTTACTTCCAAAAGTACTTCTATGCTCGATTGACAGTCCTCGATTGACAGTTCTATGCTCGATTGACAGAAAAGTTTGTCAGACTTCATTGTGTAAATAGACTTGATTCATTGATTAACTGAGAGTCTCTTGATTCACTGATTCATTTCTTACCTTTTCTAATATAACCTAGAACATCATATAATTGAATAGCATGTATTTTGTTTTTTTAGTCCAGCCAACAGATGAAATATCAAGGTGGGAAAAAGTTGCTGTCAAAGGTTTATCAATTCAGTGACATGGCTACAACACTTCATGACGCTAACGGTAATTTCTACAAATTTATGAAAAATTTTGCAAAGAACATTTCTTAGCACTGAATTAAAACTACTGTCCTGGTTGCATTTTGCCTTGTAAACAATTTGAAAGCAAGTCAAAACTTTCGCGGTTTGCACAAAGCAAACCTGCAATCTTTCGGCAGCTGACAATTGCTGCGAATTCTCGATTAATTTTCCCGTTGTTTTAGTTAAAACGATTCTAAACACCCTCTTGTAAATTATTCTTTCATTTTTGAAAATTTCCAGTAGGTGTTTCAAGGCCTATAAAATCTTCACAAGATAAACAATACTTTTCAAAATTTATGGAATTACATGTGACAGGTTTTCATCAAGAAAGGCTTAATAAACTCTATTGAAATCTAATTTCATAAAAACAGTTTGAATTTCGTTTCTGTCCCAATACTTTGAAGATAAGTGTATGCCTACCTTATCTCATTACAGACATTAATAAATTTTCTCCATATGGTATTGGTTACGCTTCTTCCCATTTCCTTCTCGAATAGAACTTTGTATTATGGAAGAGAGAACATTAAACTGCGCGGTTATCACCATATTTTGCTTGCCTTTGTCAAAATATATTTTGCAAATTTTGACTCCTTGATTTAATTTACCAATTTTTTGCTACAATTAATTCTTCATTGAGCAATAAAAACACCCCTTATTTGTTTGGTTTTGATTGGTTGAAATGATTATAAGGGAACTTGATAACGTTCAAACCTTGTCTACTTTTGCAATTTTTTTAGAAGAAGAAAATCATACCTCTAGCAGATTGAAGGAAAAGACAATGAATTTGAACGAGCTTGCTGCTGATTTCGTTTCAATGGCCATTGATGCATCAAATGGGTCATTTCTTTATGAGGATCAGGAAATGTTAGGCAAAGTCCACGAGAATGTTTTAATTCTGCTCAACGAAGTGTTAGAAATTTCTACGTGCAATTATCAAGATGAAACATCATTTGCTATGGCTGGTATGAACTGATTAGCTGTTGTTTTATTCAACTAATCTGTTGTTGATCTGTGCACTCTTGTTCGGGAATTTTGCACTTCAATGTATATAATCTATTGATTCGAGCAAAACATGCCAATTTGTTTTTATCTTTAAACAATCCATACCTTAACTTTTACATTGTGTTGCCTTGATTGTTGATATGAAAGGCAATGAAAGCATATGTTTTTTAGATAAGATATCATGTGTAAAATGACAGCAGATGTGTAGGCCTACTTCGTGATATATATATGCTTGATCAAACCTATACCCATAACTTTCTGCAGAAGATGTTTTTCAAGAGCTCATTGAAAAAGTCAGAACTTGTGCATATGAAAACAACTTCATTGGCCTAACCGAATCAACTTTCCAGTTTCTGATCAAAGCAAAGGATGCTGGGAAAGCTTTAGAGCAAATCAGTAAGGAGAAGAATGCGACTTGGCAACCTGGGTTGATAAGAGCTCTTCAAGAGGGTAAAGAAAACAGTGTTTTTAAAATATCTGGGATTACGCGTGTTGATATTTTTGTCCATGTTTGCAATTTGTGCTTGCATTTATTGAAAAAATGACAGTAATTCAGTTTTGAAGTTAGGATATCAAACCTATCTTTCACGCCATGATCTTTAAGAATTCTGTCAACTTCCACAGCTTTTTGTATTTTTGATATTTATTCATGAAATCATAATAAAAATTTATAAATTCTCGTTGTGGTTTTTGTTTCTAGAGATAGTCGTTGTCGGGTTTTCTAGTTATTTTCAAAGAAGCCATTTCTCTTGTATTTTTAGACATTTTTATTCTTACTTTTCCCTAGCATTTAAACATTAATTCAATTGAACTTAATAAAAGCAATACTAGGGCACTAATGTGAGTTTAAAGCATTTCATAAACACCCTTTCTAGCATCATATTTTATGATCATAACTTTTCTTTAGGGGTAGCGGATGTTGAAGACACTCTAGATTATCTTATCAGTGATATTGAAAGCAAAGCACGATTAGATTCTCTCACAAGGAAGATGAAAGATATCTTAAAAACTCTGGTGGAATGGCGCCTGCTTGCAGTGAAAACTGCCAAAGGTATCTATTCAGTGAAACTCTTATCTTCGAAACATCTCCTTTTGAATGAATTGTGAAAATCGATATCATTTTGTCCTGTCCTTCTCACTTCTTGTCCAAGCGTCCTAAGAGGACGTCCTAACATCATATAATAGACTGTATGGGTATACGATGTGCAGTGGCGAAGCTAGCCAAAAATTGTTGGTCCTGCTATATGGACAGGGCCACGCCCTTATTCAATAGGAAAAGCCCATGGACAAAAATTCTATTTTGCAGATGAATATTTTCTTAAATTCAGTAAAAAGCAAATTTTAAATCGATGTCTATCTTTTGAAAAATAAACCCATACTTGAAGACGTGCTTCAGGGTGCTTACTTTTCAAACAAATCTGTGTTAAATTGTAGTAAGCCTCTACAGCTGAAGTAAAAGTTCAAATTGGTGATAACTAAATTTGACGATAAAAGGGGGTAGGGGTGGCATTTGAAGCTGCATATCATATATTTGTGGTATTCCAGATTTTGGTCTTATAAACCTGACCAATCTAGATACTCTATTAAAATAATTTTAATAAACAACAGAGTTTAAAGTCTGTAGGGGCAAGTTCACATATTCTGCAGAACAATTATTCTGCAGCTGATAAAGAGAGGTACAATTGAATAATGTGTCGCATTATCAATGAAAACAACTTTATTAGCTAAACCATTAGGCGAGAAAACAATTCAGGTAGAAAAATGCAAATTCCGCTGAAATTGGTTTATTCTCCAACTCCAAACTTTCAATCACACAACAGTAAATAAAATTATGCTTTCATCGTCCTTGTCCAAGTCTAAGAAAATTTTATTTAGGCCACCATGATATACCGTGCCTCAAACGATCGTACAAAGGCCGAAATCAGAGTGCCTCATACAGCCAATTCTTGTTGTTTACATTTCTTACTTGCGAACTTTGGACTCTGTCTTATTACAAATAAAATTTATGCAGCTCAACTGAGGCAAGTTTTGCTGTCAATAATAATATCATTGGTATTGCCAAAGCAAGCAGAAAATCCGCATTCACATCGCCTCGCCATAATACTTGAACTGGCCTCCTTGCTAGTGTCTCATTGCAGAACGAGAATGCACAAGGCAATTCTTGCAGTCCTGCTCTCAGAAATAGCAGGACCAAAGGTTTTCAAAACAATGCTCTTTGACCTACGTAGGTGAACCCTCGACCAATCAAATCACAACTGCTTACGAAATGTTATGATGGTCATTTCGACGAGGTCCTGCTTCCGAAATTGAGCAGGACTGCTCTTTGTTCTAGACTATTGTGAAGCAGGACTAAATTTACAAAAGCCCATTGTGAAGCAGGACCAAACATAGGGTATCATAGTTATGAGCAGGACCAAAATACAGGGCTGCCGTAGAAAAGAACAGGACCTTGAGACTAGCATGGGATGCCTGTATCAGCTGGCGGAACTGGGGACTGTTTATCGATTAGAATTTGAAACTTCCTTTTTGCAAAGAAGAAATTGTTTATTGTTTACAGTAAATCTTATCTTTGGAAATTCTTGGTCCTGCTCAGCAGGACCAGCAGGACCTTTGGCTTCGCCACTGACGATGTGGTGAGAAGTTAGCCTTGCTCATGTTAAATGCTTTATGAGCATTGTTTAACATTTTCATGATCAGAATTCATAGTCATCTTCTTAATATGATGAATGGCCTTTATTACTGCTAAGTTGATATATATCTCAAACCATTACCCAAGTCAAATGGAGTATCTACAAAAGTCATAAAATCTTACAAAAGGCCGTAGATTTAAAAATATTCATGTTATGTCATCAATTTTACATAAATTCTTTTCTCGAGAAGTTAACAATGCTCCTTTTACTAACGACTTGTCTTGCAGACAAACATGCTGTCTCGATTAGTAATATGTCGATTCTAGGCAAAAACAAAGACGAAGAAACAACAGAGAAAAACTTGAATGAAGGTATTGTGCTTTTCATATTGCGTCATATTTGCAGTGCAAGTCAACGTCGGATACCTAAATGAATATGATGTCAACTATTATGATAAAACACATCTCCCCTGTGCTGCATTGCAAATTCCCCCCCTCCCCCCCTGCCCACTTCAAACTTTTTATCGTTTTAGATGATAATTTTCATGCTTTTCATGCATGAGCTTAGCGATTCTTCTTCTTAATGCCTTTTGCCTTTCATCTGCTATGTCATCCTCCTCCTTTCAAAGACACAAGTTTGCTTTAACCCAAATTCGATTTTTGATTTCTCTTGCAACATGCAGCTCTTAAACCCATCTTAGCATTTCCCGAAACAATCCGGTCCTTCAATGCTTCGTTTATGACTTCTCCATTCAGTCTCCGTTAAGGCTGATTAAGCTGTGATTCGTTTGTCCATAGGTATAAACCTGGCTGTAGAGAAATCAAGCTTTGGTACAATAGTTGATCAGTTCCCGGAAGCAATAAATGACAATGACTATAGGAAAGTTGAAGTTCTTGCAAACAGATTTCTCGGAAATATCAAGATAGTTGGAGACCTGCTGCAGAAGATTTCTCTTCACTCATCCCTTGAAATTAAGTAAGTATGATTTCACATGGTATTCAAACATTGCCTATTCATTTGATTGTTTTAAATTATTCATTACAGCTTCTTTTAAAGACGCGAATAATTTCGCTCAATAGGCTCTTCTGAAATATATTGATAGAAGCAAAGTATTTTTTCATAATTACCTTTTCTTCTGTCCTTATTGTAGAGAACTACGTATGCGATTTCACCAATATTTAAAAATAGCTGGAAGTTTTTGTTCACAAGCGAGGAAAGCCGTTCTTGCCTCAGAAAATCCAGATTTTATCAAAAGTCTCATCATGACAGGAAAGGGGATGGAAGAAAAGAAACAATCATTTGTTTCCTGCTGTAAAAAATCCTTGAGTCCATGGCTTGACATCGCTCAGTTGACTGTGTGCAAAAGATCGGTAAGAAATGATTTTGTATCGAGATGGTCTCAAAGTAATCTAACAGCCCCTGCCAAATTACTTTTGCAGTAATTTTCCTAAATGCTTTCTCAATCACTCACGGTCAAAAAGGTATCGATTTACCATCTCCAGATTTTCTTTAACATTTTTCAGCAATGGTTTGAAAATTCTTGAGAAGTACCAAATTAGAGTCAGTGGGCTCTTTATGAAATATGAAGCGCTCCAAAACATGGCCTTTTTCTGCCCCTCTAAAGAAGCAGCTTTAGACTGCACCTGTTATTTTGTTTATAAGATCACTACCAGCCAACATGTAAATAAAGAGTAACATTGAAAGAAAAAGCAAATCCTAAGCCCAAGCAATGAAAACTCAAGAAATCAGGAATAGGCCTTTGATTCCTCGTTTCAATATGACACGCAAACATGTTTCTTCCCATCTACTTTTGCTGCCAATTTTATTGTCAGCAATTTTTATTTTTACTGTTTTCTTATTTTGGAGATGGAGATAAATCAGTGGATTTTTAACATAAAGCGTGAAAGGCCCTATAGAAGGCGTTGCACACGCTTTAGTGTAGGCTATGATCGCATTAAGCATGAAATCGGGAGTTGCAACTTAGAACTGTCTCATTCTTCACACCTAAGCAGTTTTTCTGTAGCTTTTTTCTGATTGTGTGAAGTTGTATAACACACTTTGACTTATATAATTCTTTGCTAGTTGTAGCGAATTGTAGAGCCAATTTTTTTCTTGTTAAGGTTTCAGTCTTTCATAATTTGACGAAGAAAATCGAAAAAATCATAGAGACTTTACGTGCAACTGAATCTTTGGAGAACAGCGAATTCAAAGCTTACATTGCAAAGTTATCTGCTATTATTGGAAAAACTGGTGAATCGATGTTTAATCAGGCAGAGGTTTGTTCAAAAAAGACGTTTACATTTCTGTTGGATTTTTAGAGCTTTTACCAAAGCCAGCCCCTTGAAATTGCATCATTGAAAAAGTGAACTTTTGAAGTAGGTGTCACCAACGTTGAAAATGCCGTAAAACGAAGCAATGAATTGTTTGAGTAGGGTAAATTTCGTCATTGAAATTAGCAAAATCTTTAATCAGAAAAATGCAATGTGTAGTGCCATTGTTTGTTCGATATTATAGTGTATGTGAAATTTAATGTCATTTTTTGTTCTTAGTTTGTTATTGCTTCTTAGCAATACTGTTTTCCAAGTAAAAAATTTTTATCATTATTATTTTTTGATTAATTTTCGTTATTATTAATCTTTGCTGCTGTAAAGATTGAGAGTTTCATAGCACTCTAATTCACTGAATCTACAATCGCAATCTACACACTTAGTTAACGATTAATATCTCTTGCTATAGGCCCATGGAACCCGAAATTCTACCGATGCGTTTTTGGTGGAGATGTCTACTATCCAATGGGCCTGTGCTGTGATCTGTCTTTTTGGAATTGTTGATAAAATTGCTCAAATGAGATTAATTGAGACAGCTAAGATGGACAACAACCAGCTCAAGTCTAGAACGATAGCTTGGCTTTCTGTGTTGAATGAACTAGCCGTTTGGTATGTTGTCGTAACTGTTGTTTTTGCATTTTTACTTCATTTGCTGTTGCCTTCATTTACCACCGAAACTGCTATATCGGAAAGCATCGCATTTAATAAAACTGTTTTTGGTGACTTGTGTAGAACTTGGATAAATCATAAATTTATTCAGAAGAAGAAAAAAAGGGGGGAAGATGACATTTTCAGAAAAAGAGAAATAAAACAACAACATTGTAGTCATAGACGAACGGTGTTAGGATTTTTTATTCTGTCTCCTTTGAAATTTTGATGTGAAGCTGTTAGTGAATCTACCATCTTGTATCATATTTGTGTATGCTACCCTCCCTGTGTTGATGTGTTTGTCTCGACCATAACGATGGCCCTACCTCTATGGATCTTTCGTCTAATGATAAAAGTCTTAAGGCCCTTAGTCTTTGAGAATGGTCCTATCTCTTTGGATCAACAGCTATCCCCAGGATCTTTTCAATTTCGAGATTGGTATGAGAGTCACTAGTATCAGGACAGATTGTTTTTTTTATAGCTGGACAGATAAGGAAGTGTCGGGTGAGATATCTGAAGGCATAAAAGACCTTGAAGAAATGCTGCAGAAGTTAGCTAACGAAGAATCTTCAGCAAAAGATTCCCTGGAATTGAAAGCTGACGTCATAATTCTTAAGCGAGAGTTCATGTCAAAGGTAAAGTATTTGCTTCACCTATAAGTCGTGGCCTTTCTCGTTGTAAGCCATAGTGTTGTAGAAAAGGATTGAATTATTGAGTGGACACCATTGTCTGAAGACAATTGGAACAGAATGGATTGTTCTTTTGGAATCAAAGGATTTTTCTTATTTCAGAAAGCACCCACTCCCCAAGAGCAATAGCAGATACCTTCATGATTAACCATAAAATCATGTTTTGAGGCTTACTTGACCTAAGGGTGTTTTTCGTATCAGACACTTCGTACGCCGAGAAAATAGTGTGTTTCCTTGCCAAATGGTAGGAATGGATCCTTTGCTTATATTTTCTAGCGATGAATAGCTCGTCAATCGACTCCAATCATGAGGTTTATAGGTAATGCATTTGTCAAGTATAAGTTGTACCTTTTGTAGCCATCGATTAAACTAGCAACGTGTTTTGATTCAAGACTGAAACCCTGAATCTTTGCATTTCTAGATGCTGCTTCTAAATGAGCTGGCTGACATCTTAACCCAAGAGGTTCGTGAACCCATGAGCGTTTACATTGATCCCTTGGCTAGTCTTTCGTTTGCACCAAATTTGCGAAGTTTTAAAGCGATCCAAGAGGCTTTCTTCGAAAAGATTGACGCTGTTCACACAATGTCGTGCCTAGCCGTTCAAGATTCTCCGTACAAATCAGAAGCTCATCTTGTTTTTGTTGCTGCAGATGATTTAAAAAACATTTCTGAAGAACTTGTGTCCACCATTTCTTTGTCAGGTATATACCTATGTCAGAAAAACGTTCAAGCTTGAGCTTTTCCGTTTATTCCTACGATTTCGCAAATTTTTGTTAAACGTTAAAGTTTTCACTAGACGTTTGATTTATGCCCCTCTCTGCATCTTTAATTAATTCCTTGCCAGGTGATTTTAATCATTACTTGTGTAGTTTTGAAAAATTCTTGCGATTCTGATTACCATATTTGGTTGATTTCAAGTGACACTACCTTACCTCCTAATACCCTAATACCCAAAAAATCACGACCTTTTTTAGTTTTATGTGTATTTCTGTTGACTTGGTTTTTTTGAAGGTGCGGCAAAGAAGAGCGTCGATTTTCTAAAACTTCGTTGGAGAGTAAAGGCTACATATCTTATTAAGGTTTTGATGATTGTTCCTGAAGTGAACTACTCCGCTGTGGCAGGTAACCATTTTGATTTCGATTTAACTGTAATTTGATTTCTGTATTCAAGAAACTTTTCAAATAGCACCGTTTACCTTTCAAATGATCTTATCAAAGCAGTTTCCACCAGACGCTCTTTAGAGTAGGAAGGAAGGAAGAAATTTAAGTGTTATTTGCTTAAGAAGAGTGTCTAAGTATGATATTTTACGGGCTATCTGTTCTATTTTCAAATTTTGCGCTACCAATCCTCAGGGACGGATGCAGAAAAAAATCTGACATTCGCAAAGTTTCGACCACGCCTATGTGACCACGCCCAAAAAATCAGTCAAATTTTACTATAGTCTCAGAATCGAAGTTTTCCACTTAAAGATGTATTTTTCCTCATATTAAGTTTTCGGATTAGGAAACTAACAACACATTTTTTAAACAGCATAGATTAAATAAAAATATTGAGACTCAAAGGTTGAGAAATTTAGGGATAAATATTAAGAATCACAGCCAGGTCTGGATTTCATTGACAATTTGACATTCTACTTATTGAGTGAACAAGAAAAGAGATCTCTGGAAAAATTTTGAGAAACACTCATCAAGCTTTTGTTGTTTTGGCATGTTTTGTTTCCTACATGGCTTTTGTGATGGAAAAACAACAGCAAAGATTTGAAATGTCCTCTTAATGATGATTTAATGGCAAGTCTAGACACAGAACCACAAATTGTCAAGAACTGTGTGTATCACCCCTTCTCAGGGAGAAAAACTCATGAAAAACATTTTATGTCGCTCACTTAAAAAACAGCCATTTTAAGAAAGGAATCTTAGTTCTATTTATACAATTATATTATTTAACAATCAAATACTGTGTTTAGTGTAGAAATTTTCAATGCAATATCCACCCAAATGTTTGACTTCAACACCAAATACTTTAGGGACTCAGAGCTTTTCTGTTATTTATTTTGTGCATTCACCTTTCTATCTAAACTGCTGTGTGATATGCCTTAAACAGGGCCAAAAATACAAATTAGGTCAATACACATCATACAATTTTTGTATTTTCAGGTGTTGGTAAAACAGCAAATGTAACAGAATTTAAAACAATTCATTGTCTTTCCATAACAAGAACATCATAGATATATTATATACAAATTTTAAATGTACATCAAACAAAGTCAGTAATGGCAAAGAAATAAGGCAAATATGGTAACTTTTACTATATGGATTTATATGAGATATTTAATTGGCAGAACCAACTTGCTGTGAATTTCTTATTAATAATGTAGTAATTCCCCCATTAGGATCATTCCTTACTACCCATATTTACATTTATTTACACACACAATTACATAGAAAAGAAAACTGTCAGTCACTTGCAAATTCATAAACAAAAATTAATGAATCTTAAGGGTATTTCAGAACCAAAAGTTTTAAATGGTATACTCTTATAGTGTGGAAACCACAAATAATTTTACTAGTTTTAGAGGTTAAACTCATGAAAAGGGTTACCATATTTATGGCATGACCAGACAAATAAAATCAAAATACTATTACAATTTCTCATTTAAAAATATAGCAGTCTAGATTTTTCCAAAACTGACAGCATAAATTAACAAGAAAAGAATACGCCGTAGAAAATGCAATATCTTATTCAAAAACAAATCCCCAGCACAGTAAAACTATTTACAGGTTTGTGATAATAACAACATCTATCAATAAAAAATATTTAGAATTCTAAAATTCAGCATATTCAAATTCATCAATATATTTATAGAACAGAATCATTCGTCAGAATGCTACATCACCATTATCAAGATGTACAGTACATCATGTACCTGACTTGAACCCTAAAAGTTCTGATTGACAGCCTGCATAAAAATGGCTATTTACCTTAAAATGCAACACGTTTTCTTCAAAATATTATTTGAGTCTGAATCTCTGTCTAAATAACGTCTTCCATCATGAAAATAAAAACATAGGCAAAATTTTGGTTCAACAATTTTAGGTCCAACTGAACTGTCCTCGCATATTGCCATCTATCAAATTCCATCCATCAATCAAAATCTTCGACAAACTTTGAACATCTTCATAAGAAATCCCCTGATTCAAATTAAAAATCATCTTATATTTGACTCCTTTCACTCACTCTGAAGTACAATTGCTGCTCTTCTGCAAGCAAATGTCTCCACAGCTTTCCAACAACAATCATGGCCGTTGATGTGGAAGCGAGGTTTCAATCTGCTCTCTTTCCAAGGTTCTCTCCCTCAACTGGCTACCGAACATAGTTCGCATCTACCTTCGCCACATTCGCAAAAAAATTTCCCATATACATTTCCTATTGGTTTTCAGATGGCTAAATAACATAGGTGGACTGACATTCGCACAAATTTTTGGCATACATTTTTCAGTACTACTTCGTTTGCGCACGCATGCCTAATATATTATAATTCCATTCGACATTCGCATCAAATCTTATTGGTGCTCTGTGAATTTATGCGTAAAAGGGGGAGCCCTCTTTCGAATATATCATCTCTAAATCACGAAAACGAGGGAATAAAACCTAAAAAGTAAACAACAAGGTGACATCATAGCAACTAGGGCAGGAAACAAAACTTTTTTTTCTTGTATTCTTTGGACCTTTTTTTATTATCTGGCCATTTCCAGTACAATATTCACAATGCTAAAATGTATTAACAGACAATTACAAAAAGACATGTGGAAATCTGACATTCGCCAGTGCGAATGTTGCGAATGTCTGGATCCGCCCCTGCCAATCCTATTTATACAACAAGAACTTTTTATTCAAATGTTACATCTAATTTTGATGACTGTCCCAATATTTTTATACATCTAAGTTTATCCTAAGTATGATTTAAATCTATATATTCTTTAAACATTACTTTTGCAAGTGTGTGTCTAATGAATTACTTATCAATATTGATTTGATAACTTTTTGCTGACTTGAAGTTTATTTCTTAGGTGTGACGCGCCATCTTAAGACTGCCTCGCATTTGGGAAGGTATGAAGATTTGATAGCTATCCTAAAGGATACGGGGTCACCTCCAAGAAGCCGTGTTAACAAAGATTCCTGGAAATTGAACACGGAAGTATCCTACCGTGATGACTTCTATGATGACCAAATCACAGATTGCAACAGCAGTGCTAGCAGTATCCTTGATTATTCACTATCAAGAGGAACGGATGCGGTATGTTGTCTTATTTCGTGAAGCTTTGCGTTTATTTAAAACTGCATTTGCCACTCAGGTTATTTCATAAGCGCTCCGTGTTCTTTCTAAGTATCAACTATCTTTTCCCGACGTAGACCTGACATGCGAAACTTAAGACCTTAACGAATGTTTTTTCAAAATTTTTATTTTTCTTTCAAATATTTATTAAAATTAGGTTTGCAGTCGTTATATGAGCTTAAGATCCAACTATATTATGAAGGCTGTACTGGCCAAAGCCTTCTTTATTTTGGAACTAAAACCGTTTTTCTACTTGCAGTTGACCGCATCTTCTCCAAGGCAAGCAACCTCAGATCTGAACTTCTTCAGAAACTATAACACGCGTCTTACAGAGGTAATTTCTTCGAATCTAAAATGACACAGTGAAACAGATCCTATTCAAATTCTTTCAGTTATGCAAATAGTATGAAGAGTGCATATGATTATCGTCTTTGACCTTCTGTTCTCCTTTTCTTTTCGCGATGTTGATTTTCAGATTCTTCCTAATACACAGCGATTCAATTTAGGAATTGTTTTGAAAAATACCAACACAATAAATATAGTACAAACACAATAAAATAGAATACAACCAATATTTCTTCCCGGTACGCAGGGCTTTGTCAGAGCTACTAAATTGAAAACAACGTTTGTACAGTTTATTTAAAGTTAACAATGTATCAATTAAATATATCTTGTGTAATTCAATTAAATTACAGATGTAATTTCTAGTGAAATTCTATTCGTAGCTATTATATGAAGAGGTTACCTTAAAACCAGCTAATATAGCTGTTTCATCTAGTTCTTTTTCATTTATTAACCCGTCTTAATCATTCAGCAGGATGCTCTCCCGCCAATGCCTTTGATCCAAACTCCGGACACCTACAACCCAAGATCTTCGGTCTCATCAACAAGATCTGATTCTTCCCAAGACACAGAGATCTTCGTTGGAAGATTAGCAAGGAAGGTCCCGCCTGTTCCTGCAAAGAAACCCATGCCAAAAAATAACCAAAGTGGCGATCACATTGGCACCAGTTCTGCCCATGCAACGAACAATGATTATGAAATGAAAAATAGTTCAGCTATAGACAGAAACGGAGAATTTTTAGAGAAAGAGGAAACGAAGATTTCTAAGCCAATAGCGGTATATCCACTTCATGTATTATCAAATACCAAATTTAATTCAATCACTTGTTTCTTGATGTTAATCAATATCTACATTTCAATTCTTCATTTCATTTACATATTGTGTTTAAAAGGCAATAAGTATCGAGTTGTTTAGAAAATTGCATTTTAAAGCAGAAAATATCCGTGACCTTTTGAAGATTCTTGTTTTATTCATTTTTGCCTTCAATGGTTTATGGCTCTAAGAGATTCTACTGTTAAGCCAAGGTTACACGAACAAATGGCGCATTATGTTTTTTGCTTGCTTAGATAGCGTATATTTGCATGAACGTTTGGTGTATAGAACAAGCCGGTTCTAAGTTACAACTCTGAGTCCAACGTTTATTTATTCAACAGGCAACTTTCAGGCTACTCTCTCAGTTGCCTGATGATCGCATTGAGTATGGAACTTGGAGTTTCGACTTAGAACTGTTTTGTTTTATACACCAACAGTGTGTACAGCTCTGCCTATACGGCATCGAGCACTTTATGACGGCCCGGTAAACAGTAATTTTCATTATGTTCATTTATAAATATATGATAAGATAGGATTAATGTTTTCAAAGAATAATAACCGGTGAATGCTTATCACTTTTTGAAATGTTGTTGTTTAGTGTAATATTGAATTTTCGTAGTTAGGCCGATTTTGCTTGATTTTTGCTGGATTTGATTGTATTTTGCTGTTCCTTCTAATTTCCGTTTTTTTAATCACAGCGTGAAAGCAGGTAATGTTGTTTTTTGTTGAATTCCTGGATTTTTGTGAAAACAAGACTTTTTGAAATTGCAGGCTGCAGCCCGTATTTTGCAGCGGGAACTCGAAGAATGGGAAGATGACGGAAACACCGTGATAACGGTCGTGAGACAGATGACCAATCAGATGCTGCAAATGGCCGACTATGCTAGAGGTGAAGGATTGTTAAGGGTAAGAAGAACTATTTCAAACTCTTTTCTTCATGAAAATGTCATGTCTCGTAGTTCATACAAAAAAATTCTTTTTGAAAGATGTTTGCATGCTAAACACATCCGCCATTGTTTTCCCTTCCTATGCATAAAAAATTGGCCTCTGTTTTGTGATTGTTTTTCTTGCTTTAGTAAAAGCATTTGATTGATGATCTGTCTACTTACTATATTTTTCTTTCCCTTAAATTTCTAAAAAGCCATCAACCGTGTATCTCAACCAGCGGCGTACCGCAATTTAGGGCATCTGAGTTGGATAACTAAGGACCCCCGATCAAAGGTGCCCAAAACATACCCATGTCTTGTAGCATGTAACTCAGCTACCCCTTAGTTAACAAGAAACTTTTACCTCTTACTATTGTCCTAGACATGCGCTACACGTTTTGATTGGATCTTCTAGCAGTTCGTAAATAGGGGCACCCAGGTGCCTCCGTTATGTCACTGCAAACTACTCCATAAGTCATCCAATTTTCAGATTCCTTGTCCCTTTTTTTATCTTCTCGGTCCTAGCCCTATCTCCATTTTACACACCCCTTCACAATCTTACCCACTCTCATCTGCATGCATACTAATTTCCACTGCTGCAATCAATTCTATTACTCTTGCAATCAAATCCTTTCCAGAGAAAACAGGATTTCATCAATACGGCGAAGGCAATTGCTGCCAACGCCAACATTGTTGCAAAGTTTGCCGTGATCATTGCAGATTGCTGCCTTGATGAAACGTGAGTAGATCATATCATGGTAAATACTGCAGTCTCTTTTGGTATCACTTATGCGGTTCTTTATTTTCAACAAAGCAGAAACAGCGGTTCAAACCCGAATTAGTTAATGCCATAGCAAGTTTCCAACCATAAAATCCCAGCCATTTTTTGTTTTGCATCGAAATCCTTTGCTTGACGATGCAATGCAAAGCTGCATTATCCAGTTGACCCTCAGATATAAACAAAGGTTAGGCCAAAACGAAACTGCTGGCAGTTTTTCAGCAAATGTTTTTATTTATATCAAGATATATATTTAAAATGTGTGAATACTTTGAGGATCTCGCTGATAAAGAATTAGCTTCCTTTTAATGAAGTCCCGTATGCTTGAGCGAAATACTGGTTAATTTGGTTGCAATTTTCTTCTTTGGATCATAAATCATCTCACATTCATATTGGATCTTTATGCAGGCCACAAGGCCTAAGTCAACGTCAATTTATACTCTCCGGCTTATAAGATCAAAATATTCAAGCTGACAGACGTTGGAGAATGGTATTTATTTGGATGATTTTCAACTTAATAAGTTTGTTCTATAGATTTCAACACAGTAATTGTTTATTTCAGCTAATTTAAGGATGAGCGACTTTAAATGTTCACTAGCATTTGAGCAAACAAGCAATTCGAGGCGAACGAGAGGTGAATAATGTGACGTGACAGTGTCAAAAAGTCGATTGGTTTTATAGATAATCAGTTTCAATAAATAATTAAAATTTTGCGTGAAAAACGGCTTACCGTAATCAGGAGAAACTTAAATGTATGCAATTTTTTATTTGTTTTTTTCGGCAGTTGCCAGCTCAACTTGATGCACTACGCGGAGCTTGTTCCCACCCTCAGCACACAACTGAAGATCATTGCATCAGTCAAAGCAGCCACTCCGGACGATGAAACGGTATTTAAGCCCACTTTAAATTACACAGTTTTGCTAATATAACGGAGAAGTTTTGGCTTTATCGTTAAAATTTCGATCAGTGTTGATGAAGACCGACCATACTGCCCTGTTTTTTTGTTCAGTTTTATTGTTGAAGCTGCCATCATTTTTGATGTATTCAAATGTCTGTCCATGTTATTTTTTTTTGCCATTGTCCAATAGAAGTTTGCAACTGCACGCTTTAATTCTTGCATAAACCCTTTAAGCAAGCACTCTCCGCTCTTTCGCACACGATAATGAATCAGGAACAAATTAAATGTAGCTTAGAGTATAACCCATTCCATATAGGTTTTATAGAGCCCATCCATCATTATAACCCCCCTTTTTAGTAAGGCCTATTTTGTGGAGCCTTCTCTGAGCTGTAGACTTGTCGTGTATCTCTCAACCCATTCGTTGCAGGACAAGTTTCATTTCAGCAAATTTAGCATGCTCATTTGTTGATGTATGAAATATGAGATAGATAAAGCTTTCAGCCAATGGATTCTGGAAATTTTTTAAGATAAAATTTTATTTCAAGGGAAGAACTATTTATTCCCTGTTTTGTTTTTTGGGTTGGCTTGCTTTTCGAAAGAAACAGCATGTATCGAAATGATAATAAATTTAACCTTAGAATGAAAAACAATAATATTGGCCTTAAAAAGTATTTCTATGACGTTTTATCAACATTTGATTCCGTATTTTTCGATGTAGGCCGATGTGATGCTTATAGGAAATGCTGAAAACTTAATGAAATCTGTTTTGGAAACACTAAAAGCTGCCGAGTCTGCGTCAGTCAAGGTAAATCACCATTTCGAAGCTCAGTTTCCAGCAACTTTCATTTGCTTTTTGAAGCTCTTTGTTGTTCGCCCTTTTCTTTGCTTAACTTTTTGGTTTTCATTTTGTACCATGACCCTTTCTGACTTCTCTGCCACCAACCATCTTGTGCAGCCCTGAAATTTTGTGTTAAGATGTGTTTCTGCGATTGGTTATTGATGGTTGGTTTTATAGTTCTACGCTACACAAAAGGAATTCCCTTACTGTGTCTAAGCTAAGCGCAGCCAATTATCGCACGATCGAGGGAGGTGCAGACAAACTTTAAGTTGCCTTTTTTATCAGTTCCTGCGTAGAGGACTAATTTTATAAAAGACCATACGGCGAACTGAATGAAATTTCCTAACACTAGAATTATAGTTTCTAGATTTATTAATTTTTCTCGTATCCGAGGCTAGTGATGGTTTAAGGCTGCGAGGCTTTTTGAGAGAGAATAGCTTTTGTTTTCCTTTGCGGAATTTGTGTACGTTTTCTCAAGAAGAGCCAGCGTGATTTCCAGTGCCATAAACCAGTATTTTGTTGAATTTCAGATGAGACAAGACCCAGGCACAGATGAAGGAGCGCCACTGAGCAAGAGCGCTACTTTGACGATGCAATGGAAGAAGAAGCTCGACTTGCGACGTTCCATGGAGTCTCTGACAGCACCAACCAATGACCTCGGTTTGAAGATAGTCTCGGTCAGTCCACCATTAGCTCTGACTGACTTGTGATTCAAGTGCCATGTTTTGTTTATAGTATATGATTTCAGTTTATTTACGTAGTATAACTATAACGAATTAACTGTAGAAGAGGTTTTGGACTTAGAAGACTTTATCTTTGATCTAGAAAATGTTTTTATCTTGTAAATTTGATGATTAATGAAAATTAAACCGAACCAAAGTTTGTAATTAGGGCAAATTTTTCACTGTGGTTGTATATAACTAGGGTTCTCTATGTACTTTTTATATAAATAGCTGATCCATAACAAATCTCTCTTATAACCAAATCTATATATTTATATTCAAGGTTAATTAAAAATTTTTGATCGAACTTTCCTAAGAAGAGCAGTCTTTTCTTTCAATTGTATTCAATGGTTGTCTCAGGGTGGTGCAAGCTCCCTGGTGAAATTAACTTACGTTTTTTTTAATGCTGCCAAAAACGCTGTGCAAGCTGTCAAAAAGAAGGTTTTTTATTAATTATGGTGCTTATGGTATTTCATCCATTCCTTAATTTTATTATATTGCAAACAAGATAATAATGAAGTTATAGGTCTTAGGGACAAAGTGACCTTTGACAGCCTTCTTATTGTTAGTTAATAAAGCTCAATTTCAAGCACTTTTTGAGAAATATCTATCCAAAAATAATAGAAGCAACTTTGCAGAAATTGCAATTGTTTTTAGATCAAATGCGTCGACCTTGATGATTAATTGTACCGCATTTATTAGAAGCCAGTTAAATATAAAAACAAGCAAAGAAGTATGAGGTAACTTTTGTCGAGCTTTCCTTTAGCATGAGAGAAGACTGAAAGAGCATCCGTTGAATTTGTCATGTGCCTACAAAGGACTTGTCGCCATATCAACTTTAGTTAGCCAATTCATTAGTCTTGGTCAGGTTGTCTCTTTTGTGAACTGGTTGCCAGTTCAGTTGATTGAAGGAAGAAATGCTGTTAGTTCTTCTGTCGACAGATTTTATGACAGAATCACAGAGCTTTGGCAGTTTCTTTTTGCTTAGATGATGGAAAACTAGCAAACAGTAGCTAAGGACTTGTTACGAGCTGCTGCACTTTCACACTCCTGGAAATTGAAATTCAATGTCAGTTTATATTATGGCACCAACTTTGATCAGAATTTTCAAGCCTCTAATCAAGTGTTTGCTCCTCTTCGCTCCACATTCGCAAACCCAAACCTTCATGTCCTTCCATTCAATTCGATAGCAAAGTCTACGGCTCAGGTAATAAATCTTGTCTTGTCATCTTCTATAAACTAAAGGTGAATCAGCCACATCGGCTGATCGGTACAGTTTCCATCGTCAGTACAGATGAACAATTTTATTCAGACAAAATGTGATGAGAAAAATAGTTAAAAAACACAGCATTTTATTTATTGTTTTATTTTTGAATTTCCTAGCTCCACAGAATTTCATATCCAGCTCCACATTTCGAATTCCAGCTCCAAGAGCCCAAATCCAGCTTAGAATAAGCTCTGATTACCATTAGCTGCTATACATTTAAGCATTTCTAGGAGAGCAAGGTACCTGGAGATTAATGATGAAATTGTTTGTAGCTCAAAGCCCCATCCGGTAGGACATAAAAGAAAAAGAAGCAAAAAAATTTGAGAAAATTAATTCTTTAAAAATTCATTTAAACTAGAATTGAAAATTTTTCAAAAGTATCGAAGCTTGAAAAACTTTATAGTATTCGTAAAAAGTACGTAGTGTAATGGTAGTGCCGTGAATAGCATATGAAAAGTCATGCAAATTTAGATTTATTACACGGCACAAACAAGTGTTTCAGTATCTAGGTCTTCAATATCAGGTCAAATAATTGGGGTTGGTACGTTTTCCTGGAAATGCTGTGCTTGCACGCCCTGATAACTGGTAAACAGCGATTTGCACGCACGCGGCGCCCACGGCAGAAATGACAATGCACGCGTGAGATATCATCAAAAACTGTCATTTATGTTGCCATACTCGGCAGACTGGGCCATCGCTATCTCGATCCGTTCCATTGGTCCCTTTCTTTGGTTCAAGGTATCGAGAGCTTACTGTAGTTTCTAGTCGTGTTTAATTTTGCTCCTCAGAAACATCTCGATCTGACATAGAAATATATATTTAATTGTTTTTTGTAGTTTTCTCAATAACCGTACGGTGGAATCTCAGAAATAAAATAAATTTATTTATCTTTTTGACAAAAGCTCCTTTGATGTTGTTAGAAACCGGAGTGTGTGACAATAGTTGAAGTTGAAAGGGTCTGGGAAAGAAGTCGGCAAATCATTCGATCCCAGTTCTTTTCCTGCAGCCATTTTGGCCAACTCACTCCAAGGCCCATCGCAGCTACTGTCGGAATTCTATGAATTTTTGTTGATCCCACGAGTGGAGAAGGGTGGTTACGATCAGAAAACGGCAGGCTAGTAAAGGTAGCTGTATTTATCAAAGGGCATATTCAAAATATAGCCAAAATGTGGAAGTTCAGAGAAATACAAGACAAAGTGTGAGTATTTTTTATGCGAGTTCAAAAATCAAATCACGACAAAATTTTGCCAAGACTTGTCACCTGATTGCCATATATCGTGACGAAAGGTTTAATCGAAAATTTTTAAGCCAGACTTATCAGTTGTTTGATTTAATGTGCTAACATTTGCTCTGCCCAACGATTTTCGGTCTTCTTCCGTTTGTCATCCTCGTCGAAATCTGATTCCTTGCTGTATATTTTCTCGTAACTGATTTTAGCAGAACAAGGTCTTAAACAAAAAGCAAGAGTTATTCTAAAAAAATTACATTTAAAACAGGGGTTAAAACAGTTCCCAAAGTTGTTTATTAAGGTACATAAACAGCCAAAATTAACAGGAACTGAAGCATATATAGTACATTTGTTTGCACATTTTGTACAAACACAAGATCACTTCTGATATTGTGACTGAATGGTAAAAGTCTCTGTAGCCCAATAGCAATTCCAAAGCAAGTTGTTTGTCCCACCCAGCGCAAAGACTCCTTACTCAAAAATTTTTTCTGTGACTTGTTTCTAACTATATTTCTGAGACTAAAGAATGGAGACTCTGGCACCCAGGGTAAGTGATTTGCTGCTCGGGTTTTGTCAGTTATAATCCAAATCTTCAATAACCAAATTTGGTTATGGAAATTGGTCAATATTGGACATATATTATATCTGTAAATTATATTGAAGGCCGGAACAGTGAGCGCCAATTTTGTGCCTATCACCAGATTTGAAAATTTTGTCCCAGATTAAAAATTCGAGACGAGAACAAGAAGGTTGATCAATACCATTGCTTTCAATAAGTGGATATTCATTTTGAAATATGATTTTATTATTAAGGTTTGCTCAAAAGAATGCAATTTCCGGCAAACTTGAAGCATTAAGCCTGGTTTTCATATATTGTATCCCGTCGGCGATGATCCCCGATGCATAGCATTCCTGATGGTAGGGGACCATCCCTGGCGGTCGGGGACGATCCCCGATGTTATAAACAATATTGAAGCGCCAAAACTAAAATTTTGATGAAAGTTTGGGAATATGGCTGCTGATAAAGGCCAATAGTCAACTTTTGATATTATCATCGATCTATGATCAACACATTGACGTTTATGATCAACACATTGATAATTTCAGGATATTTTGCAAATGAAAATTCATCACAATAAAGTAAGAAACTTTCCCCGCGCACCCGTCAGAAAAATATTGCTCCAGAAGAAGCCATTGTTACAATGAAGATAAAGGAGAAGCAAATTCCAGTATGAATTTTCTTGGGAAAATTTCTGTTTAGTGGATTATGTAATGATCATGACATAGCTGAAGATTCACCCTGATTCACCTTAAAAAATGATGAAACTCAAACTTAAGACTAGGAATCAAACTAGGAATTATAGCCCCCTTAATGTTCCCTGTACTGTCGAAAGCATTCCAGTTTTTCCGCAAAACAGTTACCCTCCCTTCAGTTCAAATGAACTCACTTTTGACAGAACATTCCTGATCAATTGTTCTCTTTACTATTGTTCGTTGGGAAGCGTGGGGAAAGTCAAATTATTTTGACTTTTGCGATGATCGGGGATGATCGCCGATGGTTCCGGATGACCCGGTTTTCATATGTCATAAACCATCGCAGACTGTAATAGACCATCGGGAAGCTGCG
This sequence comes from Rhopilema esculentum, assembly GCF_013076305.1. The sequence continues at coordinate 935,341 of NW_027019299.1, forward strand.
TCGGGGATCATCGCCGACGAATTAAGATATATGAAAACCAGGCTTTAAGATTATAAAAGATTTTTCCTTTACCATGGTGCTGCCTCAGGTAGTAACACTCTTGCCCTAATCAACAGATCTATTAGGCTGTGAGGTGCCAGGAACGTTCACAGTATGTATGAGAGAAATAGAGACAAAATGAAAAGTACATTTTAAATATCTTTCCAGCAAAGGCAAAAGTTTAGTTTTTCTGCCCCCCCCCCCCCTTTCCAATTCCAATAGTTGATCAATAGCTGCTTATGTCCAATAAAGTGAGCAAAGCAATCAGGCTTAAAATGGTTCCCTGAAAATTTTTTGAAGCCTTTGAACCCACAATTTTCAGCCTTAGATTTGTGGTGCAGGCAGCACCATGGAAAATGCAAGATTGGATGTTTTTTATTATTTACTTGAAAGAAATCCATTTCTGTTTTTCATGCTTTTTATTGCTGTTATGAAGATGGCTCAAAATAGGAGAAACAGCAATCTTTAGTACTTTTTGCCCTAAAATAAAAGTGTCTCATTTAAAAACCTGATTTGCTTCATCAGATCTGCTTTGTTATAAAACCTTGATACTCAGCTGTACCATTATCAAATATTAACAGGCAGTTTCAATTCTTGCATTTTTATTCAAAATGAGAACCATTTGTTTTATAAATGGCCCAATGAAAAATTTTCTCATTTATTTTTCCAAAGAACCCTGAAAACTGACACTATTTATAGTATCTTGATAACCTTCAAGCAGAAAACCTATTTCAAACAGAAGAAATTTTGATTTAGACAAGTTGTATTTAATTTAGAAGTATTCCTTTAAAGTCCTTATTCCATCATAACTTTCTTGTGCACTTAACAAGAAATGCAAATATTTGGCTGACTCTAAGGAGTGTCTAACAAAAATGACTTTTTTGATCACTGGCTTTTTGGGCCAAGGATTTTAAGAGATCCTGTGTGTTGTATGAGAAATTATACTTAATTAACTTAATTAAAAACACACATACACGATCAAAATTTATAGTTTCTTGATAACCTTTTGATAACAAAATATAGTATCTTTATAGTATTTTATAGTATCTTATATAGTATTTTATAGTATCTTGATAACAAAAAATTTTTGATTGTGTATGTGTTGTTAATTATGGTTTATAAACACATTAATGGTATCAAGTTACCTAAGAATAAAAATGACTTTGTTAAATTGATATAAGTATGTCTTTGTGTATCAGAACAAATTTTGTTAGAGATTTGTTAGAACAAATACATACTTCTTTTTGTTATAATTTATGGACATTTATTTTAGGGCAAATGTGGTGATGAATTATACAGAGGTGGAAGCCAAAGTAAGGGAGGCAACAAATGATGATCAGTGGGGACCTCATGGATCACTAATGAATGACATAGCAAAGTACACTTTTATGTATGAGAGTTTTCCAGAAGTGATGGGTATGCTATGGAAGAGAATGCTGATAGAGAAGAAAAATTGGAGAAGAACTTATAAGGTGAGAGAACGGTTTTGTCTTGTAAACAGTAATTTTCATTAAACCGATGTATATGTGCCAAAGAGTTTTAGGGTGATTTTCAAGAAAACATTTCACTTATGATAAATCTGCAGTAATGAATTTTATGATAGTGCATTTTAATGGTTTTCAAACAACTACAGTTAAAATTGATAATTCAAACCTTTTTTGAACCAAAATTGTTTCTTTCAATAGCAACAGCAGCCAATATATGCAGTGCACCAGTCTAGTACTTACTATTTTCAGGCAAAACTTTTAATCTATCTATGAAACAGGCCTTTTTGGTTTAATGCAAGAAATTGCCCTCGTCAAATTCCTCTCCAAATTATTGGTATGCCTGCAGGCTCTTGACCCTCCTTAATTAAGGAATATGCTTAAAGAAATATGTCTTGCCCACAAGAAGCAGAAATAGCATGTACAAAAAAGTTAGTTCCTGTAATTCATAATATTCATGAGTGAAAGATCAAGTTACATACATACACACAAAATTTTATTTGATATGCATGTTTTGCTAATGGCAGCATGTAGCTGATGTGGACCTGCTTATATACACACAATGATTAAATGATAAAAGAAAATGCTATAAATCTTAAAGTGACCATTTTTGCTAAAAATTTAAACATTTGAAATCAATGTGGCAAGAAATATTAATATATCAACACGTTGCACTAATATATTTTTAAGAAATACCTTAAGTCAGATTGAGTAAAAGAAACTGAAGATGAAATTCCAAATGAAATCGAGTCTAAAGTATTACTTATTTTTGATAACTCGTTTTTTATAATGCTTGGGAAGTTGCTAGGGAAAAAGGCAGTATTGCTTCATTTCATTTAGAAAGCCAAAGGTTAGGCTTTAGTGTTTGAGGGCTTTTCCTTTTTACCAATATTATCGTCGAACAAGCAGTCCCTGACCTTCGTAAGGAAACTTGCGGGTAGTTTGTCACACTTGTAAAAGACCTTCCTGAAAAAGCCTTGCATGAAACTATTTTCCTGAAAAAACCAGGGAAGTACTTTTGTTCCTTGTTGAAGCTCCCACAATACCTTTTTTACAAATCGAAAGCTGCATAGAAGACAGAAGACAGCTTATTCTGTTAAACTGGATTTCATCTGAGTGGAGTGCTTGAACCTGTTGTTTTAATACTACCTCCAGAAATCTTGCTTTCTTCACAATGGCTGTGTCTTATCTGTTTTGCTAAGCATTAAGTGTGTATTCAGAATTCATACAAAAAGATATGGCAGCTTTTCATTTTTTTGGAATTTGTTGCCAGTAGCATTCATCTCATTCAATGATTTTTCCCTCTCAGTTTTTCAACCGTTATGTGTTTAAGACATCAAATATTATTGCAAGAGAAAGTTTTGCTCTTGATTGATTTTAAAAAGTTGACAGTTAACAAATTTGTACAGAAATGGGTCAAAAGCAAAAATCCTTCCTTAAAATTTCTTCCAAAAATGGTTTCATTCTCCAAGGTGTTGGGTCAACTATCTTGGAATTGTTAACCAGTCACAGAGGACTTGAAGGGTGCCCTGGTGGGTGTAATCATGGTGTAGATAGTGAACATTACATCATAATCTCAGTTAGATAGCTATAGATCTAGGACAAAGTTGTCATACTTAAACTAATTTCTCATTTGTTATTATCTTTTCAGACAGACATTTTGTAATACTGTTTCATTATACTTGACAATAATCAGTTTATTTAATGTAAAAAAGCCATGAACTGTATTTCTTTCTTCTTTGTGCTAGTCCCTGTTGCTGTTACATTACCTTCTAAGAAATGGCTCAGAAAGAGTTGTCACAAGCACAAGGGATCATTTGTATGACATGAGACAATTAGAAAGCTACCAATTTACAGATGAGAATGGCAAAGATCAAGGACTTAACGGTAAGTTCCAGCTATTTAGATTTAAAAACAACATGTTTCTTTCATATTTAGTGTGTTAGATGTAGGTTTAAGCAGTTATAGAGACTTAAATACGCCATTATTTGCTATTTTCTTGTTATGTTCTGTCAGATGTGTCTATAACATATATGTAATCTGAACACCAAACCCTCCGATAGGTATCCAAGATATAATTAACTATCTCATCCTTTAAATTCTGCCTGCCACCTATTTAAAGTTCTGTTTGGTAAAGAGGTCCTGAGCTTGACAAATGTTTCATATTGCAAACCATATATGAAAAGCGTCCCGCCCTTCCACAGCAAATAAGTTTGTTTTCTTTGTGCTTTCGTCCTAAGTTTTTAAATCACAGACCCTTAGGAAAAGGTTTCCTGATACATTAGGCGTTTCCTGAAACAACAAACAGCATACTGAAGTATTTTTTGTTTGACACTCTTCAGAGTAAAACGTCGGATACTGACCGAAAGTAAGCAGAACATTGATATCCAGGTGCGGATTCAAAGTAACGTGAGAGGAAAAAAGACGCGCTTGATTGGCTTTTTTTACCAATCAGCGAAGTTAGCGGACGGGCGAAAAGAACTTTAGTATGCTATGTTTCCGCGATTTTGTGCCATCGATTTTAGGCCACACAGATCTCACATCCCTTCTCCTTGGTCAAGTTTACCTTTTAACCTTTATATCTAAGGTAGAACTTTCATATGTATTATGCTGCAATGTTTTTAGATGAAAAACAAATCAGGCAGATTTTAGCAAGCATGCGACATGTCTTTATTGGGTTTTCCATTTCTTTTCGTATGTTCAAAGCTTCATTGATATATATCAGGGTGTTGTTTTTTCATAGACTTTGTGTGACTGCAAAGTTTCTGAAGAAATTTTACCTGTAAAGATAGTTTGAAAGAAGTAAATTCGAAATCCAAATTCTTAAATATGCAATGATAGAATTTTTGGTGCTGTCAACAACTTTTACAATGGTATTATTCGACATTATCAATAAACATTTTCCGAATGAATGGTAGACAAAACAACCAACAATTGCTAATAATGCTTATCTGATCTGTTATATTTTGCAAAAAAATGCATTAGTCTCATTTTTTCACAGTACGACACAAAGCCAAAGAACTCATAGATTTTGTCCAAGATAACGATCGTCTGAGACAAGAAAGGAAAAGAGCGAAACAAAATAGAGAGAAATATGTTGGACTGTCGTCAGATGTAGTTTCCGATGGTTTTTATAGTAAGTAATACACAAACGGTTATTTGATTTAAATTTTTTAAATTCTCAACTCTGGCCGAAAGCTTCAAATCTCTACTGCCATTATTTTTGTCGTTTCCTGCTAAGATATGCCTTTATCTATTGCAATTTATCTATGAAAACCAACTCTGAACATGTCCATCTGTGCTGGAAACATAGTTTAGGACAATTGGTTTTAGTAGGTTCTAAGGAGTTAAGGGTAAACTTTAGTATCTAAGTTTAATGCATAACCGAGCTAGCCTTTTCCGTTATAGTTTTAGTTTTTCTTTGTTGTTTTTATACATTGATAGCAGCCTTTTAGACGTAACCCTGTAGCACACGTAGGAAATGCTTGATGTTAAAACAAATAATGTAATGATTCACATTTTCTATTTTCTTCTGATTTGGTTCTGGAAATCGTTTGTAATGAAGTTGTTCCTTTTAGTTTCTAAATTACCTAGACACTTAAATGTATTTAAAAGTTGTCCGTGAAGTGATTGCTGGATAAAAGATAATGTAAAGTTCATAGCGACTGCCTTTTTCGTAGACCATTTTCGTACACATTCCTTTGCCTGTTTATATGCTTGAATTTTTTTTCAATTTTTCATTAATTGATTCGTTTAAGGTGATCGTTACGATAAAGAGCCTTCATCGATTCGGTCACGGGACGAATTCGATGCAATGGATCTTCAAAGAAAAAGCAAACTTGGGGAGTTTAAGGACAAAATTGGACAAAAGTTGAACGAGATTAGGCCTGGAAGGAGGGATTATAAAGATTACCAAGAAAAATCGTGGGATAAAGGAAGAAAGTAGGCGAAATTTTGTTTTTGCAACATTCTCTTAAGCTTGCACCGCATGCGTAGCATACATAGACGCCTTTTACTATGATATAAGATATCTGGAAATGTTGTTTCTTCGTTTTAGTGCTTATAAAGACGAACCTGAAGATGGCGAAGAAGTATCGGAAGATAAAGAGGCAGCTGATGAAGATATTTTCTCATACCGTTCATCAAAGTCAAGTTCCTCCAAGTTTAGTTCATCAGATCTGGGTTCGGAGCTGGATAAACCTGACACGCCCACGCCAACGCCCGCTCCCACGCAAACTCGGCAGCCGGTTAGAAAAATCGATCTGGGTGCAGCTGCCAGTCTTGTTAACGTTCCAAAACCAGCAGCGAGTGAACCTAGAGAAAATGGAACTTCTGTAAGCACAGTGCCAATTACCACTGCGACAGCACCCTCCGCTATGAATGACCTCGTCGATCTTATGAGCGCTGGCCCCACCGACCCCCCTTTGCTCCCAATGAACACTGCACCCGAACAAGATTTGTTTGGGGGCTTTTCAAGTGCACCTACTCCAGGCATGAAACTTTGAATGCTCTTTAAACTTAATGTTTGTAGTTTGGTTTCCAAGGTGAATGCTTTAAGGTTATAAATGCTGATACTTGAGTATTATTTGATTAAGGGGACTTTAAATCTTAAAAAGTGGCTTGAAAAACAAAGTTTTAAGCTTCGTTCCCCACGCTTTGATTAAGATGGTCACAATATCTGCTTGGCTGCTCTTGAAAAGATCAACTTGCGACAACATCTGCTTTTTCTATAAAGACTAATTATATCAGATAAGGAGCACTGAAAGGGATCTAATAAAGGCTTAATAAATATTTAGGAGAATCCATTATTTTGATTTGGTGACAGAATGATAGAATGGACAAGTGAAAACCTATACAAAGTTAAGACAAATTAATCATATCACAGTCATATCAAAGTATTAACTTTTTACTCAATGTCTTTACTCTCTTGTATGTAGACAAATCATTTCTTTGCTCAGTCAGTAATGATAGTCCTGTGTTATGTTTTAAGGGCACTGATTGGTTTGAAAGGAACCAATCATGTATGATTTCTTCTTATTTAACCTTGATCCGTATTACATTAACTTTGTTCCCGGCATTTTCGTACTATCAAAGGTATTACATGTAAAAGCTCCCACAGGACATCGATGTAAAGATGCGTCGGGGCTGGGCCGGGATGGTTCTGGACCCCTTGCTAAGGCCGAAATGTAGCCCTTTTGAGAATGGTTATAAGAGGGCCCCCTTGGTCTTGTCCTAGTACCACACCCTTGTCTCAAAGGGTATTAGATAAAAAAGAACAAGTAGTGCTTGAACTGCGCCATCCTATCCTGAAGTTTTCAATGCGTCATCCATCATCAGTATCTGTTTTCTTAAAGTAGCTAAATATGTTTTTCTTCCTCGAAAAAGATACCCTCAGGGTTTATTTGTCTTAAAACATTATCTTTATTTATATGCATTTGCCTGACTCTAATTTATCCTTTGTACTCCATGCAAATAATTTGATCATGCCAATAAGACCATTTAAAGGAAGAATGTATATAAATGTTTTATGATTCTGACAGTTTTTCCTCAATTTCAGCGGAGACAAACAACGGTCAGTTCGCAGACTTTGGCGCCTTCAACTCAAGCAAACCTGCCGAAGACGATACGGACTTTGGTGACTTTAGCTCATTTGGGACAAATGTGACACCGGCTTCTCAGACAACAACATCACTGCAGGTAAAGCTACCATTTTGCATTGTGTGCTTCTAAATTTCTTCTAAATGTGCAGATAGTCCCAAAACCTTATTGGTTATTTTTTCGTGATAAAATCATTACATTGAAATGGAAATTATCCCCAACTTTCATATAACCACAGTTTTAACACAGGGCCACAATGTAGCAGAAGCAAGAATCAGCTGCCCGCCAAACAATTGTTGATCATAAGGCAGAAATATCAAATCTGTTTTGTATATTTTACCTAAAGTTGTTTTCATAGTTTGTTGTTTTTGTTGTCATGTTGTTTTTACAATACTAATTCGAAACTGTATCAGCAGACATTCAGTAAAGTTTCAACAATACACAACAATAGAGGACGATTTATACTTAATTTGCCAAAACTCATCCAAGAATCTGCAGTTTTTCAATACGGGCTTTTGCTGTTTTATGTTGTCACTAGTAGTGAGTTAGCTTGGCTTTTTGTGAAATACGCAGTACTTTAAAGCAAGTTAAAACGTGTTCAATATCATTAGACTTTCTTTGATTTTTTTTCGTTCCCTGATCTGCTATTGAACTGTTCCCAACTTTTTCCATCGAAATAATTATCCTACCTTCTAACTGCAATGCACTTATGCTACCCTCTTACTGCACTTAGAGTTATGCTACCCTCTTACTGCACTTAGAGTTATGCTACCTTCTCACTGCACTTAGACTTATGCTACCTTCTTACTGCACCTGGACATGTGCTACCATCTTACTGCATTTATACTTATGCTACCATTTTACTGCACTTAGACTTATGCTACCTTCTTATTGCACTTATACTTATGCTACCATCTTACTGCACTTAGACTTATGCTACCTTCTTACTGTACTTATACTTATGCTATCATCTTACTGCACTTAGACTTATGCTACCCTCTTACTGCACTTAGAGTTATGCTACCTTTTTACTGCATTTATACTTATGCTACCCTCTTACTGCACTTAGACTTGTGATACTTTCTTACTGCACTTGGACTTATGCTACCATCTTACTGCACTTAGACTTACGCTACCTTCTTACTGCACTTAGACTTCTTCAGTATAAAAAGCCTCATATTTCTTCAATTTTTGTCGCAGCAAGTCGGCGCATATTCATCTTCTGACTGATTGCCCTATTTCATGCAATTTTATGTGCCCGCTCTTCTCCCTTTGTTGAAAACGATTGTTCCTTTCAGGGTTTGGACTTTCTTTCATCTCCAAGTGCCGTTCAAACAACCCCAACACCGTCCTCGTTTCAAGCCGGCCTCGCTCCTACTGGATTTTCGCAAACAATTAGTCCACCTTTAGCAAATCAAAATACTTTAGCTGCAAATCCAGTCAGATCATCGGTAAGTCTTTTTAGAAAATTCTTCCAAAAGAAGCTTCAGTAAGTAATTATATTGTTTACATTTACCTTCTATATGTATCTTGTTCTAGTGACTAATGAAAATTTCAGTTTACCGGTCTCTCAAAGTGATCGATGCCGTTTAGGCAGACCTGTACACACTTTTGGTGTATAAAACAGGACTGTTCTACGTGTTGAGCTCCGGTCCTAATCAGCAATTGTCTGATAATCGCATTAAGCCTGAACCTTGGGATAGAGACTTAGAACTGTCATGTTCAATACACCTGTGAGCGAACCATGAAAACGAGGCTACGATATTGATAGGTGTGGCAAATTGGAACTTATTATTATTATCTAAACGCTAGCGCACAGACGTATCTACACACTATTGAAAACATTCATTCGAAAAAACTCTTACGAAACGTCGTTGTGTTGACATTCTCACGAAGATTAAATCTTATTCGAATCATTCTTGCTGTACTGTTTCTCTGATGATTTTATGGTATTTCTAAAGACAA